>CM062393.1:14662542-15085033 GCA_031304145.1 Cardiospermum halicacabum
TGCAGCTTCTGGAGTCTTCCTTGAGCGAATCATTCCATATGAAATCTATTAGTTTATTTATTAATGAGGTTTGGACATACACATTTGATATTTTCCAAAAGGGTCCTTTTTTATGTTTATGTTTACAAGATGCTAGACTCTTTTCAAATATGATGGAAAAAACCTACAATGGCAACTTGTTTGGAAGATTCTAATCTCTTACTAGCAATATAACACTTGAATTGAAGAATATTTTGGACTAAGCTTTCGGTAAAAGGATAGTCAATTGCTCTCCCTAAGAATGTGTTTGGATCACTTCCACGGTGGTTCATTAATGTTTGGTTATGTAATGTATAGGCATGTAGTGTGTTGTTTTGACTTGATAACTTGTTTGGATAAATTGTTTAGTAATGTATGGTTTTATATCAAATTAAAAATGAAATGACTAAATTATCCTTTTGTTTTATTAATTTTATATTTTAATTAATTAATTAAAAAAATAATTTCAAATCACTAAATTAATATATATATATATGACTATTTAAAAATAATATTAAAATGATAAAATAAAATAGAAATATAATTAAAAAATGGTAAAAAAAAATAAGAAAAACAAATTAAAAATTAATGAGAGAAATTTTTTTGGTTTTCAACTTAAGAGAAGAGACGGAGGAGTGAGGATTAGAAGAGAAAAATAAAGAGGCTGACATGAGAGGAGTGAGAAGAGAGATAGCAGACGAGAGAGGACTAAGAGAAGAGAGATAAAAGGAGAGAGACGAAGATAGTAGGTGAAGTAAAAGAAGTAAAAAAAAAGGGTACTTTGGTAAAAATGCATATATAACCATCTCAACACACCAAATTGGTGGTTGAAGAGAGAGAAGAAAAAATGGCTCAAATACTACCACATATAACCATACCATGTAATTGGAAGTCTTCCCAAACATGGTTTAGGTTGAAAAGTAACAAAACCATACCATACCAACCTACAACACAGCCTAAAAGGCAATCCAAAAGCATGTTGCTTGAATCTTTAATCTCAAACCAAGTAGCAATTGATTGAGGTTCTTCATCTACACTATCACTATTATCCCCTTCCTTCCTAGGTTCTTGTTCATCTACTCTAGTAACATGGGCAATGATCTCTTCATCAGTGAAACTTGAAATAACAGGAAGAATTGCATTAAACTCCACATATGCAGTTCATCCATTGTTTGATTGATACCATCAAATGGGATTTGTGCTATAAGTGATGACACACTTCTAAATCATCAAAATATTCTATGTTTTCATTATTTATGATTATGAAGCCTTTCAAAATTCAATAATATTCATTATGATTACTTAGGCAATCTTTTCCTTCATCATTTTTAGTTATTAAACATTAAAAAAAATCTTTAAACTATTGAAGTTAATTACAATAGTTACTTATATTTTAAATTGTTAACATTATTTTATTAAAAAAAATAATACATTATATTTGAGTAGACCATTATAGAGGATGAGTTTTATATAGAGTGTTCTAATCAAATTACGCCTGTTACTGTTCTATTCAAATTGATATTATAGAGGATTAAAATAACATGTAAAAAATCGATTCTGAAAGAAATCCAGTTATTATAGTGAATTACTTTTATAGAGAATGACAGTTATAGAGGGGTTTGCCTGTATTACCTAAAATATGTTAGATGTTATAAAAAAATGTGGATTTCTCCCACTTCCAACAATTAGATTCCACATCTTCCACGTATTATACAAGTGTCAAAATTGTAATGTCCATTTTTTAGTCAATAATATTTGTACTTCCCTTATTCTATATAAAAGGTATGATGGTAATAATAAAGAGTGACTATAAAAGGTATTGTGATAATAATAAAGGGTGACTTCTTTTAATTCAAATTATTCTATTGAGTGAGTATTATTGAATCTCTATAAGATTGTTTGTACCTTTCGTGGGTTGTAAATTCTAGAAAAATTCCTTTTGAAATCTTCAGATACAACCCAGAAAGGCTTGGTTGTTTCGTACATAAATCTTTTTAAGGACCTCACGCAATTTCAGTAAGTAATCTAATTCACATTTGAGAACTAGTGTATTCATAGGTGTCTATACATATTTCAAGTTAGTAAATTTCTCTTGCTCCATTTCTATTTCAATTTATACTTCTTTTTCTATTCCTATGTTTCTTTAAGGACACGTTATCAGCCGAAGTATGCTATATAATTGCAGTTGAGTCGGATCTTCCATATTAGAAGATGGACGATAAAAATGTTCTTAGTTCCGAACATAGTATTTGAAAAATTTGAAATTGTATCATTCACCTATAGTTGAATAAATATATTATTAATCTGGAAATCTAATATTTTTCTTACCAATTATGTATTTCATGGAATTTCAACTGCTAATAGTTTTCGAAGAAAATGTAAAAAGAAACTGGTATCAAATCATCTACTTGAAACCATGAGCAAAGGAAATGAAGAAAGTGAACAACTGAAAAATGAATCTCTAATTCTGATAAAAAAAAAACATGTGTAAGAAATTACAAGAATAGTATGCAAATATGAAGCATCCAAAAGATCTGTAAGATGGATTAAAATTTAGATTTAATATGTGACAAAATTCAATATTCCATCAAAATTCGAATGTTCCCCAGAAGGGAAACATCCATCGGGAAGATAAGAGAATTCTGAAACAACCATAACTAGATACTTGTTATAGGCGTGGTTCCACTACATGTTATTTTAGAGTTTGTCGCACCCCCAGATTAGATGAGTGAAGCTTATCAGAATAGATATGAGATATTTAACGGAATGTAACTTTGTTTTTGAATTGTAAATATTTGTGAATAAAGAAAGTTATAAGTATATAATACATTTTATGATCGAATGTTTCTTCAAGATTATCATCCATGATGTATTCAATATATTGAATTGTTAACTACTCAAAGTGTAATCTATCAAATTGTAATAAATCCTATTGAATTATTAACTCTTGAATTTATGTATAAATTAAACTTATACCTAATATATTGAGTTCCTAATTATATAGAATTCAAATATAAAATGAATTAGTATACCCATATATTAAAATATTAATTAATTAAGAGGAATGATAAATATAAAATGAATTAGGACATCTATAAATTAAAACGTTAATTAATTAAGAATATACTCCCACCACTCTATTTATATATGTAGATAAAATTTTCTCTTTGAGTGTTTTATTTATTACAAAGGAATTTTTAAATTTAAAATATCTAATATACCATTTGTTTGACTCTATTTATTACTACTTTTCTAATATTACATAAGTATACAAAATTCTATTAACATTGAATTAATAGGTAATATTGAAAACTAATTTTTTTTCTTAATCCCTTGCAAAGTTAATTTTCTTTATATAAATAGGACGGATAGAGTATTAATTAATTAAAAACAAGGGTAAAATTGGAAAACGTGCGGTATTAACTAAATTACTGGGCGGTATTTATCACATATGTTTACTTATGAATTATTATAATAATAGATTTATATAAATTTATTAAACATTGAATTGTTGGGAATTGAAAGTATTTGAGATGAGAATTCTTTAGATTTATGAAGTGATATATCTCTCCAGTACTATTATTGTTAGTATTATATTATTATTAACTGTGATATTTTAGTATTAAATTTGAATAAGTTATTTGATTCATGATGTATTGCTTCCGGCACACTTCTCCCGAACTAGATAGAAGAGTTACACGCTAGTTATTCGAGATCGAATCGAAAAATACTCAGAATCAACTTATTGTTTACGAGCTTGAGTCAATTTTTTTTCTCAAACGAGTCAAACTTGAGTCTAAATTTTTTCTACAATGATTCGAATTCGAATCTAAATTTTTCCTAAAATGAATCGAACTCGAGTTCTACATTATTGAATTCATAAGGCTCATGACCATTATCGAACCTTACTATTCTAAAACTTAAGTACATGAACGAATTGATGAGAGCTCAAGTGCATCAAAATCGAATAAAAATAATGATATAAAATTAAAAAATTATTAGTGGATTTAATAATAATTATATGAAATTAAAGAATTATTAATGTAAAAACTAATGAATTTTAACAAGCAGAGTTCGAGCTTGACTTTTTGTATCGAGACAGTTGGAAATCAACTTATTTGATATAATTTTCCACAGATCGGGTCCGAGTTCCGAATCGTTGACACCCCTAACGTTATGAATCGTTACTCAATTAAAAATAAGGAATTTTCTTATAAATGGGCTTTTAAAGTTTGAATGTTCAAATATAGGTCTCTTTTGAAAAACTTTAGAAAACAATCCTTTGAAAGTTTGCCTTTATGAAAAAGATGTACTTCCTATTTTGCCCTTTTGGACAAAATACTTTATAGCGGACTTTTTCAAAGACACCCCTTTACTTATAGAAAAATATGATTTTACCATGCTCTGATACCAAATTTTCGGGGCTCAGAGTTTAAACTGAAACCGAGTAAAATCATGCATATGCTATTAATTTTTGAAAATTTTTAAGCCTTATACTTAAAATTTATAATCTGCATAAGCTAATGCAGCCATATAATGATTATTATTTCTCTGAAAGGATTCATAATTATCATGAAAGATTATCATTTTTATTTTAAGAAATTCAACATAATTGTGACTCGAAAACCAATTTTTCATACTTTAATAAATATTAAACCCTTTACCGTTTGCAAAGGCCTTTAATACTTCTTTAAATTGTTCGAAAAGTTCGATTTTAAGTTGTGATTCATTAATCATTCTTTGACATAATTCATGATGCATTTTTTCTTCTTTATTTGCTAGATCTTCAATATTTTCATCTAAACATTCTTTTTCTGAATCAATAACATCTTGAAAACAATTTAAAAGACTCTTAAAATCATCGCAGTCTTCCATTGGAATTCTACAAAGTCTAACACAAAGTGAATCGTAAAAACACATGACTTATAAATGTTTTTGGACGTATGATGTCAAGTTATTAATCTATTTTGAAATTATTTGGAGATCCAGCTCCTGATTAGAATAAGGATATAAATCTTCCTTCTATTAAGAAGATGATGCCTCTGAAGAACCTTCTTTAAGAGTGTTTCTTGGAAAATATTTTTCCTACTTAATAAGACCATTGGTAGGTTTAGTTTTTCTGTGTAAATCAATACTTTGGTGTGGTCTCTGTAACACCCGAATCCCCGCCCCGACGGAAAGAGAACGCGGAGACCGAATGTCACATGCGGAAGACAAATAACGAAACATACAAATAACAGATAGACAGATAAATACAAATCATATTCAAATCTGAAAGACCATTCCTATAGGTCCAAATTCAAATAGTTCGAAAACAAATCCAAAATCAAATCGTAGTTGAACTACAAGTTCCAAATGAAAGACAATTACATAAAAATATCCCAAGGGTACTTAATCTGAAAACAAATCCAAAACATATGCAGCGGGTTCAAAATATAGAAATAAATCTAGCAAAATAAACTGATATGAAATCCAAATCTGAAGAGGATGCCATGTGAATGCTCGATGCTAGTGATATCCTGCTATCCCACCTGACTGTCTGAACTCAGCAATTCCATTCCCAAAAAGGGGTTCAAAACATACAAAACAAAAATAGAAACAACGAAGGGTCAGACTATCGATGTCTGGTTAGTAAGCCAATGCCCAACAAACACATACAGATGCGTCTTATTAAACAGGATAGTATGTCATGCACAAATGCAAGTTAGTTAACAACCAAGGGTACAAACAGAAACAAACAAGTTGATTATCAAACAAGTTATCCCGAATACAATCCCCTTTAAGTGATCTAGGGTAAGTGATTACATATTATTTCAATTACCGACTAAAAAAGGGCTTAACAGATATCAAATTATTTTCAGAAGGAAGACCGTAACCGAATAGTAGTTCGGTAAGCAGTCCGGCAGGTTATTCGGTCAAAGAGCATACTAGACTTACCGAATTGTAATTCGGTATACATTCCGGTAAGCTATTCGGCCAGAGAGCAATTATACGATTCCAATGGGAGTTTAAGTGACAGTTTGGTTTCTATTCCGGTTTGAAACTCGGTCAGGGAGTTTCAAGTCTCTCAGACATGCCGAATTGTAATTCGATACCTAGCTCGGTGAAGAGTTCGGTCAGAGAGGTTGAACAGTCTTCGGAGGTTCATACCGAACTACAGTTCAGTAACTTATTCGGTAAGTAATTCGTCCAGAGAGTGAATCTAATGATCTCCAGGCTGACTGAATTGTATTTCTGTAACCATCTCGGTAAGAAGTTTGTCCAGAAACCATCCTACGTCCAGTTTTCCAGTTTTAAGTGACAGTCCGGTAACTAATCCGGTAAGCAGTCCGGTTACGGACCATGGGTACTTTTTAAGCCTATTTCAAGTTATGTCGTTCGCCAAATCAAAATCTAGCTATCCAATTGGGTCTAAAACTAGCACTAACAGCCAGTTAGGAGTCATATTATACACTACCTAATGTTAAAACCCAAAAGAACAACTAACATCAAAAGGATCACACCAAAAACATGACAAACATACATAATCAAAAGTAGAACGAATCCAATATCACAGAGTTGAGATTACCCATTTATTTAGGTGTTTAACTTACCAGGCCTGTCCTTAGTCTAATAACAAAATTAGGAACAAAACAGACAGATAGGGTTAAACCCTCAGAGATGGATCAAAGATCCTAGAGATGATGCCGTCGCATCCAGATATGAGCCAAGCTCCAGAAATGATGACGTCGCATCCAGAAAGTGGTTGGCAATCAAGGCCATATACGCTTTCGCGCATCGATGTATACATATAATTTTCCCTAACAGCATGCTGGTCCTATCATATTAACCTTAGGACAGGACTTTAGCAGATTACAAAATTCAGATTTCAAATAGTAGACAGATAACAAACGAATATGGACATAAACTCATATGTCCGAACATGATCAAATAATAGGGCAGCAATATTCCCAAGCAAATTATATCAAATGCAGCAGATTAAGTATTCAATCATAGATTTCAACTTATTTTAATTTAACCAATTTACAAACAAATAAACAAACAAATAAAACAAAAGTGAGGGCGTAAACATGACTACTAACCTTATTCGCTAATCCCAAATACCACCGAAATTATTCCGGTTGACGATCCCCAACTTGGTCTACACCAAATCAAGAATAATTCATAAACTTCCAATTCACGAAAGTTAGGGTTTATACCCAAAAAACAATTAAAAATCAATGAAAACCCAATATACCCAAATCATGAAATTGAATCAAGAGTTTCAAAACCCAAACTATAATAAGCAAAAACCCCAAATCAATTCGTCAAACCCTAATCTAAACCAAAATCCCAAAATCAATAATATGCTTTAAAACCAAGAGAATTAAAGAACACATTACCTAGGTGTGAAGAAAATCGAGGCAACACAACAATCCAATTGAAAGCTTAGAAAATCGCAGCTTTGAAATCCGTGGAGAGGTTTTTGGTTATGAGAGAAAAGAGATGAACACGTGAAAGCCAATTTTTAGGTTTTTGTGACAAATGAATTTTTAAAGCTTATTTTCATATTTATATGGGTGGCAAATATCGCCATAAACCCACATGTTTATAAATTAATTAAAAATAACCCCATTTATAAAATAATTACAAAATCATCTCAAATATCAAATTGTTTTCAAAACCAACCTAAAAGTCAACTTAGTCAAATCATTTGGTCAAACCGAAAAGTCAACATTTTTCAAAAATGCCTATTTTACCCTTAAAATGAAAATAAACAAAATTAAGAAAAATTTCAAAATTAAGCAGACGAATAGCCCCATATTACGGATGTGACAGTCTCCTTTGAGGGACTTCTTTTAAAAGGACTTTTGAAAACAGGCTATCAAAATAAATTATGTCTGAATTAGCAAACATTATTGAATGTGTGCTATTTGTTAATGCATAACTAAAAGCGTATGTAATGCTGAAAGGAAACTGTCCTTCCTTCATTAAATCAGATTTGTAGAACTTATGAATAAGAGTTATAGCAGTGTTAAGATTTTCTGACTTAAGGGGAATGACATTACCAAGTTGAACCTGAAATTTCAGCTATTGGGTAGCTAAATTTCATGTTACAATTCCAAGTATCATTTGGATCTTGGATTCTTTCATCTTTAGCAGCAATAAATATAGGAGAATCAATACCTTTTGCAAAGGTGGACTTAATGATTATCTGAAGAACACCTAAATGGAGCCCGTCCATCTGGATTTGTTCATGATATTTAAGTTTTTCAAGAACTTTTTCAATCTTTATGAGATCAATTAATTCTATTTTACTTTGGCCTTTAACATCTTTAATATCAATTGGTTGTTCGCATACCAATACTCCATAGTTAATTATGTTAGGCATACTTATTGAGGACATTATCTTTATCGGGTTAAGTCTTAAAGGTTTTCTCTTAAAGCCTTCTTTTTTAAATAGAGTTATTTCTGTGTTACAAATCTTTTCAAATTCTCTATCTTTTAATTCTTGTATTCTTATTAGTGTAGACTCTTCATGCAAATCTAAAGATTCAATTAAATCCATGATAAACAATCTTTTCTCAAAAGAAAACTTATGATACCTTGAATTGAAGTAATCCACCACAAGTCTTTTTGCCTCTGTTGTTGGTGTTCGGCTTCTCCACGACCACTGCCTTCTCGTCTTTCCAAAGTGCTTTGACAAAATACTACCTACGAAGATTAACTTATAAATTCAAAAAATCACAAGAGTTGCTTTACATAGAGGAGAGAGTTTTTATTTTCTGATACTTAAGTTTCAACCAGTGTTACTTGGTTGAACTCATGATACATAAATCAGGTCCTTATATAGGCCTGAGGAAGGGTGAGTGGACAAACCCCAAACTACCCTTTTACGTAAGCGCATGCGTCACATAGCTCAATTATTACAAGACTCAATTATAGGACTCAATTATTCATTCACATGGCTTCATACAGACTCCTACTTTTTTCATTTGTCTGCTAGTTATCAATGAAGACCTCGTGGTCCCCTTCTGAGTCATTTGATTCATCTTTATCTTCAAAAGCAGATTCCACCTTATCTTGTTTGGCGCTTTCTGCCGACATATATCTTGAATTTTTTAGGCTTCATATTCACCTACTATTTCAAACTAACACATTTCACATGTGTGTACCTGGAAGGAGCGCATTGTGAAACATAGTCTGAGCTTTATTTCTTCTGGTAGGGTCGTCATCTTACCTGTAAAGTTTTTGAATTCAAAATCAAAGTCGAGCACTTGTTCCAGCTCTCTTTCTGTAATCTTTCTCTTATTTACTGACCAGAGTAAGCATTCTGGTGACTTTTATTGCAGTCTCATCAAAGACTAGTCATTAAAGAAAGAAGTATTCTTCTAGACTGATGTTAAAGAGTTAGCAATGTTCTTTGTGGAAAGAACATTATCAACTTTCATATCTTCATCAATTGGTGGGAAACCATACTCATCAACCATCATTTTTATGCATGTTAATGACGGGAAAATGATTTCACCATCTTTTCCGAAGACGGGTAAAGATGATATAAAACGAAGGACCTGTCTCTGGCTCATTGTAATTTTTCTGAAATTTTCCACTGCCACTTTGAACTGGTGTGGAAACTTTTCCAAGCACTTAAAAGTCCATGTAATATGAATCTGGTGAAGCAAACCATATTTCCAGAGTTTGTAGACCGTTATAGGATTTGCATCCTCTATGACCACAATTTTAGAGTACTCACTTCCCATGCCGTTGACTGGGTAATATAATCTTTCTAACCTGTTGTTTAAAGATATTGTTTTTAGGAATATAATTCCCTTCTCAAAATCTGCTTTATTTAGCTTTAACTGCGCTTGCACCTGGCTGCTTGTGGGAACTGAACCAAGGAGGTGCATTGACTTATTTTTCTGAGTTATTAGAGGCGATGGACGAACCAGCTTCACCCTGAATGACTTATCATTGTTATTAAACTCTTTAAGAGAATCCTTCGCCTGTTCCATTGTTGGATACTTTTTATGAATGACTCCCTGAACTGAAGCTTTATGCCATGAATCATAGATTCATTTACCAGGGCCGTTAAAGACAACGTAATAATCCTTCTTAGGAAGCTTGGACCTATTAATTATTTCATTGACTTTTTCCAAGTCTTCAATAACTTTGGCTTTGTCTGAGGAGACTGCCAAGATTGATTCTTTCCTTTTCTCAAGAAATGGTTTTTCTTGAGGTGAAGATGATGACACCGTTGCTGATGATGCCGTTATTATTGATGATGATTCTTTAATTGTCGTTGTTGGCTCTAATTGAATTGTTGACTTTAATGGGTCCACCACGCTGGCGTTTGCGCATTCTGATGGGCTGTTACAATGTCGATTTATGAGCTGAAGAGCGCTTCTCAAGCCTTTGACTTTTTGTTCTTGAGCTGAGTAACATTGTTGAATTTCTTTTAATTGAGCATAGAGGTGCTCATACTCATCTTCTTCTTGCTTGAGCTGAAGCTTTAACGATTCCATTGCTGCTTCCATTCACGAGTGAGTGTATCAGCAATGACGTTATTTGAACCTTTAATTTTCTCAAAATTTATAGGATATTTGGTAAGAGTTTCCTGCCAGCGGACGAGACATCCTTGACTTAATTTTGTTTTAATATCAAAGGCTACAAAACCTGTAAGATAAGAATTGTCATTTCGAAGTGTAAATTCTTTTGGTAAAAGATCAATTTGCCATTTGCGAATAGTTTTTATTGCCGCAAGACCTTCACGTTCATGGGTTGAATAATTTCTTTCTGCTGGACTAAAAGTTCCACTTATATATCTATAGAGTAATTCTTTGTTTTTTCTTCTTTTTGAGGCACTTAATTTTTCACTTATATGACTCTGAGAGCCATTCCGAGTAGTAAGGTTCATCTCACTGTCCTCGGTAATATTCTGACTAGTAGGGACCTTAACCTTTAGGCATCCAGCTCAGGTGTCACTACTGGCGTCAGTTTTAACAACCAAGTAGTCTTTATCATTCGGTTGGTATAATCTCGGTAGATTTTTGCATCTATCCTTAATTAATTGAACCGTTTTAGAATCCTGGTCACTCCATGACCATTCCATATTAGTAGAATATTTAGGTGAAAGCTTTGAGGTTAATTTTGAAATGCTTTTCAAAAAACCTTGTGATGAAATGTAATTTACAATACCAAAAAAACGTTGCAAATATTTTCTGTCATTAAGTTTGTTTGGGAAAACATCAAGCTTTTCCAAGACATTGTCTTGTAACTTTATTAAACCATCAATTGTTATTGATAAACCGAGATAGTCCATCTCTTGTTTACCTATAAGAACTTTCTTTTTTGAAAGAATTTAAACCTTTTTCTTTACATTATTTCAAAACGATTAAAAGCTTATGAAGATGATCTTCATAGTTATCTTTTGTAAAAACTAAAATATCATCGATGTAAGCTAAAGCAAATTCTTCTAGCCCTTCAAGATTTTTATTTATAAATCTTTGATATATCGATGAAGCTTGTTTCAAACCAAATGGTAAAACATTCCATTGATATAACTTTTGAGGAGGACATGTAAAAGCAATTAATGGCTTAGTTTCATCATCAAGACTTAACTGCCAATAACTTGACTTTGCGTCTAAAGACGAAAACCATTTTGATCCGCGAATGCGGTTTAAAATTGAATCTTTTTGTGGGAGATTGTAGGTATCTCCTACAGTAGCTAAATTCATAGTTTTGTAGTTGATAACCATACGTCTTTTGCCACGTTTTATCTCATTATGATTATTAACATAAAATGCTGGAGCTGAATGAGGGAAAGTACTTTCAGAAATGATTCCTTTCTAAAGTAAATCCTTACATTCTTTTTTGAATTCCTCAATATCATCCTTTGAATAAGGAATTTTACTGGGAACTTTAACTTCTGTATTTTTATTTTTCAGTTCCATGTGAACTGTCATGAAATTTGTGTTCTTTGAATCCAAAGGATTTTCAGAATAGACAGAGTCTAAAAATTCATCAACCTTTTGTTGGAGACTAGTTTTTGATTTAGCAATCGCTTTAATACCACATAATATGATGTTAAAACTACAGATAATCTTTTTTAGATTTTCTGTATAGCGCTCAATTGGTATCCAGACCTCTTGAGCCATTTGTTTTAAATGTGGCGAGCTTAATTTATGACATCTTAGACTTATGCTATCTTGATTTTGCACAAAAGGTGCGTGACTTTTTAAGAAATCATTTCCAATTATGAACTTTATACCTGTTCGTTTTTGGCAAACAATGTTGAACCAAAACATTTTATCTTGAATTTTTACTAAAACATTCTTTGCATGTAACACTATCTTTTCAGTAGTGTTATTTACAATTTTGACTTTAATTGGATTAGGAAGTCTAATCCAATTAAGTTGTACCGTTTGATCAGCAAAACTTGTTGTGGCACCAGAATCTACATAAACGAAGATTCTGGGGTTATTTTTGCTATTCAGAATCTGAATCTGTATGAAGGTAGCGTTCTGATTCGCTTTCTTCATCAGTCTGATATTCACAGTAATTGTAAATCTCAGATTTCGATTCATTATCTAACGACTCATTTTCTGAAGACGAAGAAAAGTCTTCTTCAATTGGTTCCAAATTTAAAGAGTAAGCAAACTTAAGAAGTTTCTCATTCTCTTTATATTTGGGGACTGTTTTTCTCAGGACATTCATTAGCATAATGATCTAACTTTTTACAGAGGAAACATTTACATTCTGACTTAGGTTTATCCTTAGGACAAACTTTATTTCTAGAACCAGGTACTGAGAATTTTCGTTTATTTCTGAAGAAATTTTTGTTTTTCCAACCCTTTTTGGAAGACTTGTTATAAAATTTACCAAATTTTCTTTTAGAAAACTTTCTCTTTTTCGAAAATTTTTTAGAAAACTTTTTACAACCATAGTGTTGTGGAACATATTCCTTTTCGTTGCAAAAAAGAGGAATATACGACTTAACTTGCTTGATAGCGTAAGTTTCTTGACATTTTTCAGCAATTACTTGTTCGGAGCGCGAATAGCTTCACCAAGTGAATGCTGATCTTGAGATTCATACTTTTCTCTGACTCTTATGTTATATGGGTATGGGAGTTTCATCATGTACGCAATTGCATAATGTTGACTCTCAGTTACCAAGTTATAATAATACCTTTTAAATTCACATGTATATGGTTTAAGCTTACAAAGATCACAGATTGACATGTTATTCAGGTGATATTCAGCTTCTTTATGCTGCTTATCAGCTGTAATACCATGCATCATCGAGTGATCTTCACCGAAGAACTCAAGACTTATCAAGTTTATAAGCATTGGTGCTTATGTTGACGTGTTGCCAACATGATTAAGTTTGTCAATTAAATAATTATTTTTGATTCTATAAAGGAAATTTTGAACAGTTCTAGTTGTCTGGAGAGCTATCCAATTAAATATTCTGTCAGCTCTAAAGGTTCTAACCTTAGCGTTAAGATCAGCTTCTAACATCATTCTGTTAGCCCAAGTTTTAAAAGCTTCTTTTTCATCAGACTCACAATCAAGATTTAAAAATGTTGAATCTTTTTGTGTCTTTTTACTTTTGTATGCTTCAGGAATTTTTTGCCAAATATCGTTTTGACGTATGTAACCTTTTCGAAATGCTTCATTTTCCAGTTCCTGTTCTTTCCGTTGGCGGTCATGCCGACGATCAAATTCGGTTATCTGGAATTTCTTTACCAAACTTATTCTTAACACTAGAGGGGCTAGCATGAGTTTTGTGACTTAATTCTTCATCTATTACGTCTACTGGATTAGCAATATCGCTATCCGATTCTGTTGGGAAAACACGGCTAGCTCCGATACCACTTGTTGAACAAATCGGTGATCCATTGCAGCGGAGACGAGTATTGTTAACCACAAAGTAAAACAACATACACAAGGCAAGAAATAGAGATAGAAAATAAGACACAAGGTTTTTACGTGGAAACCCAAAACGGGAAAAAACCACGGCCGTCAGGACGACGAGAGACTAATTTACTAGGTAAAAATAAAGCAACAGTTACAACCAGAATATCACTCTCTCACTCCACAATCCAATTATATTGGTTACAGTCTCACATACAAGCTCTCCTCATATGGCTCTCACAGGATAACAAGACTCGATCCTAGAACTCAAGATCTCCATGGTCTCCATGGTTCCCAGGCCCTCATGGGGTACCTCCCAAACCTAACCAACTAGATCTACATTGTTCTCTCAGGATATCTAATAATAGATACAAGCACCATATTTATAGCATTAGATTACTTAGTAATCCTAAACCATTAAGAAAACCTTTTCCTTTTAGGATTCTCAAGGATCTCTTTCCTAATTAGAATCTCACATTAGGAATACCATTCCTAATCAAATATGACACTTCCAAAACAATCTTCGAGTCTTTTCCAAATTACCAACCAATTATGGATACCGGAATATACCCGAATTTTCGTCAAAATTCTAACAAACCACCCCTTGACGAAAATTCCCTTTGTCCATTTCTGACGACCATAACTCAAACCAGAGTCATCATACCCCACCATGAAAGTTTACCCACTCAGGTACGATCCATCCCAAGACAAACCACTCAGAAACCATCAACCCAAGATTTTCTTTTCTCGGCACATGTCGAAAACACTTGCTGAATAAACCATGGTGCAGCTTCCTTCATCAGCTTTCAGGAAACTCTTCAGCATCGACATACTTTCCACCACACCCACATCCATGCTGATCAGATGCCCGTGCAAATTGTGGACACGCTAGAATTATTCCATCCTTTATCATGACAACCTTGGTGGTTCGGAACATGTCATAAGGACACCTATCCCAACGTACAGTCGGAGCCTTTGCCGAACTGCTCCTCACAGTCCTTCCTTATTCGAGTTCACCAACCACTTGATCAAAATTCTCAACCCACAAAGATTCCAAATCACCTCCAGTCAAACCCTCAATTTTATTTTGACTATTTGACCAAACTTGAATCTTTGACCACATCTTTTGATCTTTACTTGCGTTAACAGAAAAACACAAAAGTCTCAAAGTTACATTACCACCACAATTATACATGTCGTAGATCACCACCACCGTTGCTCGAGAAATACCGCCGAAACTTTTTCATCTCTATGATTATCGCAGACTTGATCTTGACAACACTTGTGATTTTTTTTTTCAGCTTTAACCTTTTTTTTTCACGCAACCAGCTCAAAACTCGATCAGAGGAACCAAATCAAATTTTTCAGAACTTCTAGAGACTCCGGGAGATTTACCCATCCTTCAAAACCTTTCGCTTTCATCTTACCTTAACCCATATTTACTTTAACCAAACCAAAACTCACGGACCACACCAGCGCTAGCTCACAAACCAAGGGCTCTGATACCAGTTGTTGGGAAAACACGGCTAGCTCCGATACCACTTGTTGAACAAATCGGTGATCCATTTGCAGCGGAGACGAGTATTGTTAACCACAAAGTAAAACAACATACACAAGGCAAGAAATAGAGATAGAAAATAAGACACAAGGTTTTTACGTGGAAACCCAAAACGGGAAAAAACCACGGCCGTCAGGACGACGAGAGACTAATTTACTAGGTAAAAATAAAGCAACAGTTACAACCAGAATATCACTCTCTCACTCCACAATCCAATTACATTGGTTACAGTCTCACATACAAGCTCTCCTCATATGGCTCTCACAGGATAACAAGACTCGATCCTAGAACTCAAGATCTCCATGGTCTCCATGGTTCCCAGGCCCTCATGGGGTACCTCCCAAACCTAACCAACTAGATCTACATTGTTCTCTCAGGATATCTAATAATAGATACAAGCACCATATTTATAGCATTAGATTACTTAGTAATCCTAAACCATTAAGAAAACCTTTTCCTTTTTAGGATTCTCAAGGATCTCTTTCCTAATTAGAATCTCACATTAGGAATACCATTCCTAATCAAATATGACACTTCCAAAACAATCTTCGAGTCTTTTCCAAATTACCAACCAATTATGGATACCGGAATATACCCGAATTTTCGTCAAAATTCTAACAAACCACCCCTTGACGAAAATTCCCTTTGTCCATTTCTGACGACCATAACTCAAACCAGAGTCATCATACCCCACCATGAAAGTTTACCCACTCAGGTACGATCCATCCCAAGACAAACCACTCAGAAACCATCAACCCAAGATTTTCTTTTCTCGGCACATGTCGAAAACACTTGCTGAATAAACCATGGTGCAGCTTCCTTCATCAGCTTTCAGGAAACTCTTCAGCATCGACATACTTTCCACCACACCCACATCCATGCTGATCAGATGCCCGTGCAAATTGTGGACACGCTAGAATTATTCCATCCTTTATCATGACAACCTTGGTGGTTCGGAACATGTCATAAGGACACCTATCCCAACGTACAGTCGGAGCCTTTGCCGAACTGCTCCTCACAGTCCTTCCTTATTCGAGTTCACCAACCACTTGATCAAAATTCTCAACCCACAAAGATTCCAAATCACCTCCAGTCAAACCCTCAATTTTATTTTGACTATTTGACCAAACTTGAATCTTTGACCACATCTTTTGATCTTTACTTGCGTTAACAGAAAAACACAAAAGTCTCAAAGTTACATTACCACCACAATTATACATGTCGTAGATCACCACCACCGTTGCTCGAGAAATACCGCCGAAACTTTTTCATCTCTATGATTATCGCAGACTTGATCTTGACAACACTTGTGATTTTTTTTTTCAGCTTTAACCTTTTTTTTTCACGCAACCAGCTCAAAACTCGATCAGAGGAACCAAATCAAATTTTTCAGAACTTCTAGAGACTCCGGGAGATTTACCCATCCTTCAAAACCTTTCGCTTTCATCTTACCTTAACCCATTTTACTTTAACCAAACCAAAACTCACGGACCACACCAGCGCTAGCTCACAAACCAAGGGCTCTGATACCAGTTGTTGGGAAAACACGGCTAGCTCCGATACCACTTGTTGAACAAATCGGTGATCCATTGCAGCGGAGACGAGTATTGTTAACCACAAAGTAAAACAACATACACAAGGCAAGAAATAGAGATAGAAAATAAGACACAAGGTTTTTACGTGGAAACCCAAAACGGGAAAAAACCACGGCCGTCAGGACGACGAGAGACTAATTTACTAGGTAAAAATAAAGCAACAGTTACAACCAGAATATCACTCTCTCACTCCACAATCCAATTACATTGGTTACAGTCTCACATACAAGCTCTCCTCATATGGCTCTCACAGGATAACAAGACTCGATCCT
Source organism: Cardiospermum halicacabum (assembly GCA_031304145.1). Lineage (NCBI taxonomy): Eukaryota > Viridiplantae > Streptophyta > Magnoliopsida > Sapindales > Sapindaceae > Cardiospermum > Cardiospermum halicacabum. Next base: position 14,679,879 of record CM062393.1, read on the forward strand.
AGAACTCAAGATCTCCATGGTCTCCATGGTTCCCAGGCCCTCATGGGGTACCTCCCAAACCTAACCAACTAGATCTACATTGTTCTCTCAGGATATCTAATAATAGATACAAGCACCATATTTATAGCATTAGATTACTTAGTAATCCTAAACCATTAAGAAAACCTTTTCCTTTTTAGGATTCTCAAGGATCTCTTTCCTAATTAGAATCTCACATTAGGAATACCATTCCTAATCAAATATGACACTTCCAAAACAATCTTCGAGTCTTTTCCAAATTACCAACCAATTATGGATACCGGAATATACCCGAATTTTCGTCAAAATCCTAACAGATTCAGGCATATAGATGAATTCTTCATTTTCAACTTCTCTAATAGCATGGTTGATTTCCTTGCTAATAGAAGGTTGATCGGTTAAGGATAATTGAGCCAATCACTCAATCATGTTACGAAGATTAAAGATCTCTTATTTAATATTCATTTCTTGTTAGGAAGTCTATACTGAAATGAAGGACCTACTTTAAAAGGTTCAGATTCAAGATCTAAATTAAAGAGAGTTTGAAGATATTCAAGAGAAATGATAGTAGATGATATCTGTTTTCTAATTCAGGAAATGTTAATTTAGAATTAATCTCGTTAATTAGAAGGGTAACCGTGTCGATGATAACTATAATTTTAATCTGATTATTAATTATAGTCTGCTGATTAATTAAATTTTCTTTATAAAAAATGTTTATATCTTCTTTATCAAAATGACTTTTGAAGATTCTTGTTAGTTCATCATGATTTTGTTTAATTTTTTGAGTAGTTGATGGACGTTCAGATTCTTTTGACATGTTTTAAAATATATATAAAAGAAAATCCAAATTTGAAAAATATGGAGTCAAACTTTATGAGAATCGCAGCTTATGAAATGAAAAAGAAAACTTTAAAACACTCATATTTTTTGTAACTCAAAATTTTGGGCTTATTTTTAATAGAAAGGCTTGAAACTTGTAATTATCCCAAAAGATAATTAACTTGGAATTTGAGAATATAGGAATTTTTTAATAATTCATTTGGCAAGCGTTCCCTCGTCAGAAAAGACCGGATTGGTGAAACGAACGTTGCAACTGCTTTTAACGACGGAGTTCGGATATCGAGTCGAGTGGCTGTAACTTATCACCTGGTTTCTTTCTACTCCTGTCTCTGCGCTTTGTCATTTTGTAATAAGCAAGACTGACCTTTGGAACTTCAGTGAGGCTGTCGATTTTGTAGCTTAATTGCTTGTGATGGTTAAATAAAATGTTTAGACACTAGTTAAACATTTTACACCTTTTGATGGCTTTGGCAAATTATTTGCATCTGTAATCAAAGCTTTTCCTCAAACTCTGTACTTTTATGAAGAAATCAATTCTATAACTTGGGATCTTATGCACTTTACTAGGTTTCTACATTTTCGGGGTGAGGTGCATGTGTTTTATTTTCTGCACTTTGGGGCCGTGTAATTGTTTGAAGATACAATAAATTGGGAGCAGAGAAATTCATGTAATCTTGCTAATTAATTTGTGATTAATGCTTGTACTTCACTTTGCAGTATCATTTTTTTTTTTTTTTTCTAAACATAATCGCCTTCTGCTTTTTCACTATTATGTAGATTACCTCTGTACTAAGTTTCACATTGTGTGATACTGAAAAAGAAGCTAAGAAAAACAAATATTAAGCTGCTGGGATGGATAACTGTTTATATATGGTTTTTTCCTTTATCTTCCACGTATAACACTTTTTTCTCAAGGAATCAAGTTCTAGAATTCTTTTAAACTTTCCTGCAGCAGTGTCTTGTTGAATTGAATCTTGAGAGGAGTACTATCACTTACAAGTTTGGCTTATTCAAATTATGGATTGTAGGTGGTTCCCAGGTGTCGAAATCAGATTATTGGGTCATTTTAAGGCTTTACTGATTAGGTACTTACATATTCTGCAGACTTTTCTCTGGCCTGTTCATTTTCTTATGCTTTCTACCTTGTCTTGTTCAAGTTTTTGGATTTGATGGGAAGAAATTAATACACTGGATTTGAATTGAGCTTTTTTGTAGGCTTTGTCATCCACTGTGCCTCAATTTTGTGGATTCCCTCAGTAAGTATTGCTCCTCTTGGACATTCTTATGTTAAGATACCGGTTGTTATGGCTCTATTCAAAGTTTTTCTTTACCTTACTTTCTGTGCTAGGGAAAAAGCATCTGTTTATTTATTTTTGTATACTTATGGTGAACAGAAACATTGACACTGATGGCAGATGTCAATACAACAATTTTTATTCTAGTTGCATTGTTTAAATTATGAGTATTTTTGGGGTCAGTACAATAAGGTGTATTCAACTGTGCTGTGGTCTTTACCAGCATTGACTTCAAGGGCAGAACTTGCGACTAGACTTTCACTAGTTGGGAGTTTAAACAATAGCATCATGCAATATTTTCAAAGGTAATCCTAGTTTAGATTTAACGAAATTGTCAGGTAGTAATCAGCAAACTAGCTATGGAAGAGAAAAATGTGGTATAGTATCATGTTTTTCTTAAAGAAGCTGGTTTTGTAAAGTTACAGCAAGTAGTGAAATCGAAAAATTCCGCATTTGTTTGTTACTTTCTTACTCTCTTTGATATCCTTATCTGGAAGGTCAATTACTAATCAGAAACTCTTTTCAGGAAAATCTTACTTATAATTTATGTTATATATTACCAAAATCAAGTTCACTGGCGCCACCGAAATTAGGAGAATGAAATAGATTCTCGAGCAGAATTTTATTCCTCTCTTGCTGATAAGGATGAGAAATGGTACATTTATAAAGAAGTAGAGGGTAAATAGAGTTAAACTAGTAACTTCCAGCCCATATTGTGAGGTAGTATATAACCTTAGTAGTTATGGTATGTCCTTCTAGGTAGTTAGCAGCAATATGAATCCAAATATTTTGTGGAAGCAGTGAATTGTCAAGTGTTCGCTAGGAGTCAGTTGAATTCTAGAGCATTGTTTTGAGCAATGGACCAGAGTGATCTGGATGCACTCGATATCATCCTGCTGTGATTGTTAGCGCAACTTAATAAACTAGCAGTGTACTGTGTGGCATTCAATTTTATTCTTTGGTTCTTATCACTCCAGGGAGGGAATCAACTTCCATTCCTGATTTCTCTTTCCTAAAAAACTGGATACCTTATCAAAATCATTCCTAATTAGTAAACAAGCTCGAATATTCTCAATGATAGAACAAATATATGATATGTTATCGTCCATTTATCATGCTATATGTTGTTGTTAGTTATTAGAATATTCTATTTATTATTCTTCTATTCTATTAGCTTAGAGATATATTTCATTTTAAGCAAGTATCTTTTGTAGTAAGTCTGATTTGTATGATTTCCTGATTATTGGGAAATCTGTTATTTCCTATTTTGAATTAGCTAGGTCAGAGTCAGTATCTTATATATATATATATATATATATATATATATATGTTATTTTCATTAACGAAGAAAAATGAGAGAATTGAAATAAAAAAATTACTCCAAATTTCTACATAGTTTAGCAAGTTACATGTTTTTGCTTACAACATTATCAAGTTGGACAGATGTATGTTAACAATTAGTGTCTAAAATTTGACAAGTTGAAGTTTCCTTTTTGGTGCAGAAGGCAAGCAACTGGGTGCCAATTCTGGAAGAGGAAATTTGTCTGGGAACGGTCTGACTTCTTGGATGATTAACCAGCTACAAACTTTAACTTTACAGAGGCACATATAAAGCTAAAGTAAAGATGGGCAGAAGAAACTCAGAAGCAAGAAATTTTTTTGATGACAGGTAGCCAACTGATGAACACATACAAGAATGATAGAAAGTTTGTGCTACAAGATAAACTAACACTTTCTGTTGTGATCCTCATTTGATTAAATTTTACATCATTTCACTACTTTGTTTTATTTTATTTTATTTTATTTTATTTTTTGGCATTAGGTTGCAGACTATATCAAAGCTTAAAATGCTGCTATGCTCGAGAAATAACATGCTGCAGACAATGACAGTAATAACTAATAAAGATTTTGGTACAGATTTTAGAATTAAAAAATTGTTAATTTTGCTGTATTTATTAAGTGTCATGAGTAATTAAATAATTTCTATTTAGATTTTTTAATCAATTTAAGTAGTGTTTTTCTATCATATGGTAGTTCTCTTTATAAAAAGGACTTTTCTTACTGATAAAAGTATGTAGAAAATTATGCAGATTTCGGAAGGTTTTAGATATCGAATTATTTCTCTTGAAGCTCAGAAGTGAAGATGTTCTTTCGATGATATCCGAGGTTAGGAAGTCCCTTTGATGAGCTTTACAATCTGTCCATGTTGTTTATCCCCATATAACATAATATTGTTGTAATGTTATGGGTCCATGCAATAATTGGTATAAGAGTGACATCATGGATGCTTCTAGATCCAATGCAGCTTCTTAAAGTAAGACATCTATGCATATGGTGGTCAGTCATGGTGTTAGCTTGAATACAAATTTTATGGTTTCAAACTCATGAACAGTTCTATAGAGATAATATGATATCTATAGGGTAATTGATATAGATAGATATTAGAAATCATCAAAACAACCTCCTAACCTCAGGTATCGTTTAAGCGAATCCTAACATTGGATCTTATTAAAGGGAGATCGCAACTTTGGACCTCATTAGAGAAAGAATCCGTTCTTTAAATCCTTTTGATTTCTAGCTAGCGTTTTGATTACCTTTATGATTAAAAACTTCCTCTCTATATGAAGGATGTCAGTTAGAAAAGAAAAATAGTAATATGCTACATTATTGCATCTCTAAATAGAATCTCCTAATGATTAGGAAGAACAAAACTTAAATAGAAATGATTTAATTCTTAATAATGCTTTACTAGTTTAGGAATATTAACTAATATATTTATTCTAATCTCTACTCAATCTTGATTAGCATTTCAGGCGTCATTGTACTTGTCCATAACATCTTAAGATTAGGAAGAAGATGTGAGAAACAACTGAAACTAGATTTTGATTTCTTTTAGTGTGTCTTAGTTGGCAAGTGAGGATGTAGCATACCGTAGTGAGGAAGTTTAAAATGATGAAGCCAATTTAAAAGAGGATCCAGTTGTGGGTAAATATTGCTTGTCTCATCATTATTTGTTAAAATATTATCAGTATGCTAGTGAATTATTGTGTAATTGCCATCATCACTATCTTGTTTTTATTTTTCTTGACATAATGCTTAGTAGTGATGGGATCAGATTTGGCAATTGCCAAGTGAGGATATAGCCTACTGTAATGAGGATGATGGTGATGATTGGAAAGAGGCTGCAGTTGTGGGTAAATGCTACTTGCTTCCTCATTATTTGTTAAAATACTGTCATAGTGCTTGTAGTTTATGTTTTTATTGCCATAATTTGTATTTTTGTTATTTTACTTGATGCTTACCGGTGATGCTTGTAATTCTGAAACTATTCTCATCATTATTGTTATTGTAAAATAATTTATATGCGTTTGAGTATTAAGATTTAGAAATTAATAATGTACTTGATGCTGTTTTGCTTTAGCATTTTGTATGCAGTTGACAAGCAGTTATATTTCTTCTGATTGTCTTTGCTTGCATGTCACCACAAAAAGAAATGGCTTGATATTGATGCTGAGGTTCCTGGATAAAATAAGGAAGATATAGACTGAGAGGAAAGTTGAAGAGTTAAAACTCAGCTAATAAATAACTTTGTATTCATAAACATGAGATCACAATATACTAAAACTGAATTCATAAACATGAGATCACAATCTATTTAAAAGGGATCTTGAGTTATTATTATCATTTTTGTTTTCTCCTTAACTAATGTAAATTTTAACTACATCATGTCTAGTTATGCTGTCTTACCAGTGGGGTAATATTACCACAGGAACTTAACCCTTTTTCTGATTTTGACAATTGATAGCAAACCATATCCAATGATGGAGGTCTGAGTGCTGATATAACTACTTAGGTTAGGTAGCAAAACCTCTTATATGACCCTAATTTAAAAAATTGTGTAATTGTATTTAATGTTTAAATAAAATGATTGATATCATTACTACTTTTACATTTAAAAAGGTAGATTATATAATTACAATCTGATTATAGTTAAAAGGTAGTAAGTAATTAAAAAGGATGAATAAACATGAAATTTATGAGTTGGAAATGTTATTCTTGTTGTTTTTAAGAATTTTTTTAATCACAATAATTATTTATTTATTTATATTTTTCAATAGCTTTTGTAGCATAGTTAAGGAATTCTATCCAAATATTTATTAACATATCCTCAGACTAACATAGAGATTTTTGAGAATTTTTACATATCAATGAGAATCTAGATTATACACGATTGTTTGAGAGAATTTCATGGGACACTGAAAATATCTTTGTATTGCAGTGTATATTCATAGTTGATGTTTCTGAGTTATTAAACTGAAGAAACTAGGATATCCATTTTCTTTCATTCCATGGACTTTTTGGTTAGCCTTCTTTTTTATGTCATCTATCACAAACATTGATTCTGTTTTATTTTATTATTGATAGGTAGGCCGTTTAATCTCTCCAGCTTCCTTACGGGACTACATTCTGAAATTCCTTTTAATTGATGTCACTTTCTATGCAAATAGAGGGTTTCTCATCTCAGTGCTCTAATGATCAGATCAGAGTGATTGTGATAACCATTACACAAGCCAGAGATTGCTACATCTACAAAAGGAGTCTAAGGTACAGTATTCGCCGACCTAAATGTGTTTAATTGGTGTGTCATTGGTTGGATGGCATGGTTTACATTTTGTTATTCAATCACATCATTATATGTATTTTGCGGTACATACATAAATGCATCTTATTGATAATTGATCAACATCACGTGTGTTATGATATAAGACCTCAAAATTATTTTCGTGGGGTTTAGACTTTTTAAGAGTTCAAAAGAAGTGGAGAAGAGGTGGGGTTGGTTGACTTTATGATCTCCAAGTTGGTAATTATAATTATTTTCCTTGTGATGGCCAACAACTAATTTGACATTTTGCAAGATTTCAAACCGAAAATAGTATCTTAAATCGAAATGAAATGGTTATGTAAACTGTGAATGAGGTCAGGCTTAGGTGATGAACAGATATGAAAAGAAGAAGTGGAGAAGGCATTTTCTCATGGTCTTTCCGACAAGAGCCTCTCATTTTGCAAAGTCCTTTTCCACTTCCTGAAGATATGGGAATATATGTTTTATTAAATTCTTCTCATTAGTTCAACTGGTCTACCTTTGGAACAGGTGTCCACTATGTGTGTGTTTGCACACTCAACCATTGTGGATCTGAGTCTCTTAGGCTACTTTTTCATGCTGAGATTATTCAAGCTTTTGAACTCTAGGATGGTCAAAAACAAAATTAGCTAGGAGAGTCATGGAACTAAAAGTCTATTTTCCCCACTACCAGATGAATGTGAAAATTGTTGACATCATTAGTGTTTACATTCATCAAATTTTGCATCATCTGTCTTGAGACTCTTCTTACATTTGATTTAGGAATTATTAAATATTCATACACATACATTTGTGATTAATTGCGGAATCAACAAATACTCCAAATTTTATTTTAATTTTTTAAAGATTTGATAATGTATAATAATGCAAAATTTGTAACCATTTGAATGATTTTGTGTTTAAATTTTTGGCAGATTGAGAGGTGTAGTGTGGATGGAAGAAGCGTGTAAATGAAGTAACTGTTTCCTCCATGCAACAGTAACTTGTTTCTCCTCTCCACTCCTATCTATTATTTCATTTGATTATATAGGTCCTATCTATCTATCTATCTCCCTCCTTGTTAATGCATTTGATTATTAGTTATATATATTTTCTTCAAGGTCAACTCACCACATTGCGCTTTTGAGGGCAACAAATAGTATTACAAATGCATTTTGTTATATTCTTTAATATTTCATACTTTGAATGTCGGCCAAAATCTCTGCTATTTAATATGAATTGGATGTGAGTTGTCCTTCACAGTTCATTTGTGTGTCTTCTAAGATATATAGAGACCATGCAAGCTGGTAAAATCCTTAAAACCTGCAACCTTGTTAATGTGTGTTTAGATTAAGAACCTTCCTACACTATTAGATTAGTAGCTCCCTAATGTCCTATTAATTCGAGTTATAAGAATTATTTGAATTTTATTCTTTAATAAAGAAAATAAAGGTATAGAAAAGAAACATTACTTTTGATATTTATAAAATTATAGACAAATTAAGAGAAAGACAAGCTTTATATCTCCAAATAAATCATTAAAATTTCTTAATTAGATTAGTCAAATCTGTGCAGGACCCATTTGGCTTTCCCTTGACAACAAATTCAAAACCTTCCTTTAGAAAAGTATAATCATGAATTCATTATAACTAAATCAGAAATATGATTATGATGTGATTTTTACATCTTAGCTTAGTTATGTAAACAGTAGTTTTAGCTTTAAGCCCTTTTGTCTCTCTCTTATAGTTGTGAGAAAAATACACATATATGTCCTAGTATTATATAGAAATATAAGGTTTGACCAAACTTTGTGTTATTAATGAGCAAAACATTTTTGCTTGAACGCAAAGGAACTTTCATTGGAACAACAACAGTGCTCTCCGCATCTCTTGCTCTCTCTCTCCCTTTCTATCTTTATTAAACAACAATTACTCAAATTTCAGTGTCTCATTGAAGCAAAAACAGCATACACTTCTTTCTTGTAAATCTCTCATTCATTCTTATTCTTATTCTCATTCAATTAATCAACCAATCTCCCTCCATGCACTCTCTTCTTCTTCTTCATCTTCTCTTCTCCTCCTTATCTTCTCTCCCTTTCTTTGTCCTTAATCACCATGAAAACCCCATCACAACTTTTTAATACAATTCTCATTTGTCTCTCTCTTCTCCTGCTTCTCATTCTAGTAGTTCAACAAGACCATCACAATCTTCATCACAGTAGGAAGCTGCTGTTGACCTCCAAGTTTGACTTCACTCCTTTTCTACCTCACCGGACACATAACCATCGGCCGGCCGAAGATGAGGTCGTCGACCCTCGTTATGGTGTTCAGAAACGGCTTGTTCCCACTGGTCCTAATCCATTGCACCACTGAGAGGTTTCTTCTTCACTTTTGATTTCTTCATGTAATTTTCTACTCTCTTGTATTATTCATCTACACCAAAAGAAAAAAAAGGTTGATGTCTAGTGAAATTATTTGTTTAGAGCCAAATTTGGATATATAGATTCATGATGTTACACTCCATTTGGATCAAATATATATATAATGTTTTTGTGTATGTTTCTGATGTGAATATGAATAAAGGAGTGTTTATTTATTGATTTGCTGAAAACTATGTTAATTAGTTATTAATTAAGATGCATAATTATCATGGAAGATCATGTGTATATTATATGAATCATTCTGGTTTGAAAGAAACAGGAGATGGTATGAATTGGAGAGTAGCTGTGACGGCACGGCAGGATGGGTCCTGGGGACTCATCATCATTTCAGGTTTTATTACTTTAATTATCAACTTTAATTATAATTAATTATCTCTCAGTTTATATTTTGTTTTATTTAAATACATAGTATTAGGGATTAGTACTACCATTATTAGGGATTGACATTTGATTTTCTTCATTTATTATTTTTTTTTTTATTTTTTTTTTTTTTTTTTTTTTATTTTATTTATCGAGTCCTTTTCACACACGCATAAACAAGAAGTACAATAACAATTTATTTATTTATTTTATTATTAATATTATGCTTGATTATGAATCCATAATCAAATTATGAAGCCTAAACTTCATTAATTTATTGATTTTACATCGTTTTTTTTTTTTCTATTTTTTAAAATATTCATGATTCATGACCTCTTTTACTAGAATTAGTGCCATTATTTGGGTTTATGTTGATTTTATGAAAACCATTAACAACAAATAAGCAGGAAGATTATTATGAATAAGGTAGTCACAGGGCTTGATTAAAAAAACTGGGGTTTCAGATTCAATTTTGGGACCACAAAAATCTTCGATTCATTGGAAAAATAAATGAGTAAAATAATTATAAGCAGACAAACATAGGATCCTGAATATTATTTCCCGGGTTGGGTTTAATACATGAAATGAAACCTTAACTTGTTATAGTTTTCAAAGTTATCATCAGATTTCAACCTGGTTGGTATTAGATTACTACATTTTTCTTATATTTCACACGTGTTGTATTATCATTGGAAATTTGGAGAGCATGTATGGAGTTGAAATTAATCTCTATAATTATAATAATAATTTCATATTCATGTTTACACGTTGTTGGATTGAGTGCGCAACTGTTGGCTTTTGACTTTCTAATAACTTCATTGCTCTAAAAGCCATTGCAAAATAATAATCACCGGATATTAGCGTGAGATGTGCGAAAATATTTCGTTAGTTTGGTATTTTATATAAAAAAAAAAATTAAAATTTTTATAAAATTTTAAAATTCATTTTATTATTATTACTAGTATTTTTATTAAAAAATTATTTGATAAGATCGATAACCTTTTTTAAATTTTTGTGGGAATTTTTGGGTTAATCTTAAATAATTATGGTGTGATTCGATTCGATTGTTTGGACCTGTATCATGCAGCTGTTGGTGAAGAAAAATAGAAAAAAGAAAAAGAATTGGGAAGCATGAATTAAATCCACTTATGTTATGTGGTGTAATGTAATGATGTAGGAAAGGGCCACCATTTTCCCATAAGAATTATTGTTGTGATGAATAATAAGGTTTAAAGTGGATGTAATAATGTAGTAGCACATATTCACATCAAATAACAAGCATGTTCGTTAGTCATATCCATTTCTCAAATAATGATTAGATATATTGCCTTACAACTTGCATGTCTTATAACCTATGCTATTGGTATACCTTTATATTCAACTGTTGGATTGTTCAGTTGAAGTGTATGTCCAATTTGATGTTGAATTGAGGTGGTATTTTTCTAACTTCATAGTGTTCTTTTCAAAATTAAGATAATCATTTGGATAGTTTTAATAATTTGATGTTATTTAAATTATTTGATAGTAATTATATCAATACTAATACAAAAATTATTTTAAAAAATATTATTATAGTTATTTGAATTGTATTATATTAGTATTAATCATGAATATCTTGAATGATCTGGAGCATTATTTTCAGGGGAATAAAATCAAAATAGTAATAGTGAATGTTATACTGTGGAATACCTACCTCTATAAAATCCAACTACTCAAACTATTGATGGGGAAGAGAATCTAGGCAGAGTTAGCATATTTTTGCATAATATTATTTTAAATGATTCTTAAAAGTTAAACTAAGCTAGTGGTTAAAATAAGAGTGCAATATTTTAACATTTATATATATATATATATATATATATATATATATATATATATAGATCATCAATAATCTTATACTAATATTATATAGTATTTAATATATATTGTTTAGTAAAATATTAGAATTAAATTATTTAGGAATAATTTTTGAAATAAAAAATAAAAGGAAAAAAAATTATTTATTGAAAATAAATTTTAAAAATTAATTTTTCATTTTTTAAATAGATTTAGCTAATAATTTTATGATATTCTGTGCTCACTCTTCTTTGTAAAAAATTAAATAAATAATAATTTAATTTTTTTAAATATATATATATATATATATAAAGTTTTCCAAAGCACTAAAATAAAAAAATATACTAGTTAAAAAAAATAGAAAAAAAGACACTTATATAACTGAAAATAGAATAGGAGATAGATAATCAAATTTTGTTAAAATAATGTTGTTGATCCTATATGCATACTACACAATCAACGTACAAATAATAAGCGGAAAAGGAAATGGAGATTACTGTCAATTGATCGACGATAAATCTCTTGAAAATATCGTTCAATTCACCAGTTAAGAATCTCAATTGCACTTCTAGAACACGAACGCGGAATCTCTTCAAATCTTAAACTCTTGGAAATTTTAGAATAGATTTCACTTTGCAAAACCGTTTGCAATTCACGTTTCAGAGAATGCTCTGAGATGTGATGTTTGGGATGATTGAGTGAATGAGAGGAGGACTCTATTTATAGCAGTCCTTGGCTAGTTCACTTGAACTAGGACTCATTTGAATTCAAACTCTTGAATTCTTATCTCCCGATCTCTTACTAATTCATTGCTTAATGGACAAGTAAGTTAGATCTTGGCTGGGCCTATCTTGGATGGACCTATCACCTAGGCCCAATGGCCCCAAGCCCACATTAAATATAAGGCTTGGGCCAGCCCATAAACATTATAAGTCCAACATTCTCCCACTCACATAAGAGAGGTACAACCCACTAAGGACCGTCAAGGCTTAAACAGAGAAAGCACGCGTCTTTCAATCAATTGGTTTTATACAGCAAATAACCGGTGTGACCAACTGAACCAGTTTCTTCAATAAAAAAGAACATTCTCGAAATTCACTTCATATCCCAGACTACCATGATTTGAATTCACTTCAGACATGTTCGGTCCCAAACGAACCAATGTTTTGAAAACTTCGAAGTACTTCTAATCACAGCTGTGTTCCCAAGAACCACAGTCCGCTAGCGTGTGATTTAAATAGCGTGAATACAATCAGACTCTTCCCATTCGCTCTTGTCCCAAAAGTCGATGAAAGTAACCAATATCACGGTCATGTCACATAGGCCGAATTTACCGTAGCCATAGAAAGACACGCCAATGACACAGTTATTACCCCAATACTTCGAATACAAAAGAGATTGTACTAAGGATAAATAAATATGGGACTTTGCACGATAAGGAGTAGAGACTGTTCTCAAACTTATCTCCCATAGGGTCAACTTATAGCTCGCACGGTATAAAAGCATGCGCGACAATGAACCTTGCCTCTACATTAGGCACGTATGTCTATTATGATAGTTCATTGTCCGGACGATAGCACAAAGCTATTCCTCAGACTTGATCACTCCCACTTTCCAAGTGCAATGACTCAAAAGTCTAGTCCGGCTTGTCAGGTCTCATGATTGTGGTTCTCATGAGCGATTCTCAATCCATGTTAGAGAATCTCATCTTAACGACCACGTCAAGGCGATCATATTATACACCCCTCTTAGTTCATGAGACTCCTATTCAGAACATGAGTGTATAGATCTCATCTTGCATTATCACCGGATAATCAAGGCAACTGCGTGTGCAAATGCGCAAGTCTCTCAAACCTGACGACATACTCTCGGATTAATTAACTCTCTATATGCCAGAAAACACATAAAGCTAAACAATTATCATTAAAACATAGTCATAACAATCCAAGACATTACAATCTACGTAAACCCAAAGACCTAGAATGCTTGACAAAAACATCTCTAGTTACAGCCTTTGTAAATGGGTCTGCTACCATATCATGTGTAGATATATATCTGACTGTTAGATGCTTCTTTGTCACTATATCCCTGACAAAGTGGTACTTAGTCTCTATGTGCTTAGACTTACTGTGATACATAACATCCTTAGTGTAAGCAATAGTTGCCTGACTATCACAATATACAGGGACTGGCTTTAGCTCACTCTCAGTTAGGTTAAGGTCATCTAAAAACCTTTTGAGTCAGACAACTTCCTGCACAGCCACCGAGCAGGCTACAAATTCTTCTTCCACGGTGGACAATGCTATGCAAGTATGCTTCTTGCTACTCCAGGAGATTGCTCCATGACTCAGAATGAAGGCATAACCGGAAGTTGACTTCCTTTCATCTATGTCGCCACCCCAATCAGCGTCAGTGTAACCCACTAGATGACTTTCATACCTTGGTAACATAGAGCATAATCTGAGGTTCCTTTTAGATATGCTAGAATTCGTTTCACAGCAATCCAATGCTTTTGTCCTGGATTAGACTGATACCTGCTTACCAGTCCTACTGCATAGCAGATATCGGGCCTTGTACACAACATAGCATACATCAGGCTGCCGATGGTATTTGCATATGGAACTTTCTGCATCTTCTCACGCTCTTGCGGAGTTTTAGGGCACATCTCAAGACTCAAAGTCTGCCCTTTTACAATGGGTGTATCCATAGGTTTGCAATTAGCCATATGGAAACGTTCAAGGATCTTTTGAATGTAGAGATCTTGCGATAAAGCAAATAGCCTCTTACTTCGATCCCTTGAAATCTTGACTTCTAATATATAGGCAGCCTCACCCATGTCCTTCATATCAAAAGTTGTCGACAACCAGTTCTTCGTTGACAATAGAATGTTCTTGTTATTGCAAGCCAAGAGAATGTCGTCTACATATAATAACAGTAACACAAAACCGTCACTGGACTTCTTCACATAAACGCAATGGTCTTCTTGTGTCATTTGGAAACCATATGACAACACCGAGTCATGAAATCTCAGGTACCATTGTCTGGAGGATTGTTTGAGTCCATAAATGGACCTCAAGAGTTTACCCACTTTCTGTTTTTTGCCTTTAGTTATAAAACCCTCAGGCTGTTCCATGTAAATCTCTTCCTCCAGTCCTCCATTGAGGAAAGCGGTCTTGACATCCATTTGATGCAATTCCAAGTCCATATGTGCGACTAAGGCCAATATTAGGCGAATAGAAGTGAATCTTACCACAGGTGAGAACGTCTCCTTATAATCTATGCCTTCTTGTTGGGTATAGCCTTTCGCCACCAATCTTGCCTTGTATCTCTCGATCGAACCATTAGCCTTCCGTTTAACGCGAAGGACCCATTTATTTCCGATGGCTCTGCGTTCTTGCGGTAAGTCAACCAAGTCCTAGACATGGTTACTTTTCATCAATTTCATTTCCTCTTCCATGGCTTTCATCCATAGATCCTTGGCGGATGAATTGAGAGCTTCTTTTGCGTTCTTTGGTTCATCACCATCTTGTAAAGCCATTATGAACGTTTCCTCTTCAATCTCATAACTTCGTCGGGGAATGGGGACTCTTTTACTTCTTCGATTCGATGACTCAGGCATCGAAGAATCAGGAATCTGCGTACTCTCACTGTCATGTACCAGTGGAGCTGATTCTTCACGCACTTGTTCACTCCTACTAGGATCAATATCCATTTGTTGAGGAACTAAGTCCTCTGATTCGTTTTGTTCAAAGAAGGAAGTCTCTCTTTCTACTTCACCCCTCTTGGGGAATTCATTCTCAAGGAACACAACATCACGTGACTCTAATTCAGAAATGGTACCATCTGAATTTTCTCCTATTAGTACATATCCTTTGGATTGCTCGGGATATCTTATGAAAATACATCTTTTACCCCTCGCACCTAACTTCCCATATGGGCTAGAAAGATCATGTACATAACACGCACACCCCAGGGTCGCAAATAGGAGAGGTCAGATTTTCTACCTGTCCATAACTAATAGGGTGTAGTAGTCACTAATTTCGTTGGAACCTTATTTAATATATGGGTGGCTGTCAGAAGTGCATCTCCCCAATAAGATATTGGAAGATATGCTTGTGCCATCATCTATCGTGCCATTTCTAACAGTGTTCTATTCCTCCTCTCAGCAACTCCGTTTTGCTGAGGAGTCCTAGGAATAGTCAAATGTCTCACTAGACCTTTCTCCTGACACAACGTCTTAAATTGGTCAGATAGATACTCTCGGTCTCGATCAGTGCGTAGCACTTTAACAGTCCTATCTAATTGATTCTCCACCATAGCCAAAAATTTTCCAAAGCAATCTAAAACTTCAGACTTATGGGAGATTAGATAGATTATAAACGAGTGAAGTCATCTATGAAGGTAATGAAATATGATGCACCACTTCTAGCTCTAACATTCATAGCTCCACATATGACTGAATGAACTATCTCCAAAGGAAAAGTGGCACTATTTGCCTTTCAAAAAGGTTTTCTAGTGGCCTTCCCAGCTAGACAATATTTTTGTTTCTAGCTACATGTTCGGTTGCCCTTGAGTCTACAATCCACATAGAATAAGACTCGGCAAGCAAAACGGTGTTAGAAACAAAAACATTAGACATATTAAGATCAGAATAGGATACCTCCTTTTTCGGCTCGGAACAATCACGAGCGAAATGTCCCATCTTGTTACAATTGTAACACTTGATCTTTCCCATGTCTCTTTTCTGCCCCTTTCCACGTCTGGCCTTCTTTCGAGGGTTTTAAGTCCCGGGCTTATTAGGATTCCTCGAATCCTTATCTTTCTTGCTGCCCTTATTACCCCTCTTGCGCTTAGCATTACTGCCCCTACGCACATTTGAATCAGCCATGTAAAGCTGACCAGAGGATTTTGCCGCCTCTAAGCGCTCGTCCTCAAGTTCCACATGACGGTAGATATCATCAAACGTTTTGATTTTATCATTATGTGTCATGTTTATCTTCATGTTTTCCCAACTGTTTGGGAGGGACCTTATCACTGCCTGCACTTGTTGCTCGTCAGTTAGGACATGACCAGTTGATTTCAACTCGCAGATCATGTTAGCCATCTCACGAAGATGTTGGCGTATAGTATGATCACCGCGCTTGCGATAAGTATCAAACTTAATCGTCAGCCGTTGGAGCTTGGTGGTTGAAGTCCCACCATATTTTTCCTTGAGTGCTACCCACATAGCCTGTGCAGTGTGGTAATCCTCAAAAGCACACATCAAATCATTAGCCATGCTCGACAATATAGTGATGCGCGCAATGTTGTTCTTGCGCTTACAGGATAAATAGGCATCCATATCACGCCTCGATTGTGCAGTGGAACTATGCGCTGGTTCGACCATCGTGTTCGAAAGGGTCTCGAGAGCTTCTTGTTCCTCGATGATATATTGGATCTTGCGATGCCAGATATCACAGTTGTCTTCATTGAGTTTGTCACCCTTGTTCAGCTCAGCGACAATAGACTTAGTAGCAGAGGCCATCAATGACAAGCACCAAAAAGATATATAAGACCATCTATGTTTAATCTAGCATAATCATCCGATAGTAATATAAATATACTAGCTAAACAATCAAAAACTCATCGAATCAATCTGAGGGGGAATCGGAGAAGATAGGCAATCTACCCAATCACCATCCTTATCCTCAAACTTCATCAACTTGTTAATCATGTAGTGTGCAAACAATTTCTAAGCATGCAAGCCTAGAGCATCCACTAAATTATTCAACAACCAAGGAATAATCATAAAGAATTCATATTATAAAAAAAAAATATCTATAATATATTAAATAAAAAACTGCATACTAATCAGTTCTAAACAAAACATGAATAACTTTAAAAGATATATGGTCTATGGATAGTCCTCTGGGTCCCAATCGGAAGGTGTGAGAGGGGTGTACTCGGGCTCAGTAATCACACTATCACCATCCTGAGCCTCGTCAGGTATCTCAGGTTCGTCGCCGTCCAAATCGACGACTGCCATCTCTTCGTCGCCATTCCACTCACGACTTCCTCCTCCTCTTCATCAACCCACTCGGGGATTTCTCCTTCACTATTCCATTGGGCGAGCTCATCTTCGAGCTCATCATCTGCCTCATTTTGCTGCTGCAACTCAGCTTCGGCAGCCGCTTGCTGCTTTGCAAGTATGTCATCCATGAAGTTGATGTTCTCTCCAGGCACATAAGCTCCATGCACATGCGGAAACGGTGGAGGTGCATGAGCTTGAGCAACCGGATGTTGCTCAGAAGGAGGAGGAACAAAAGCTTAAGCAACCGAATGATGCTCAGGATACATTGGGGCCGGTGGTGGAACCATCGGTGGATGCTGAGGAGGCGGTGGACCGAAATAATGTCCTACCGGGGGGTGTGAATGGGGAAAAGGATGTGCCCATCTAAAACCCATCGGCTGATGTGGAAGTGGAGGTGGTGGAGCAGCTGGATGCTGCTGTTGGACTGGGTATGCATGTCCAAAAAGGAGGTGGCACCTTCATTTGAGGAAGATTCGGAGGGAATATGTAGACGAGGGCCGGTGCAAGGTGCCTGTTCAGATACTGAGCAGCCCTCTCAGCGGGGACCCAGAAGTCGTTGTCCACAACATAACCATATCTATGAACCATAACCTGTGCAAAACAAAAATGCACATGCCATAAGCATGCAACCGGCATTAGTAAATTAATAAAAAATAATAATAATATGCCATAGTAAATAGAAAATAATATTTCAAAAACTTTCCATAAAATCGCATGCTCAAAATATTCTAAAAATGACATCTAAAGGTTAGGTTTTAAATAAAATTAAAAAACCAAAAAATTTGGATAATTTTTTCTTTGCGGTGGCGCGTGGCGGTCACGCGCCGCCAGAGGTCGGCGGTTGACCGGCGACGCGCCGGCCAGGACCGCGTGGCGGCTGCACGCGCCAGCTACAAGTGGCACGCCGAGGCGTCGCCGCGTGTTGCTGCCGCGTCAGCTGCACAGTCAACCTTTAGGGCTGGTGTGGCTGCCACACAGGTTGCCACGTCAGTGCTGACCTGTGCGCCACGTGGCACCTAGTGTCAGCCTGCCCAGTCAGCAAAAAGTGCTGACGTGTCAGCACGTCAGCGTTGACTGGGACGATGACAGGGGAGCAGGCCGCCCCCTGTGCGCCTCACGCGCCCGCCTGGCGCGTGAGGTACACGCGCCCGCCTGGCGCGTGAGGTACACGCGCCGCCTTGCCGTGGTGCGACGGCGGTCGGGGCGGCAGCCGTTTGCTCCTCTCGCCGTCCTCTCTCCAGCCGTGCCTTCGATTGTCGTCTTCGGGGCTCCGGTTGTCGGCGGTGAACTTCACTCTCCGAAGCTGTGACTGGTCAAAGTTGCTCAACATGTAAAACATTAGTGCTGTTTGGATCAGATTCGTTCGAATCTGTCCCCAAACTTCAGAAGGCCATAACTCCTTCGTTTCTCGTCGAAAAAATTCATATAATATATCGACGGATTCGTAATTCGAAGACAAATCCAACGATATATAATTTGCATATTGAAAAAATTCGTGCAATTAATTAAAGCCTAAAAACAGCCACGAAAATTACATTTAAACTACTATTTCAGCACTTAGTTTACGTTCAATTTAAGCAAAAATAACATCAGCGTAATTATATCGACTAACAACAATAATGTAGACAGGCTCTGATACCAATGTTGATCCTATATGCATACTACACAATCAACAGACAAATAATAAGCGGAAAAGAAAAGGGAGATTACTGTCAATTGATCGACGATAAATCTCTTGGAAATATCGTTCAGTTCACCAGCTAAGAACCCCAATTGCACTTCTAGAACACGAACGCGGAATCTCTTCAAATCTTAAACTCGTGGAAATCTTAGAATAGATTTCACTTTGCAAACACTGTTTGCAATTCACGTTTCAGAGAATGCTCTGAGATGTGATGTTTGAGATGATTGAGTGAATGAGAGGAGGACTCTATTTATAGCAGTTCTTGGGCTAGTTCCCTTGAACTAGGACTCATTTGAATTCAAACTCTTGAATTCTTATCTCCCGATCTCTTACTAATCCATTGCTTAATGGACAAGTAAGTGAGATCTGGGCTGGGCTTATCTTGGGTGGACCTATCACCCAAGTCCAATGGCCCCAAACCCACAGGTTTAGGCCAACCCATAAACATTATAAGTCCAACAAATGTTAATAATCAACCCCAAATACAAATTGAACTCAATGATCCATTTATTTTCGTTTAATTTTATTCATTTTTTTTTTTTTGTTTCTTATTTTTTATTGCATGGAATTAACTTACTTTGATTAAAAATTTGTATAGAATTTTATAGCCATTTTATAAATCTAAAATATTTTACATTTATTTTTAAAAGATTATTAATATATTATTTTATAAAAAAATTATTAAAAAGACTTGATTTGTTTTGTTTTGTTTTCTTTTCTTTAATATTTTTAAATTTAGTGTAAGTTTTTCCTGTTTGTTTTTTGTTTTTTTTTAATATTCTGAAATTTAATGGTTTTGTTTTGTTTTTGTTTTTTTTTTAATCATCTCAAGTAAAAACAATAATTACACACATACATGGACAGATTTGATTGTCCATTATATGTTGCCCGAGTTTTTCAATGATGAAGAATACACATTATTTATGACTACATTATCCCCCATATGTATTCATGTACATAAAAGAGTTAATTCATCAATCAAACCATGATTTCACATGGACATAATTTTCAAGTATATCCAACTTTACCGAGTTTTTACTCCAAAGGGGCCATACTACAATTACTAGAAGTGGCCTCAAAGTCAAAATTATTATGTCCTCCTACTTATCAATCCAATGGATTCTAATTTATAATATATATATATATATATATATATATATATATATATATATATATATATATATATATACCAGAATTACTGATCGATGATCTCCTGTGCTTGTGACATGTGGACGTGTTTGTAGTTTTCTCCACAAGTAGATCTGGGTTAGGTTGTTATTTAATAAGGGTAAAGGGATATTAAGTAAAAAGTAAAACGAAGATGCAGTGGAGAAATCCAATATAGTTTTGGGCTATGGGCCTCTTTAGTTCATAATTGTGTTCATTTCGTATCCTCCATAAACTACTGAAAATTCAACCCCTCTAATATTTTAAGATGGTGTCCACTACGATTTTGAAAATGGGACGGGTGGAAACTGGTTAATAGCCCATCGGAAATTAATTCGATCGGGTTTGATTTTAAAAATTAAAAAAAAGTTTTAATTTAAATTGATTTTAATTAAGTTAAATTAATAAGTTGATAAATTAGTTCAACTTAATTCCATAGGAATGGTTTTTAATTTTAATTTTATTACGATATTATATTTTTAATTTCCATAGTTGAAACATTTAATTACTGTATTTATTTATAACAATATTTCAATAATTCAATATATATATATCATAATTTAAAATATATTAATTAATGTAGTGTTTTTTATTTAATTATTGAGGTGAGAAAATTATTTTTAAGTGACATAAATTAATTTTATTTTTTGATATGAAAAATATATATAATTAATTAATATTTTTAAATAATATTGAAAAATTTATCCCGACCTTGAAAATTGTGATTGGGTAGCGTATCCTATTTTTAAGACTTTAGTATCTGTTAAATTTTTTTCCCCAATTTTTGTTTTACAAAAAATGTTGTTATTCGATATTAGACAAAATATTTTAAATTTGTAAAATAAAAAATTAGTTCTAAAAGGATTTTTTAAAAAAAAAATTTATATTTTTCATTTAATTATACTTTTAGAAAATTTACTTTAACAAGTAAGTTACGTGGTTCTTTAGGAGATAATTTATTACACAATATTATATATATATATATATATATTAATATGGAAAGAGATTTTCCTAATTTATTTAGTAAATTTTTTTTAATAGTTTATTTTTATTTTTCAAAATTAGAACTTCCAAAATATTTTAAATTTCATTTAAATTTTTTTTACTATTATAAAATATGAGATATAATAAGATGAGATGTATATTTTTTTTAAAAAAAATCATAATCCTGAACTCAACAATAGTTATAGGAATCACAATCTGAAAAAATCATAAGCGATCCTCTTAAAAATAGTACCGTTCTCATACAAATTTAAAGATAACTCCACGTGTCAAACAACAAAAACAACTAAAATTGATTACCAGAATGCCCCATATAAGTTAAGGTATCAGTGCACGGATTAGCCTCGCGAAACACGTGAATAATTATCACTTCCCAATCATGTTGCAAGACATCTTTAAAGCAGGAAATTATATTGATCATAGAAAAAGGGACTTGACCATTTGAATTAATCATCTGCACAGTAGCTTGTAAATTGTTTGTGACATCGCTAAATTAAAACTTATTTTATTATTTGACTGATTTTAAAAACACTTTTGAAATGGGAAAAATTTTTGAATTAAAAGAATTCTAGTGGGCTTATTTGTAATTCTTTAGTGGTTAGGTGAAAACCTAGGTTATCACACCATCAATCATTCAGCCGCCAGATCCCTTTCTTCTCTTTTCTCTGAACTTTGAAAAACTCAAACAGAAACTCTCTTTCACCGTTACATTCGTTTTTGTCGTCAATTCGAAAGTTTTCTTTGAACCTGTCTTAGAGTCTGAAGGTAAGTTCATGTATTCACGTTTGTTTGGGTCTGCTCTTCCATGTCTCTTCTGTTACAAGTTGTAAACCCTAACCTTTGATTTTCTAGTTTGATTGAGTCTATTATTGATTTTGGGTTTGCCGTTGTTTAGGCGACGGAGTAGGAGAATGTCGACCGGAGTAGTCTTGCTGTTGGATTAGCGTTTTTGGTTAGTAGTCATGTTTAAGTCCTCACTTATGTCTGTTATTGTCTGTTCTGTGCTGCATTAACATGGACTAAACTTAATGTATGCTAAAATTTGAATCTGGACTCTATAATATGTTTTATGCTTTGAAACTGTCGTTCAACTTGCTGATAAATGACTATTATATGAACTGCTGTAATATCTGTTGAATGCTGGAAGCTATACTCTGCTATAATATGAAAACTAAACCCTGTCTAAAGTATGATAGCGATAAAACCAGTATGTTGTAAGGATATTATATGTATACATCGATACGTGAAAACGTACAAGCCTTGAATGCCTTCTGGATGTGACGACATCACCTTCTGGGATTTTTGATCCATTTGTCTAGAGTTTTGCTCAATCTGTCTGGGGTCTCTGACCTATTTTCTAGAGCTATGCTCACCTTTTGCTTTTGTTCCTGATTTTGTTATCAAACTAAAGACAGGCAAATAATCTGTAATATGATATCTTCTATCTATGTTAAGAATCTGGAAAGGAACCTTCTGAATCTGTTATTCTCTGGAATTTGGTATTCACATATCTGGAAAGCTATTTACTTGACAAAAATATGATATTTGATACACACATAAGGTAGTCTGAACTCTATAGTGTGATATGTAATTTGATATCTAGAATGTATTTAAGGAAAGCTGAAGTTTGATATATGACATGAGAATTTTTAAATTTTAAGTGTACTGTGAACTACTATGTTTGTATTGATGATTTCTGAATTGATCTACTTGTTAGTTTTAGGTTAATATGCTGCCTTTAGATTAGCTTGTTGCCTAATTGGTTAATTTGAAGAATATTTAAAAGTGGAATTAAAATGAGTTAGACATAGGCAAAATTTCATTCCTCAGCCTAAATCATCGCCAAGTTAGGCGAAGACCATTTTATGAACTAAACATTACCGCCTAAGTTCATCGCTTAAGTTAAGTGTAAGGTTGGCGACTACGTTTTTCCTTGGCCAGTGTCCTCGCCTTGTTGTAGGCAGAATTTTAAACCCTCGCCAAAATCTATGCCAAGCTAAGTAGAAGTTAGCGATATTCCCTTCCCTTCGCCTAATCGCCAAAGTGTTAGCGAAATCCTCCCCAAATTTTAAAATCTCGCCAAGTTACTTCGCTAGTAGTCAAACAAAATTTCCTTAGATTTTAACATTTTGCCAAGTGCCTTCGCCAAGACATAGACGAAACAGTGTCTTAGTCGTTGATTTTCGCTAAATACCTCGCCAAAATTACTAGACGAGACTTTTCCTTTTTAAAAATCATCGCCAAACTCCTTGCCTAGAAGTGAGGCAAAATGTTTCTATGTTGCCAAGAACAAGTCGCCCAAAATCAATTTCAGTGTAAAAACATCGCCAAGTACATGTTGCCTTAAGCCATTTCAGTTTGAAAAATCATTGCCTAACACCATCGCCTAGAAGTGAGGCAAAATATTTTTATTTTTCCAATTAAAAGTCGCCAGGAAATTCTCACTGAAACAATTGTCGCTAAACTCATCGCCAGATTGAGGTAAAATGTTTCAATCTCGCCTAAACCATTGCCTGATGATTCAGGCAAAATTTTTTATGTCGCCTAAACATTTTGCCATGGCCTATTTGTCTGCTAGTCTTCTTTTTAACTTCCTCTTCTTGATTTTCCCTTTCCGAAAAGTTATTTTAAGCCTGATTCGGACTTAAAACGAATAAGTTATGACTGTTTTAAGTTTAGAGCATTTTCAGGGTATAATTAATATGTTTTAATCACTATTAATGGTAATATATTTATTTGTTACTCATTAAGGAACCTAGTAAGTTTTAGAACCTTTCAAAGTTATTTGAATTCTTCTGTTTTCTTCTAACTTAAGCCTCTGGTTGGCCAGGTAAGCTGCGTATGTCGTATGTTCATGATTAATTGTTAATTTAAGAAGCATTGTATGTGTGTGGATGTTGAGTATTGGCTTACTAACCTAACATTTGATAGTCTGACCCTGTTGTTTCTTTATCTTTGTTTTGTATGTTAATTTTCTTGATCGGGATGGAAAATGCTGAGTTCAGACAACCAGGTGGAATAGCAAGGCACACATATATCACTCCATGCATCAGTTCTGACATTGGTTTTTAGATTTGCTTTCGCTTATTTTATGTATTGAACTTCTACGCTTTATTAAACTATTGCAGTTGTAAACCAGATTTTTAACATTCTGTTTTCTAATTCTTATGATTTTGTATTCAGATAATTTTGAAGTTCAGGTCTTAGATTGAGTATTCAATTTATTAGGTCATTCTCAGATTTCAGTAATATAAGGCCGATTTGATATTGTATCTTTTGAATATTTGATAGTTGTTCAGTACATGTATATGTATAATATGTATGTTTTCTGTCGTGATGTCCATCTCCCTGCATTTGTCTGTAAGGTAGGGGTTTGGGTGTTACATTGTTACTCTAACTTTTTAACATTACCATCCCAAGCCAGCAACAAGCCTTACACTATTCCCCACAGCTCAGCAGTTAGAATTGAACATGCACCAAGAACACATGGTATAGCAGTGATCCATCTACCTTGAGCATCCGAATAAGACCACCCGTAGCTGCCATTCTATCCTGCAATAATGACACATCCGAATTCAGCTTTAGCCAATCCTGTAATCTTCGAAAATTAGAGTCATTTTTTTGCTTATTGTTTGACCATTTTAAAGATTGATTTTTATAAAAATCTCTTTATATTAACTCCTATTAAATTCCAGTTATGAATAAATAGGAGGATTTTAAAATTGGGCAAGTAGAGACTAATGACACCATACTAATTTGAAGTTTATAGTCTAGTTAAATGAGAAATTGGAAAAAATATATGATTTTGGGTCAAAATGTAATTTTTTTTATTTTATCCTATTAAGAAGAAAAATACCGATTTTTAAAATTGGTGAATATTTTTATTGTGAAATGTCAACATAAATTTGTGGAAAGTAACCATGGTGTCGAAAATTGAATCGGTGGTGAAATGGACTTGAAATTGGATTGGGCCCAAATTGGCCTAATCCAATTCCAAGCCTTCATGATACACCCCACCCAAACACTAAACACACCCCACCAATCATCAAAGATAACTATTCATCATCTTCCACCTCTTTACATTCTCCCTCTTAACCTAAACACCCACACACTTTACGTATTTTACAGCTCTCAAACCCTAGCCACCATCCATCTTCCAAACACTACCCAATCACTCCAAATCACCTCTACTCCTCCTCAATCATCATTTAAGAAGCTTGGTTTTTGAGTGAGGTATAAATATCCAGTGTTTGAAAACTCGGCCGCTTAGACCGCCTAGGCATTTTAATGGCTAACTGAAGCAAATTTGGGGTAGTTGGGTGTCCAATTCGACTTATTCGCCATAGTCATCTTAATGGGCCGCCTAGGCACTCATTGCGGTCCAAATCGGACTAATCGGATCAAATCGCTTTCATCATCCACATCAAAACAACGTCTTTTTGGGATATCAATTTTTAAAAAGTTCATTAAAATAATAAAATCCTAAATCACAAATTCATTTCATTATTTTTTTCACGATCAAATCTTACTACTTGTTGGTGATGGTGACGGTGAGCCTTTTCTCTTACTAGTGTCACGCCGCTAGTCGCCGAGGTAAGTAACTCGAATCTCGATGGTCTAATGTTACTTTGTTTTATGCTTCGTTTATGATGAGTATGTAATATTATTATAGAAAGTTAAAATTATTGATAAATGTGTCATTGTATGGATAAGTTTTGTAAGTGAATTTTGCTAATTGAAAATGGACATGTGAATTGATTTTTGACATTTTGGATTGTATTGTGCTTTGGTTCTATGCAAATTGAAAGAAACTTTACAAGTTTACTTTTGCATGTGAGTTTTGAATTTAATTTAACATGTGATTTTCATTAGTTTTCAATTGTGAGGTTTGAATTGATGGAAGTGTTAGAGATGATGTTTATGGAGATGATGATGTGATTACACCACATTAGTTAGTTCTCTAAGATTTTTTTATTTATATTTTTATTTTGCTTATGAATATATGTATTTTCTTATGGACTATGAACATGACTATGAACTATGTTTATTTCAAGTTATTAACTTTGAACTAAGTATGTTATGGATACTTTAAGTCATTTGAATCTTGTTTACGATATGTTATACTTCCTCCGTTGCGATTTGGTGGCAACATTTGAATAGTGTACACTGTTTATGAATCAATCTTATTTCATGTGTTATTCCCTATGTATAAAAAAGAATATAGTCAAGTGGGGTCTTATTTTATTCGTCTTGATGTCTATTTTTCAAATATTAAATTGATATAATTTTTAGTTATGTATTAATAAAGATTTTTGCAGTTAAAATTAAGCATTGGATAACGTGTCCACAATAAATGTTGCAAGTATTTTGAAACGGAGGAAGTATGATATTTACATGTGTATGAAAATGTATAAAATATTAGTATATATATATATATTCTTTAACAAGTATAAAAAATAATTATCTAATTTATATTTTATTAACCATTGACTTTTGATTTTTTGGTCAATAACGCTTTGACCGCCTAGGCCCCGCCTCAACCGCCTAGGCCTTTTGGAGGGTTGCCGCCCCGATTTCGATTTCCAAGTTTTCAAACATTGTAAATATCTACATTTCAATTTATTTACAAATTCAAAAATGAGTAATTAGGTATGTTTCTTGTTGGTTCTAGGGTAGTTGTGAGTGGTTTTAGTTGTTGATATTGTGTTAGGAGCTTCCAAGAGGTTCTAACCACTATTTTCTAAATTTCTCTACTAGTAGCATAGCCCAAAGGTTTTGTAAATTGGTTTCAATGATAAATAATGTTTCAATATTCATTGATTGTTGTTGCGGATTGAATTTTCCTAAATTTGTTTAATAGGGACCAACAAAGGGAAGGAAATCTTGGAGGTGAAACTCAAGTGGAGGAGGTCTATACTTGTTATTGGAGTGAAGCTTTACAATTATGCTTAAGCCCCCATTAATTGATTGTTGTTGTGTTGATTGATTGTATTGTTAAATAAGATTGTTGCATCAAAAATTCCTATTGGGAATTGGTGACTATTGATGATAATTGTGATGAAATATGGACATTGGATGTTATTGAATGTTATTATGTAGTTATTGATGCTTATGGATTAATGTTGATATTATTATGTGGATATTGGTGATATTGTGTCTAGTGATAAGGAAATTGTCTTTTTTTTTTTTATTATTGTTGATGGAAATTGAAAATCATGAATGATGGTTGTTTTCATTAACATTATTGTGGTTAAATTATGAGATATAGGTAGAAATAATACTATTAAGGAATGTGTGTTAATATTGATGAGTTGATGAAATGGTATTGTCAAGCTTATTAAAAATGATCTAACTAACATGTTTAATCAATATTGAACGCCTATTGGAATTGGTTTGCTATGGAGAAAAATAGCATATTGAAATGAATTGAGACCTTGTGTATTGGCTTGATCATTAAACTCATTGGAACATTGATACATTGGCCTAATATGTATGTGGTAGAAAAGTCATAAAGCCCTTGGACTTGCTATAGAAGGTAGGAGATAAGGCATTCCGAAGGATTAGAAGTACTTCAACACGAAAGTATCATGTTTCTTGGCCTGGAAGCCATATTGGGATTTCAACCCATATTGTACTGTGACTTCGATACATATTGAAAATTTTGGTTCAGTATTGGGGCAATGACACATATGGAATCCCGAATTCTATTCTCTAGTTTATTTTCGGGTAAATGGTAAATAATTGGATAAATATGGGAATGATGTCGATGAATTGGTTGTAGTCATGAATATGTTGAAATTATGCTTATAATGATGTTTAAATAATCATGTCAAATATACGAAATGCTATCATGACTTTAAATGAATTGCAATTTATTGTTGTATATTGATATGAATAAATTGGACACTAAAGAATTGGACTATTGCCTTACTATATGCATAGGGAGTTATTGTGCATTACTGCAACAAGTTGACCAAATTGATCACTTGTGCAGCGCCATGTGCTTAAATAGGTTGAAGGTTTGATGATTGGTGAGTATTATTGTGTTGTTAGATATTCATATAGTTTGCATACAAAATTTGGTTGAATTCCATTAACATTTGTTCGAGTTTTAAAGTTTAGAAAACCACTTAGATAATTACAGGAAGTTGTCAATCTAAAACAAAGCCTAAAACTTGGGATTTTCTAGCTAGTACAAATTGCTTGTCCGGTATGCAATTTGGTAACAAGCTTAGGTAGAGAGCATGTTAACCATTTTCCATGGACTACCAAATTATAGTTCGGTATACAATTCGATAGACAACTCAAGCAGAGGGTAGATTTTTACATTGCATAGGCTATCGAATTATATTTTGGTATATACTTTGATGAGCAATTTGGTCAGGGACACATTTAAGTTAGTCATTAGGCTACCGAATTATAATTTAGTATATAATTCAGTAGATAGTTTGGGCTGAGACATGTGACATTTAGCATTGGGTTACCAAAATCTAGTTTGGTACTTAGTTTGATAGATAGTTTGGGTAGAGATAGGTATTATTCATACATTAGGATACCGAGTTGTAGTTTGATATAGAGTTTGGTCCATAGTTTAGTTAGAGACACAAACCATTCATGCATAGGGCTACGAAAATATATTTGATATATAGTTCAATAAGTAGTTTGGTTGGCAATTTGACAACAGTTAGGTGATGCCTTAAAACTTGACAAATTGAATAGATGGATGGCATGATCAAACTCTATTGATTGATAGATTGATTATATGTATGATTGATTGATTGGTGACCTATTACTAAGCTATATATATATATATATATATATTTTGCATTCTGTGATATTTAAATTCCTACATTCATGTGGTATAAACATATGTATGTCTATGTAGGGCGATTAGTTGCAAACTAGGCATCGATAATGTTGCTTCTTTTTTTCTTTAATTTATACTTGTACCTGAATGACAAATCTAGGTGATCGAGCTATGCTCGGAGGATGAGATTTCCCTTTTCATTCATGTTTTCAAGATTACATTAAAACTTGTCTTGCATCACCATCTTAGAACTTTTCCAAATGTTATGTATTTTAGTAACTCCTTAACGATGTAATTGAGTAATGAGATAGTTAAGGTATGATTTCATTAATTATAATATTGACTACTTTGTACTGCCCATGTTGCTCATATCGACTTGAAGCATACTTCGGGCTGATGATATTATATTTGATCCTCGTAATTGGAACCTAATGTGGATGACTAATTGATAAAGTATTGTGTAATTGAGAATTATATCAAATAATAACATTTTATTGGTATATTGGAATTGTATATTGAAATCGATTGCCGTATCTCACAAACCCATTTCTCGGGTCCCACTAGGGTGAGGGCTCATCGCTACAAATCCTCCTCTGGCGGGGACCAAGAAATACATAATTTAGGCCGACCAAGATGCTTCGGCTAGTCAGTAATACAACTCCATATGGATCACATATAAGCACCCATCATTTTTCTTGTCAAGAGAGGAAATGATGAACTAGCAAAAAAAACATCATTCATCCTCTTTCATATTGTCCATACTATTACAAGCAAGAAAAGGCTCCAATGGGATACCTGTAAATAACAAGTCACATTGAAAGTTCATAGAAATCCACTCATCGACCTTAAATTCCTAGAAAAATAACTAAACCAAACTAGCAGGAACAAATCTTGCCAAAATCGAAATACTGACTAGCAATCACAAAAAAGAAGCAACAACTTCTCACTAATTGTAGAGCATACCAGACACAAAGGATTATCACTTAACCCCGCTGAAGGTGCTTTCCATTCGCAAGCACCCTATTCTTAGCCATCAACTAAAGGAATATATGCACCCATTCTAGGCCATTCCAACATTAAATTCTATGCCATATAGCCTCTTTCTCATTCTAGTTATGCGAATCAAGTGCATAATAAAATATTTTCACAGTAGATTTACTGAAAAAATGAGTAGCCTTTGTAGCAAAAATATCAATATCACCTCGAAGAAAACAAGAATTTCCTACAATATTTTGAACAATTGAATAGGATAGCATGTGAGAAAATCAATCTCATCTCCAATTCCGTGCATCAGAAATAAACTTTGATAGGGGAGAACTGAGCACTTCCATATCCATGGTACCGCTGCAAAACGTCTAGACTGGAGGCAGATTCAAAATCCAGTTATCGGTCCAAAATTTAATTCTTTGCCCATTACCAATCTCCCAATACACACTTAAGAGAACATACAACCAAACATGTACAATGATGCTCTACCTTTCATTATTAACAAGCACATGGTCTAGTCTTTCAAATACCTAACCCTGAAGCCATGTTAATTTCATATTAGTTAAACTCATATCAAATAGGCAAGCAATATCAATGAAATTCTGAAACAACTTACAGAAAGAAAAATCATTCATAGTGCCTTACTTCTCAAAGGGATTCAAAATACCAGTAAAGTCACTTGCCAAAGCCCAACGTAAGTCCATCTATAAGCTAACACTATAAAGAGTTTCCCACAAATGTCAGATGCTATAGGATGTCCATAAACAAAAGTGAATGCAAATGGAATAGAAATAACCATATGAATACAATAATGCAAAAAAATTCATATGATGAATAAGAAATTAAATTTCAACATTATCTTTCCGAAGAGTCCATATACCCCTAGAAAAAAAATTCCGCTTTAATACAATGAGAATGATCAAAATGGAATTTGTGAATGAAAACATCAGTAATAGGACCACTAATTCGGGGATTAAGAACGCAACAAAGAAATATGATGTATTTTTGCCACATTAATAATAGAATGAGAAAAAAAAAAGTCCTTACCTACATCCTGACAATTCCAGATTGCTATATTGGTAGCCATTAATAAAAAGAAATAAACGGCTCCATCTCATCTTCCTCATCCGTTACAAAAGCCTTATTATCCTCTATTGCTTCTTACTTATTCGACTTGTTAATTAATTCAATTCCCTCCGATATTTTTTTGCACTACTTCTTTCATAATAATAGGCTTGTACCAATTGAAGATGAATAAAGAGGTTTAAGGTTCCTAATGACTGTGTTATTCTTATTCTTCATTTAAGTCCAATATTTATTAGGAATCCATCTATCAATAGCTCCATCTTTCTTCTTTGCCAATTTAGAAATGTTCAGTTTGCCCTTGACTGATCATCAACGTGAAGAATGGGGAAAGTAAATTTGATGTTTCAATTAATCGGACAGTACTATATTCAAGTCCAATAGTAGTCAATATCTCACATCTAGAAGTAGGAATGTTCCAAAAAACCTATTTCAGCATAAGAGATTTTGGATTAAGCTCTTGGGAAAGCAACTTCTTCTTACAAGATTTCGTATTCCAAACGAGTTGTATAAGAAAAATAGGGAGATCAGAAGGTTATCTCAAAATGGGTTCTTTTATTCTTCTCCCAAGATAGGAATTTTAATTGCTTCACCTAAAGCGGTGGGCTTTCTAGGCACATTTAATATATCAGTCTTACCATTAGAGTTAAATATTAAAGGCAAAATGGGTAGTTTTTGTTTATTACCTTACGACCCTGATTTCCCTCAATTCAAATTATCATTTGAATTAATGATTTGACCTCTTGATTTTTTTTCCAACTTCAGTACCATTCTCTTCTATACTTTCTTGCAACTTCCTATTTTTATTTCCTCTCTCAATCTTGCTGCCTGACTTATTCTGTTGGATTTAAAATTGCGTTTTAGGCATAAATTCCTCATCTTCTTTATCTCCGCTCCAAATTAGCAATCAAATGGAATTGAGATCTTGATGAACCTTCTGTCTCCACACTTCCTTAGTAGCACCACCTTAGCAATAGGTTACAATATCAACATTGACATGTTGCATCCCGAGCTTGAAGGTTGCGATTTTATTGTTCAATTATTGAAAAAAAATAGAAGTTGCTCCCTTTTCGTTGAGTGGTTGTGAACCCTATGTAAAGGTTGTAGTTTTAAGTTAAATTTAATAAAAAAAAATTAAGGTTGCACCATAATCATTGACAGATTGCAAATCCTATGTAGAGGTTGCGATTTTGTGTTAATTGCATGAATAATTTAGGTTGCGATCATTTCATTGAAATGTTGCGATTTTACATTGATTGAATAAAAAAATTGAGGTTTCAACACTAACGTTCACATGTTGCAACCTATACATGAAGGTTTTGATTTTATGTTCAATTGTTATAAAAAAAAAAGTAACACTCCTTTCGATGAGAGGGCAAAATATACGAAAATATTGTAGTTTTAAATTAAAATTTATAAATTAAAAAAACAGAGGCTGCGACACTATCATTTTAAGGTTGAGAACTCAACGTCGTGACTGCAATTCATTATAATTTCATAATTCATTAAGGTTGTAGTATTTTTATTGGTAGTTTGGTGATTACTCCTGAATTCATTTTACCATTTTATTTTTCATGATCGAGCCCAAATCTTCTATAAATATTAATCATCTCTACTTTAGTGATTCTATAGTTATCTTTTCAATCCTAGGTCAAAGTGATCAATAATTCATGATTATCTACTTGTCTTTATTTAAGAGCCCTAATTTCCATTGATCGACAGACATAATTGATTTATCAATCTAGATTATGTTGGAAATAAATTCAACATGGATTATCCAAGGTAATGTCTATATTCTAATCGATTTCGTGTTTTTTTTTTTTTTGTTTAGCGATTGATTTTCTTACTTGTGTCCACTAACATGTGGGCTCACTCAAACTCGGATCCAATCAGAGTGGCAACAACTATGAACCTAAACTTGAATCTATTCCGAATTTTCAAAGTGATCATCAAAGAGCCATTCAAATACTCAATTTGATTTGAGTCTATTTACATATGTCATAACATTTGTATAACATTTTTATGAAAATTTTAAGAATATGTCATATTTATCAACAATTACATTATTTATGTTAAAAATGTAAATAATAATGTATAATTTAAAAAGTTAAGTAACATTAAAAAATATCATAATTCTTATAAAATATTATATTTATTAAACATCATTTTAAAATTAACCATTTAAATATTTTTCTAACCTGGTCATTAAATCTTATAAAAAATTAATCTTATTTCGTTAGATTAAACTATTTATTTACTCACCTCGTAATCATTCTCAAACTATGGTCAAATGAATTAATTGAGGGGTATATGGAGTGGGGTTATAAGGAGATTTAAATTTAGAGAAGAGAATTAAAGTTTAAGATGTGAGGAAAAAAGTCAATAATTGAAAGATTACATTATACAAGTAAAAAAAAATTTTAAAAATTAGAGGTTCATAGAATAAGAAGCTACTTTATAGCGTAGATGACATGGTTAAAATATAATTTATATTTTTGCTACCAATTCTCAAAGTGTTCCATACATATAAAATATACATATTAAAGAAATCATAATTTTTAATATGTACTAAAATAATATATAAATTTTTTGAATTTGATTATTATTTAGGATTTAGCTCTGTGGAAAAGAGCAACCATTTTAGTTTTGGACGACGGGATATGGATTTAAATTACATAAATGTTAAACCCTTGATTGATGGACTATTGGGCTTGTAAACCTGACCCGACCTGTTAATTAAGGAAAAGCTCAGCATTTTCTTGCGTCACGATTGCTCGCTGCTTTCTTCCTGGAAAAAGACCTGCACTCTCTCTCTATCCTTTCCTCCATTTGCGAAACCTAGAGGTAAGCCTTGTTATCTAATTCATTTGCGAAGCAGGCTCGTGCTTTTCATCCACTAATCTAAAATTTGTAATCAAAAGAAGCCGTCTAAAGTTAAAAACTCATCCACTAATCTAAAATTTTTACTCAGAAGAAGCCGTCTGAAGTAGATAACGTCAATTGTGAATGAAAAATGAGAGTGTGACTTTCAATTATGTGAGTGAATCACCGATTTCTCTTCATACACATTATCACATCTCTAGTCATAGTAAGAATTGCTAAGATTCATCATAAACTCCGTTCATCTATATCTGTGGTTAAATATTGCGCTAAAAAACTCACACAAATTTTTGTGTTCTTGTTGTTACAAATGGTAATGGTAAAGTCATTTTCAAAAGAGACAACTTGAAATCACAGGGTTGTGAATTTCCATATCAGGGGATACAGTGTTCTTAATGGATCTTGTGTTATATTGTGTTCTAATTTATTTATTGTTGCAGGAACTGATAATAGTCGACGTAATAGATTCCTTAATGTGATACATCAATCAATATCATTGAGTAAAAATTCAAAGATAATAAAGATTTAAGATTTAGGCCCTAATTTTGTTTATGATTTTGCTGGTTTGGGAAGTTCCAATAAAGGTGAAGACTTGGAATGTTTGAATAACTCTATCTCAAACTACTATCCAACGAGATACAAATTCTGTAAACTTTGAAAAATAAAACTAATATTTAAATAATGAATAGTGTATAAAAATTAATTAAAATTTAAATAAAAGACTAATTAATATTTAAATGAAAAGAGACGTTAATTTTGATTAGGATAGAAATATTTTTTTTTATTTTAAAATGACAACAGGTTAACAACAAGTAGCAGGTAAACTTTTTCTTTTTAAATATTTTTTTCAAATTAATTCAGACCCCTAAATCAATTTAATGGCTGAAATAATGAGGTAATGTTACTGGAAGGATAATATAGCTAATTCCTTTTTTCTTTTTTTTTTTCTATTTTTTATATTCATACATATAATTTTTTTTTTTACTATATACTCATTAAGAGTAGATACGAATCGTAATTTGTGTAGCATTATTCATTTATTTAATTTTATCCGAAATCAAATTTCTGAAAAAAAAAACACACACACATATATATGATACAAAAATAGGAAGATCTACAAATGCAAACATACCAAAATAGAGACACACTTTACGTAGTTCACCTCAAAAGAGGCTAATCCACGAGACCTCAACTTCAAGTGAAAGAGAGATGACACTATAATCTGATCACCAAGACCAGAAACAACATCACAGAGTTATCACACAAAGATCGCAAATAAAACACAAAGAAAACCCCTAACCTTAGCAGAGCAGGAGGGAGAGAATCAGAAATACATAAGACTCTCTCTCTAAGTCAGCTGAAAGGAAGAAAAAGAGGTTATATAGGTAGGTTTACAACTGCAACCAGGTGCCCATCAGAGAAGGCGCGGATCTTGTTTCGGTCGGGCAAAGAATGGGGTCTAGAGAAGTAACTAGGAGCAATGGATCAAGTGTAGAAACTCAAGACAAGCCAATCGGATACAACCCAAAACAAATACAAAGTAAAGATAATGTAAACATTACAACAAAATTTCACCTAATGTTACATTCTACAGAAGCTCATGATTGGTCTTAAATTTTCATCGTAATCCTGGTGCCTTCAAGTCTCTCTCAAATGTCATAAAGTGTGCATCATTGGTCCATTCCCTCTAGATTTAGACCCGGCAGTCATGAAGAAAGTTCCTACAATACAAGAACTTGTTCAATGACACTACCTTGGTGCCCATATCAAAGGGGTTTCATCTATTGGAACCTTTTCCACCTGCAAAACACCATTTAGAACCTTAAATTGCATTTGACCCCTATATGCTTAGTCCTATTGTGATAGATAGGGTTTCTATTGATATGGTAGGCTCCCTGACTATTAGTAAAGACTGTAGCTTTAGGGCCAAGCAGCTTAATTTCCTGAAGAAGCCTCAAATCCAGAGCCCTTCTTTGATGCCTTCAGTCAGGGCAATATATTCAGATTCAGTGTTACTCTAAGCCACATCAAATTGTAATTTAGATCTCTAGGAAATACAATTACCACACATAGTAAACACATAAGTAGTAGTGGAGCATCTAAATTCAGTATCTTTAATAAAATCAGAGTTAGTAAAGCCAACAATATTCATAATATCAGAATGTTTACCATACTCTTACTCAACAATACCTTTAATATACCTAAATAAACCTTTAATGGCATTCCAGTGTTCAAGCTTAGGTTTCAGGATAAGGTGTTTATTGAATAAGCTAAATCAGGCCTTGTACAGACCATAGCGTATATGATGCTACCAATGGTTTGAGGATAATAAATGTTATGTAAAATCAGATCATCATCATAGAATTTTCTATCAAGTCTATGACTGGTAGATAGAGGCAAATTATTTGGTTTAGCATCACTCATATTAAAGGCATTCAGAATTTTATACAAATATTTCTTTTGATCAAGATAAAACAGATTCTTACCTTTGTTTCGAGTAATAGATATTCCAAGGATTTTGGAGGCTTCCCCCAAATCCTTCATGTCAAATTTTTGATTCAATTCATGTTTAACAGTGAGTAGATATTGCAATATAGAGCTCATTAACAAAATGTCATCAACATAAAAGCAACATAAAAATAGGTGAATTTTCAACAGACTTGTAATACAAGAAAGCATCATACATATTCCTTTTAAAGCCCATTTTACTAGCATATTTACTAAAAATTTCATTTCATTAATGGGGTGATTATTTCAAGTCATACAGGGACCTTTTAAGGGGACACACTTTGCCACCAGACTTGACAAACCCTTTGGGTTGATCCATGTAGATCTCTCTATCAAGAAAGCCATAGAGAAAGGTAGTTTTGACATCCATCTACTCTGGTTCCCAATTAAAATGAGCAACAAGAGACAACATGATTCTAATGGTGATGTATCTAACCATTGAAGAGAAAACCTCAAAAAATAACATTTTCACTCTAGGTAAAACCCTAGGCAACAAATCTAGCTTTAAATCTACTCGAATCAGAAGCTAAATTCTCCTTAATCCTGTAAACCCACTTACAAACCACTAACTTCTTATGAGTAGGTTTATTTACCAAATCCCATGTCCGTTTCTTAATCAATGAAGCTATTCATCATCCATAGCCTTTCTCCACATGGCTGAATCAGGACAACTAATAGACTCTTGATAAGAATAGGGAATAAAATCAGATTCAGACAGAGAATTTAAAGCATAAATCACAAGATTTATATCGAACAAAATCATCTTATTTGGATGGAATCCTAGTAGTCCTCCTAGGTTTGTAGCTACTCAAGAGATAATCATCCAAATTATGTTTAGGATATGTTTCATTTACATCCCCAGCAGGTTAATTTTTAGAATTTTCATTAGAATCAATTTCAGATCTATGGACATGTTGAGACTTAATTTCAGTCTCAAGCTCAATAACTCTAAGGTTATCAGGCTCAGTATTTGACAACTCATGCTCGACACCAGGCTCAGGATCCTCAAGTCCTATAGGTATGATCTCAAACTAGAAAGGCCAAGCTGCTTATACTGGATAGGAGTAAACTGCTCAGTATTTAGGAATCCAGGAAATTCATTTTTAAAGAAAACAACATCGTGACTAACAATGAATTTATAACTGGACCTATCCTTAAATTACTCGTCTATTACCCTTAGTACAAGCCTAAAAACCCATAAACAAACCCATAAAGGACATAGAATCAAGCTTGACAAGACTTTGATGAGCTAATACCTTGCAACCAAAAGTTCTAATGTGACTGAGACTTGGAGGCTTACCATACCAGAGTTCGAAAGGAATTCTATTGTTGATAGAGGACGAATGAGACCTATTTTTCAGGAAACTGGCATAACACAAGACTTTCCCCTAAAAAATCTTAGGCAGGTTGGCTTGAAAAAGAAAACTCCTAATCCTAGAAGAGTTTGGTTATGCCTCATAGCAACCCAATTCTGCTGAGGGTATATCTAACGGTTCTATGCCTTCTAATCCCATTCTCCTCATAGAACGTATGGAATTGTTCATTGTAGAATTCTAAGCCATTGTCAGTTCAGAAATATTTTATTTTTTTCCAGTTTTATTTTTTACTAAATATTTTCAAATTTTAAAATTTTCAAAAACC
The DNA here is from genome assembly GCA_031304145.1 of Cardiospermum halicacabum. NCBI lineage: Eukaryota > Viridiplantae > Streptophyta > Magnoliopsida > Sapindales > Sapindaceae > Cardiospermum > Cardiospermum halicacabum. Next base: position 14,718,121 of record CM062393.1, read on the forward strand.
TCTATTTTATATTTTGACAAATAAGTCCAACAAAATCTTGAAAAATCATTAGTGAAAGAAAGAAAATATTGACAGTTGTTAAAAGTGTTAGTCCTTGTGGGACCCACAAATTAGAATGAATATAGTCAAGAATAAATTTTAATTTAAAATTAGTTTTGTAAAAAGGTGACTTAGTCTGCTTAGCAAGAACACACTTTTCAAATTTAGGTATTTCATAAGGAAAGTCACTCTCTACTAGCCCTTGTTTCTGCAGTTCTCTAAGACCACCTACTCCTATATGGTCTAATCTTCTATGCCACAGATGAGCCTTACTCATAGGATCACTAGACTTGATTTGGGTAGCTAGGGCCTCTAGAGTTGATCCTTCTAAAATTAAAAGGTTTCCCACTTTATTACCTCTTATTTCTACACTAGTGGATCCAGGCTTAGAGATTTCTACCCTCTGATTCTTAAACACACACACACATATCCAATCTTACCCAGTTTGCAAATAGAGAGAATGTTTCTCCTAAGTTCAGGAACTAATTTAACATCACTAAGGGTTACAACCCTACCATTAAACTGCTTAATGGTTACATCTCCCACCTCTGTAATGTCACATCTATGGTTAGACCCCATGACAACATACCCTCCTTGACAGACTCCAAGTTGGTAAACTAGTTCTTATTTGGTGACATATGATGTGTGCAAACAGAATCAATCACCCAATCAAGTAAGGAATTATTAGGTACAATAGAATTATTCAATTCAATCACAGAAGTGAAACCATCAACAAAAGAATTAGAAGCAATAAAAATATTAAATGTAGTAGATTTAATAAGACCATTAGCTTCATCTCTCTTTTTTCGGAAGCAATCCTTAATGAGGTAGTTAGTTTTCTTCTAATAATAACACTTCCTCTCTTTGTTGCTACCAGTTTTGTCCTTGTATTAATATCAGCCTTATTCAGATTATTTTGATAAGTAGCAGGTTTCTTACTCTTCCCCTTATTCCTATGTCTTTTATTAGGTTTACTATGAAATAGACCCTCATTATCTTTCATGATCATTTCCTCTCCTACAAATATGAAATTAAGGGCATTCATTATGTCTTTAGTTGTTAGAGATTTCTTATTAATTAAAATGAACTCTCTAACTACACTATGAGTCTCAGGCAAGGCATGAAAAAGGACCATAGCAAGATATTCATCACTAAGCCTCTCAAATTCTTTAGTCCTATTATTCAAGTCTTGAACTAACCTTTTAAACACAACCAGGTTCTAATTAACCATTTTATTAAGGGCAAACCTAAAGAAAAATAATTTATGAAGGCTTATAATCCTATTTGGAATGTCAGATTCTAAATAGTTAGCCTCTAATACTTTCCAGAGAGATTCAATAGTCTTAACTCCATTCATAGCAGTAAAAACGTCATTAGATAAATGCAAAAAAATTGTATGGTATGCACGTTTGGCTATTCTAGCCTTATCAGTGTTAGAAATATCAGCTCGGTAATCACTATCCACAACTCCTTCAATACCATGGTGAACTAAAATAGATAAAATTTTCTTTTACCATAAAACAAAATCTTGAGATTCATCAAAGACCTCAACAATAATTGGATTTGAACTTGTAGATTTTAAAGACATTTTGTAAAGATTTCAGTTTAAAGAAGGTTTAAAATTCTTTATGATATACTGACACTGATGTAGAAAATAAATTACAATATGATGCAACATTTACAGAAAGAATGAACAAATCAACACAATATTACAGATTTATCATAACAATTACAAATCACACATATATTCACAAAGCAAACAATCCAGATAATATCAACAAATGTACCCTAGAACTAAGAATCTCAAGCAAGCCAGATTTAACGTTACTAGTAATAATCTGGGACTTTAATAAGAGCTAAGCCTGTGACCCTTAAGCTAAGAAAAACAAGCTAGAGTTATCACACTAATGGTTGTTCAGGACTTTAACAAGCTACAAAGTCTGTACCCCTTCAACCGAGGTTCTCAGTTCACCAAGATCAATCAAATCACAGTAAAATATCATAACACTATTAAAGAGACAACAAAATATAGAGATGCAAGAATATAGAGGATTAGGGTTAAAAAAAATGCTCAACTAAAGCTGCTTTCTGGTAAATTGACCCTAAGATCCAAGTCTTAGGGTTCAATTTTCCTCCTAGTGCCCCAGAACTTCTCGTAGGGTTACCCTTCAAGTATCTTATTCTTCTCCTAACGCTCTTATCTTCTTTAACGCTCCAAAGGTACCTGTTACTCAAATAAAATTATTAGAAATAAGAAGTCAACAGATAAAAGTAAGATTATCGAACGAATAACAAGAAACTGCTCTGTTAGGGTTTACTACATAAACCCGAAGTTGACTATAAGCCTTGGATCTATAAAGATCGAAGGTCGACAGTCTCGGCAAACAATTAAAGACCACCAAAATTCAGAAAAATCACCAAGAAATCACAAGAAACCACCAAGGAAACACATATATAAAAACCCTAGATTATATGAACTTGTTAAAGATGCTCTTATCTGGAGCTTTGATATGATTTGATACAAAAATAGGCAGATCTAAAAATGCAAACATACAAAAATAGAGACACACTTTACGTGGTTCACCTCAAAAGAGACTAATCCACGGGACCTCATCTTAACTAAGAGAGAAATGACACTATAAACACATCACCAAGACTAGAAACAATATCATAGAGTTATCACACCAAGATTATAAACAAAAAAAAAAAAAAAAACCAAACTCTAGCAAAACAAGAGGGAGAGAATCAAAACACCTAAGATATCTCTCTAAGTCTGCTGAAAGGAAGAAGAGGTTATATAGGTAGGTTTACAACTATAACTAGATGTCCATCAAAGAAGATGTGAATCTTGTTCGGATCGAGCAGAAACACGGGTCTCGAGAAACAACCAGCAACAATAGTGTAGAAGCTCAAAACAAGCCCATCAGATATAACCTAAAACAAATACAAAGTAAATAGAATGTAAACATTATTTTTATATATACATATACATATATATATATATATATATATATATATATATATATATATATATATATCGACTTTAGTGGTAGAAAAAGTTGTTTATAATAAACAATTTCTTAAACCGATAAATACATGTGGCTCTTATTTATTTATTAGTAAAAACGCGTATATATTTGTTTTTTCACTAAAAAAAAATTATTGAAATATAGTTAAGAATTTTATTTTATTTTTTTATAAACAGCCAAAATTTTATATTTATAATTTTCTTAAATATACTAATAAATTTATCAAATTATGTTTAAATTGATAAAATCTCATTTAAAAATATTTCTCTATAATTAATGTATGTAATTTAATTATATTTATTATATTCATACTTTTACTAAAATTTTATTTTACATAAAAATTTATTGATGAGACTACAGATTCAAATCCCTTATTTTAATGGTTAGTTTGGCCTTTGAAGTCCGACTATTGGCCATAAAGGATATGGAATTCAACCCCAACCCATTTGCATTGACCATACACAAAATCCATTGGAAAAAAATTAAAAGGTTCCTTTTGGAAGGTCATATGAATCTGAAAGTCCACAGTATTTTTATTGACTTATTCAACCGTGCATAAATTTTACAAATGAAATGGAAGGTAACCTACCATTAATTTATCATTGATTTGGCTGCTTTCAACTTCACTATGTATTCGGTAAACTGCCACCTTTTTTGTTTAATTAGTTATGCTTTGATTAGTTCTTTCCTCAGCATCTAAGTTGACCAATTTTTATTGACTGGGCAACATGCATGTCATCAGTCAACCATTTCATTTCATTACTGTTAAGGACCGTATAGAATTGCTAATTCATTACTCCATCTTAGATTCTCTTTATTATTCATATTATGAATGAATACTAGTACTTATTTTCCATACCAGTAAATATATATATATATAATTATATGAATGTTATAACTTGCCACGGCTTTTGAGAGTAGCTATGGATCATGCTTTAATACTGTGTTCTCTATCATTTGTGCTATTTTATTTAAGCTAGGAGAATGGCCAATATATATTTTATTATAAGATAATGAGGTGAAATCTGAATATGATAAATACTGGTCTTCGAAAGAATTTACAGATATAAAAGATAAAACTGAGTTTAAAATCGAATGCAGTGGTTTATATCAATACAAAGCGTGCAATCTAATCTGACATGATAGTTAATTCAGCCAGATTATAAATAGAAAACTGAGTTTAAAATCGAATGCAGTGTTTTCTTATATGTTATTTTCTTGAGTGAAGGGATAGTTTAACTTTTAGTCTTTTTAAAATTTTAATTAAGTTAACGAGTCTTCGAAGTTTGCATTAAGTTTTTAAACCAATCAAAACTTTAAATTTCACAAAATGAGCTTTTATGATATTTTTATCCCTCTTCACATAAAAATAAAAGTTCGTCACACAGGTCCTTCATGCGTGTGAAAGACTTTTAATAATATATGAAGGATGTGAAGACTCATTTTTTTAAATCTAAACTTTGAAGGCTCATTAACTTAAATATATAATTTAATTGGTTCAGTTTTTATATTTTTTCCTATATATATCATATATAAAATTTTCAATAGTATTTAGAGTTTAAACCAGGTTTATTTTTTAAAAAAATTATTTATATAATTTGTATATGTAATTTATATACGAGTGAGTTTTATTTATTTAAAAATATAAAAATATATAAAATTTTAAATAATTATTAATTTTCATTTGTTAATAGAAATATGTGTAAAAAATTTGTACAAATAATTTTTCAATGGTAAAAACATGTACTGATCACATTATTTTAATATAACAATAATTAATTGATTAATTAAATCGAGAAAATTTACTTATATATTTTTAGTTAATCTAATTCGGATAGATCGAATTGTTGTGGATTATTGAATCTAATTGAAGTTGAATAATCAATACTAAGAGAAGGAATCATATCATGTGAAATATAAATAAATAAAATAAAATATCAAATATGAAATTGTGATATATATATATAATAGATATAGAAAAGATCATATAAGATTCCATGATTTTTATATGTATTAATATTCACTATTATCCCCTGCAAGCTGAGTTGTAGGTATGAGGGGTAGCTAAGAGTTAAGATAGGATAGTGTCTGATTCGAAGTAGTTTTCATGAGGATATCAACAAGCCGGTCAGCAAAGAAAATTTGATGGACAATAATATTACCTGCCATAACTTTTGCTTGAATAAAGTGACAATCAATACTAACATGTTTCATACAATTACGAAGAGTAGGATTTTTGGCAACGCAGATGGTGGGCTCGTTGTCACTATATAATTGTGGCTTAGTAATAGGGGTTTGGAGAGTTTCCATGATGTAGGTAAGCCACATAATGTTAGCAACATTATAAGCCATTGCTCGGTGTTTCGCTTCGGTAGATGATCCGTAGATTCATGGTTATTTCTTTTGTACAACAAGAGATGAGATTAGGGTCAATAAAAATAAGAAAACCTATTGTTGAGTGCCGATCAACTTGTCATTGGCCAATCTGAGCCAAAATAAACATGCAATTATAACTTTTCCTTTCGGAAGAATAACCTTTGAGTAATGATGCTTGGAATATTATGGAGAATGCGTTTGAGAGAATGGTGATGAGGATTATTCTGACATATAAAATCACAATAACTAAATAGAACTCCTATCGACGTCTAATGCAGTATTTAAGATATCGTCTCCACATGGATTGTCAGCTAAGAAGCAAGATTGAGATTAAGATCTAAACTGAATTGCTAAAAGAATCTATTTACAAATCAAATCAAAGAAATCATAGAATTTATGTGAATTATAGACACTAATGAACATTCTTTCAATTGATACATAAATCAGTACTCTATTCTGCAAATGATCTCAACAATGAATAAGCTGATCTACTAATCTCTGCTATCAATTAACCTTCTTATGCACGCTTCATCTCTAAATCACAGTTTTACTTTCTAGATCATCATCAGTGATCTATTAAAAGATCTCTCGATTCAATTTAACAGATTTCAATTATACAATTGCATATATCTCTATACTACAACATATATAACTGATAAGCATAATCTGTAAAAAAAACTAGATCTAAAGTCTATCTCTAGAACTATGATCCTCTGTTCTTAGATCTGGAACCTGATCGCCATCTCTGGTCTAAATCAAGCTTCAAATCAACAAGATTACGTAACTCTCGTTCTTGTAATTCAATAAGCTTTTGAAATTCAAGTAAAACTGACTATGATTGAACAAGAATCGTACAATTAGAATGATGATCAACAACAGAAGTTAACAAATCAAAAGAGCTTTTAGCTTAGCATATCTACTTCAACATATTCAATCAAAGCACAAATCATCATCAATATGCATTTAAGATCTAAATCTTACCAAAGAAGATAGAAGCTAGACTCTGTCACAATTGTTGCCTCGCTATCTTCAAGCTAAATGTCAATGATCACAAGAAACAGAGTACAAAACTTCTTCAAGAAACTTCTCTGAGAATATCGAATAAAGCGTATAGAAGAATCTAGAATTTTTTTCTCTAAGAATAAAAGAATGTCAAAAGGTTTTTATTGCTTCATCTAAGCTCCTATTTATAGAGTTCTGCTCAGTGGCAATTTTGAAATAAAAACATCAAAGAAACACAAACTGGCAAAGTAACAGTTTTCTTCATTTATGTCACCTGTTCCTCCGCCTGAACTTAGCGACTTTCCTAACTCTCGCTTGTCCTGTTTGCTAAGCTTGAATTCTTCATAGGCGAAATGTTCTAGATATGGTCATTATATGTCACCTAATGCTTAAGCGAGTAAATCTTTCTTCGCCATATCAATCTTCTATTTGAGAACATTCTAGACGATATAATGTAGATGTCGCCTCTCAATATTTTCATCCTGGCGACTTACTCTAGTGCTGCCACAGTCGTTGCTTTACAAAATAGCGAGATTCTCCTTTTAGCGCCTAAGATTTTACAATGGGTGGTGACGTATGAAGGCAACTCGCCTCAGTTCTCGTCTTTAAGGCGGGATTATTCAAACTCCGCTTTCCATATCGCCTTCTCTTTTCAGCTAGCGGCGATGTATGCAGGCAATCTCTCTTTGTTTAGCACCAATCATTTTGCCTCATTTGCCGACTTTGGATGAAATTCCAGATGTTCCTTCTTTCTTCTGAATTTTGCAATTGTTAGCTTCTTTTCCAATTCTTTTCATCAAAGTCCCTGTCTCAGAATTAATAGTCTAGAATTACTAGAAATGTATTCAACTTTTCATCTTTTAAGCTCATTTCCTTTACATTTAAGCTCATAAAACATACTAAAATATAGGTAAATTTTAGACTAATCAAATGGAAATCTTGTTTTATGGGTTTGTGCATTGTTTAAGTAATACGGCTGACAATATATTGAATGTCAGGACGAGTGACCGCTAAAAATATTATAGGCCACTGATAATACTTCAAAAATACATCAGGTTTTCATACGAGACATCAACACATGTCATAGTGGCTTTAACTACCATGGGGTGTGGGACGGCTTGGAGTTAGCCACACTAGCTCGAAGTAGGAGTTCTCATGCATACTTGGTTTGATGAAGAATGATTCCAGTGGTAGTACGAACTATCTCAATGCCAAAGAAAATGTTTAATGAGTCAAGATCTTTCATATGAAAATTCTTATTCACGGTCTCTATAATTTTGCGGATCAAAATTGAAGAGCTTTCAGTGATGATGATATAATCAACATAGACCAATATAATCACAGTACCTCCAGAACTATGCATAGTGAAAAGACTTGTATCATGAGTACAAACGGTAAATACATGATTATGAAGAAAAGTGGAAAACTCATTATACCAGGCACGAGGAGCCTATTTAAGTCCATGAAGAGATTTTTGAAGTCAACATACATGATGTTAGAAGCGTTAATCAATATACTCATGTGGCTATGTCATGTAAATAACCTCGACAAGATCTCCTTGTAAAAAGGCATTAGACACATCCAATTGATGAAAAGGCCACTGATTATGGAGAGCAAGAGAAAGAACAAGATGCACATTTTTTTTCACTACCGTGCTAAAATTCTCGAAATAGTCTACACCATATTCTTGATGATACCTTTTCACAACTAATCTGGCTTTATACTTAGAAACTATGTCATCAACATTGTGTTTGTTCCGATAAACCCATTTGCATCCAATATGTTGGCAATTCGCTGGAGGTGGAACTAACTCCCATGTGTTTTGTTCCTATAAGGCTTGAAACTCATCATCCATTGTAAGACACCAATATCTGTTTTAAGAAGCTTATTTATAGGTGGTAGGCTTGGTTATGCATGAAACATCAGAAGGGATGGTAGATGCATATATTTTAGGTTTAAAAATGCCTGATTTTGCATAGGTTTACAAAGGATGAGGTAGGGGAATGATTTTTTTATTTTTTTTTTGTAAGTGAGTAGGCTAGCTAAGGTCAGTTTAAGAGATAGTCGATATGTGGTGGTGGTATGCGAGTGTGGAGTTTGAGAGGGCATAGTTGTGGGTATAGGATTTGGATTAGGCGGTGGACTAGTGTTGTATTAAGAGGCGGATTATTCTAGATTGGAAGTGGCTTGGATGGTAGAGGCATTGTAGGGAGCAGCAGTGAGCATGACATAGTCGGATGAGGCTGAAAGAGTGGGATGATTCACATAAAAGAAGTGGATAATGGTGATTGAGATTTGAAAAGAGAGGAGTATAAAAAGTGTCATTGACAAATTTGACATGGTAAAAGATGTAGATTTTGTTAGTAGTGAGATCAAGACACTAATAACCTTTGGTAGTGGGATGAAAACCAAGGAAGATACAAGGACGGGAGAATGGTTCAAGTTTGTGATCAATGCATGGACATAGGCAAACATATGACAAACAACCAAAGATACAGAGATGAGAATATTCAGGAGGCTAATGGTAAATGATCTCATAGGGAGATATGTTATGGTGATTTTTTGTGAGCATGCAATTGATGAGGTAGTTGACGGGGCCTCAACCTAGAATGTACCATGTCGCTGTGATTGATTAATAAGAGTAATGACAGTTTTAATTAGATGCAAATGTTAGCATTCTGCAACATCATTTTGTTCAGAAGTCTATAGACAATAAATTTGTTGGATGACCTCTTGATGTGTGAGAAACTAACTAAAAGTTGAATTGACAATTTATTTTCCATTTTCACTACGAAAAATCAATTTTTTTTTGTAAAACTGAGTCTGGACCATTTTTTCAAAGCTAACAAACACATTATATGCTTTAGATTTATGTTTAGTGGATAGATCCAAGTGAATTTTGTGAAATCATCCATAAAACAAATATAATAACGATAATGACTAAAAGAAGGAATTTATTTGGGACCCTATAAATTAGAATGAATAAGTAAATAGGAGTAGAAGTATGATATTCGGAAAAATTGAAAGGTAAACACTAAGACTTTTACACTAAACAAGATTTGCAGTTTATTATAGCAGATAAATTAAAAAAATAACTGACTAAGAACAGACTTTATAACTGGAGATGACTAATGGTCTAGATGACCATGCCATTGAGAACGGGTGACTCCGGTGGAATTGACACAATGTGATGTATGGGTAACTTCAGATTTAGGTCGGATATACTAAAGAGTGTATAAACCATGCTCATAGAGGCCTCGGTACTTCACCAGTTTGGATTGGTTATCAACAATAAGAAATTCATTAGAGTTGAATACTAGAGTGTAATCATTATCTTTTATGAATAAATGGATTGATATAAGGCTAGAGTTGATGAAAGGTATATGAGAGAGATTGCCTTAGTAGAAGGTACTTGATTGAGTGTAAAGATAACTAGAACCTGTGTGAGCAAGTGGTAAACATTAACCGCTACCAAAAGTTACTAATTTAGAGCCTTGATATGGTGATGGATAGTTAAGCCTTGAGAGTTCAGAAGTCACATGAGTGTAACAATGTCAAAAAATCAAACATTAGAAGATGCACCACCCTAAGAAGTATGATATGCACGCTAACAAGATAAGGACAATAAGGTATTGTAATTTTCATCAAACTTATACCAATAATAATCATCGGTAGAGTGTCCATAATGGTCATAGATCAAGCAAATTGAGAGGTCTCTAGAATAGCCTTCGTGCCTGCAACCCCTAACATGCATTGTATATGATAGAACACCTCCGTAAACCTGACCACAATTAGAGAAAGAGCCACCACATCCACCATGATGAAGCAGTGACCAACACCGACCAATACCGACTATATGGGACCAAAATCGAAACTCACCTTTGATGAAGTAGCGACGAAATATGATGAAATCAGAACTGCTGAATGTGGGTTTGTGTCAGCTTCGACGAAGAGAGAAGAGATGAGAGTTCATCAGTGGGTTTGGTTCGACGAAAGAGGATGTCTAAAATGACCAGTTTTTTTTTTGTTTGCTTTTGCTTTCGAATTTGAAAATGTGAGACTGTGTAATCAAAGGTTTGATTTTAATTTTGAATGGAAGATGAAGAGGTAGACGTGAGATTGAAGGTTATGAGAAGTGTCTGTGGTTAGAGGAATTAGTAGTGAGAGAGACACCAGTTTGTTTAATTTCTGAATGTTAATTTGATAAGAGTGGTATTTATGTAATTTCAACTTTTTATTATATTTGTTTTATACATTTATAATACATAATGACATTTTTGTTATTAAAATAAAATTATAATGGCAGAATTGGAAATTAGGCCTATGAGATGAAAACAAACTTTTATAAAGTTTAGATTTGTATAAATTTAAAACCAGGCCTATTATTGTATTTTAAACTTTTCATGACCTATTTGGAGAAGTTTTCACATATAATAATATAGATTTTTGTTGATGATCGTATTTGTAACTTATAATTGTAATAATATAGATTTTTATTGATGATCGTATTTGTAACTTATAATTGTAATACTCACAGCACAGAACCATTCCCTTTTTCTTTTTGCTTGCAATTTTGGGAGAAAAATAGTTGTTACTCATTTTAAAGAATAATTAGTTCAAGTGTGCGGTAGAAAACGCTAGACACAATGCGATAATTTTACCTGTTTCTTTTTCTATGAATTATGCAACAGAATAAATCTATTTAGGGCCTATTGAAATCTGTCAATATATTTTATTATGTAGCTGCGCGTTCTTTTTTTCAATTCCTTGATGTTTGCCAATTTTGCCGTAGGAAAACATTAAAGGATATTGTCAAGGATCATAACATCTAAAAAATAATCTATTTTGGGACTATATTCTAATTGCCATATACTATAATATCACGATTTCAATATTGTTCTGTAGGATCATTTTTTATCCATATTGTAGCTACTTGTGATGTAGACAGAGTATTATAAACTCTTTGATCTAACTCACAATCAGATTTAAAACAAATGGCATAATTTTGCAAATCTATTATGTTTTTTAAATTATAAAAGAAAGAAGATAAATTTTTTTTTTAATTTATTCATAATTTTTATTATGATCAATGGATTCATTTTATGTGAATTATACATACGGTTGACATATTCATTTTCAATATCATAAAAGTATAACTGTAAATAAGATGCATACTAATCAGATGGAAATAATTCATTAATCTAATGATAAATATATCCTTGAATACGAAAGGTATATATATATTTATTTATTTCTCTTACATAAATTTTTTATTATTTATCACTCCTAAAGATGTAAAGAAAAACGAATTATTATATGTCTGAAAATATTTTCGAAATTCTATAAATTCTTCTAATTGTCAACTGTATAAATTATAAAGTTATTCTGTGTAGCCATCATTTTGTTTAAGCATAATTTTTCTTCTTGAACAACAAAAGCCATCCGATTCTTTTCCATGTGCTTAAGCCTCATTTTGTTTAATAAAATCTTTTTGTAACACAATATTGATATAATCTTTCATTAATTAAAATATGTGTGGAGTTTCTAATAAACTATAATTCTTTTCATGGTTACAATCATCTATAATAAGCTTTTGTATTCTGTTGTTTAATTTTTCAAATTTCGAGAAGTTATATTAACAGAAAGGCTTACATGTGTATGTTGTACATACTGATGAAGTAGAGGAAATTGTGGTTTCATTTTATGTACATCCTCGAAAAATACATACAATTTAAATATTCATAGGTGATATTTATAATTATTAATATATATATATATAAAAGGAAATGACACAACCTATTTCAGGTGTTTTGTAATATGTCAATGAATTTCTGTCATAGAAAGGAATAAATTACATAATATGGAAATTAATGTAATATATGTAAATTAGAGAAAAGAATCTCTATTTTTCTGTATTGATCTCAAAGAGATAATCTTCTTATATAATTACAATAGAAAGCTAAATATGGGAAACGGTAATCAAGACCTATTACAAGGACCTAATTACAAGGGATTATCTACTGATTTACAACCTAAATTATATTTACAATTATGTCAATAAATATTCGAGTATATATGGAATGCGTAGATTTAGGCGTTGATTAACACTCCCCCTCAAACTGATGATAGTCAACCAACATTTTGCTAATAAAAAATTCATGACGCTTTTTCGTCTGTGATTTCATGAAGAAATTAATAAGTTGGTTTTTGGAGGAGACATGCGGAAGAGAAATGATACCTTCTTCAAATTTTTCACAAACAAAGTGACAATCGATATCAATATATTTGGTACGTTCATGAAACACCGGATTCGAAGTAATCTTTACCGCACTCTCATTATCGCAATACATAGGAGTTGGCGAGGATAAATTGATCCCAAAGTGAGCGAGAAAATGCCGTAACCAGACCACCTCACTACTGGTTGTTGACATAACTCAATACTCTGCTTCAATGGATGACTTGGAATTTGTTGCCTATTTTTTCGATTTCCATGATAAAGGCGACGTTCCCAAGAATACACAATACCCCGTTGTCAAATGACGAGTGTCCGGACAGCCACCATAATCTGCGTCAGAGAATGCATATAGAACAGAATAAGAAGCATTGTTGTAGTGTAACCCCAGAGACAAAATGGAATGAAGGTACAAATGAGGTGATGCACAGCTGTGAGATGAAGACGACGCGGATTAGAGATGAACTGACAAAGAATATGAACAGCATGCACAATGTCAGGACGAGTCACTATCAAGTATACTAAGCTGCCCACAAGTTGACGATAGAGAGTAGGATCTGAAATAGTCTCACCAGCATTATTTGTATAGTGTGTGTTAAGCTCGAATAGTGTATCAACAATATTTTCATCCGTTTGTCGAGCCATATCAAGGAGGTCACGAGTATATTTTTGTTGGATAAGAAAGTAGCCATGGTGATATGAGAAATTTCCAACCCAAGGAAGTATGAAGCACACCCCAAGTCCTTCATTTGAAAAGAGGATTGTAAAAGGTTTTTAAGCTTGGTAATACCCTCCAAATCATCGCCTGTAATGAGGAGATCGTCGACATAGATTAAGGCAAAAACATTTCCTTTTGACGAAGATGATATAAACAGATAGTAGTCATTATAACTCTGACAATAACCTCCCGGCAATAGAACTGACTTCAACTTTGAAAACCAAGCACGAGGAGCTTGTTTCAACCCATAAAGCGCCTTCTGCAGCATGCAAACCATAGAGGGGGAAGTTTGGTACCCAGGAAGAGGCTTCATATAAACCGTTTCTACTAAATCACCGTTGAGGAAAGCATTAGTGACATCCATTTGATAGATCTCCCACTTCCGAATGGCAAAAATAGCTATCAAGGTACGAACTGTAGTCATTTTTGCCACCGGTGCAAATGATTGTTCATAATCAACACCATACTCTTGTTTAAAACCTTGAGCGACTAGCCGAGCTTTATAGCGATCCAACGTGCCATCAGATTTAAACTTAAGAGAATATACCCACTTACAGCCTACCAAAGGTTGGTTATGAGGTAAAGGAATCAAATCCCAGGTATGATTTTTTTTCCAACGCATCCATCTCTACTTGCATTGCTAAATACCATTCTTTACTATCTGCAGCCTGCTTATATGATCTAGGAATGAAAATTTAGTCTAGTGTAGAGAGTAATGTGAGGCGGTCAGGAGGTTTGATTAACTGACCTGAACGTGTAGTGAAAATTGTAGAGGGAGGAAGTGAAGCTGGAGGAGGTAAAAAGGAAGTATAGTTACCGGATCCGGTGATGGTTAAGGAACAACAAAGGGAACTTGAACTGGATAAGGAACAGGCTGCTCATCATCAAAATGAGAGGACAAAGGAACTTGGACAGTCGGTGACACATGAGGAGATGAAGCGAAATATGACAAATCCTCAAAAAAATAACATTTCGAGATACACGCATCCTTCATAAATCCTAATCATAGCAGCGTTAACCTTTTTGTGTATCCGAATATCCCACGAAAACATACTTAACAGACTTTGCCTCAATTTCAGAATTTTCAGACCGTGGAAAAAGGACATAGCATATACACCCAAATACTCGAATATTAGTATAGATAGGCTTAGAACCAAAGATCTTTTAGGTGGGAGAGATATTTTAAAATACCATAGTTGGCATACGATTAATCAAGTATACAGCTGTGTGAACACTATCTGCCTAAAAGATATTCGGCAATTTCGCTTTTAAACGAAGAGCACGAGCTGTCTCCATAATATGACGATGTTTCTGTTTGGACACACCATTTTGTTGAGATTGATGTGGACAAGTTCGCTGGTGTATAACACCTTCTGTGGCCAAGAAGTGTTCAAACGCCTTAGACATGTACTTACCTATCGAATCGGTTCGAAGAGTTTTAATTTGTTTGTCAAACTGTGTACGGACCATAGCATAAAAATATTGGAAGACCTGCATCACTTCAGATTTATGGCAAATAAAATATACCCAAGAATAGCGAGTCCAATCATCAACAAAGAGAACATAAAGAAATTTCCAGACATAGGGGCTGTGCTGGCCGGCCCCCAAACATCAGAGTGTATAAGTTCAAACATAAAGGAAGTATGATGAAAACTTTTATTAAATGGTAAAGTGTGAGATTTTGCAAGAACACATGCTTCACAGTCTGTATTAATCTTAATCTTAGGAGTAATGACAGATAACAATTCTCCAGATGAAAATAAAGACTTTAAATTAAAAGCATAGGGTTGACCCTGGCATTTATGCCAAAGACTCCAAAGCTTATTAGTTTAGTCCACTTCTTAAGACAAAGGAGCGAGAAAACATTTTTGGCTATCGGAAGAAGATCCAAAATCTAAGATAAAAAGTTCCCATTGTTTACGGCTTCTCCCAATCACCTTCCCGGTACGCACGTCCTGAATAAGACAACCAAACAAGGAAAATGAGACTAAGCAATTTTGTTGCACAAGTTGATTGATAGGAATTAAATTGGCTAATAACTTAGGAACATAAAGAGCATCAGACAATAGCATAGGAGGTAGGTCAAGAAAAGAAAACTTTAAAGTGCCACTGCTTGCAACTGTAACGGTGCCAGAGGAAGTATAAGGCAAAGATGAATCAAAGGCCTGCAGATTTCCTGCATATGGTGGGTGATACCAGAATTAACAACTTAAAAGATGTTATGACGAGTCTTACCAAATCCAGTAGATTGAAGACCTTGTATAAGTTGCTACACAAGATCACTATTAGAGGATGAAGAAGGATCAAGGGGTGCAGGCTGGGCAGAGGATGCAAATGCGGAAGGAGTAGTCGACCAGCCTGAACGAGGAGGACGTATCTTGCAATTCTCAATCAAATGCCCATCTTGTTTGCAGTAGCAACAAAAAGGTTTGACGGAGGGATCCGGCTTTCGGCGGCATTGAGAAGCATAGTGCCGTTTCTCATGACAAGTAAAACACTCAACATTTGAGACATCATGGTATTTACTTTTGAATGGACCATGAGACGGAATGAGTGAAGCAAGCGATGAAAGACGAGTTTCTTCGGCAAGGAGATCGGCTAGGATGTTATCAAGACTATAAGAAGTCTCGCAGTTGAGGATGGAGGCACATATATGTTCAACGTCGGGACGTAACTTCATGAGAAATGAACGATAATGAGACTGTTCACGTAACGTAGTGACCATGGTGAGTGCAGCTTCAGAAATATCAGTAGTAATCAGATCCATTTCATTCCAAATCATCATTACTTCAGAATAAAATTCTTAGATGCTGCGAGAATCTTGAGAAAGAGTACTGGCGGATTGTTCCAATTGATACATACGAGCAGCATTACTGCGTTGATAAAGGCATTTAAGATAGGACCACATTGCATGAGCCATATTCATAGGGCTAAGATTGACAGCGATTGAGGTGTCCATAGACTCCATGATCCGAGTCTTGACCTTGGCATCACCAACTACCCATTTATTGATTTTAGCTTGATTCGTGAGGGTTGTAGCAGAGCAAGTAAGAGAGCCACTACAATGTCCCCAAAGTTCTTTTCCTTCCATGAAATTACGAAAGAATGATGCCCATAGGAAATAGTTTTTCTCATCTAGTTTCATGACTGGACGATGTTGGTGAGAATCCATTAGAATGGAAGAAACAAAAAAAATATTACAAATCAAAGAAAAAAAACACAGATACCATGTAAATTAGAGAAAAGAATCTCTATTTTTCTGTATTGATCTCAAAGAGATAGTCTCCTTATATAATTACAATAGAAAGTTAAATATGGAAAACGGTAATCAAGACGTAATTACAAGGACCTAATTACAAGGGATTATCTACTGATTTACAACCTAAATTATATACAATTATGTCAATAAATATTCGAGTATATATGGAATGCGTAGATTTAGGCGTTGATTAACAATATAGTGGCTAATGTTTATTTAAATAAGTATCTTAAGTTGATAATATACCTTTTCGGTGCGAAGGAACATCCTTCACAGTAGGTGTGGAATTTTTATTTTTTTTTTATTTTTCACATAATTTGTCTTATATATATTTATATCTTGTTTGTGAGTTTTTCTGTACTTCACCTTTTTTTAGTGTATAAGCGTCTCTTTACTTTTTTTTTGTTTTTTGTTTTCTCATATAATTGATTTTTTATCGAATAATTTGGAATACCAATTTATTTTCCTAGATTTACTTTTCAGTTTAAAGTAATGTGACAACATAAGCAACGCTATGAATCACCCCAACTGTAAATCCGTTTTGTTTTTGTTTGCCGCAAAACAATAATGTGATCTTTGCATTAGAAATTAGGTAAAGAAAAAATAAGCTCATGTACAATAACAATGAGACTCTAAAGCTCACTAACACAACCCAAAACCACAAAATTACAACCATAATGTAATTGATTCACTTAAATATTAAAATGGATAAAATAAATTTATTACTACCACTGATTAATATTGCGAAATGAGCAACAATAGATATCTAATAAAATAATCAACAATTATATGAATTGGAAATGTATGTCAATATTAATATTTATATACCCACCATTATATAATAATAATAATAATAGTTAAAGAAAAAAGTGGAATGGATCAAGATTTTTCTAAATCCTTCTCTTCTGAGCAATAATTAAATTCTGTAAAGCCAAAGAACAAGTTTATTCTTGACTACTTCCCTACCCCTATTCTTTATAAGAAAACGAAAGAAGATTCTCTGTACATGATGTACATGGAATGTTAGATCACCCTAGGTGGACTTAAGAGAATCCACTGCCCTTCTCCTACATCTTAATCTATCTTCATACTAAAAAAATGGTAGAGGTGTTTTGAAGTTGTTATAGAAATCACATGGAATGTCTTGCGATAGGATTCAATGTGAAACATAGTAATATTCCTAATGTAATGCCCAACCCCCGACCACGTCGGTACCGCGATCGGAAGCCGGAGTGCTACATTACATCAATCGTTACAATACAATAATGCGGAAAATAGACATTTAAGATTCAAAAGTTCGTACAAAGTAAACATGATAAACCTGTCGTCGAGTACAATATATCAATCAAAAATAGTTTACTCGAAATAAAACATATTTGCAAACCTATCAATCATCCAAATAGTAGTTTACAATCTCCAAATAAATTATCCAAAAATATTAAGTACTCAAGTACTTTAAAAAGGCTTATGAATCCCATAATAGTTGCCTTAAAACATTACAAACTGAAATACTTAAAAAGGGTCTACATGTCCTTCAAAACTGATCGAAATACAAGAAAAAGACAGCTCTTAATATTGTTCCAAAATCATGAAAGGAAAATGCAATGCGACCTTCAATCTACTCGATCACTTGTTTCACATTTCAATAGATAGACAAGAAAAATGGAAGAAAAATAACGTTAGACTATCGATGTCTGGTTAGCAAGTCATACTCCAACAACACACAAGCAATGCGTCTATTTAACCAAACTAATATGAAGGGACACATAAAATGCACATAAACTATCATTCAAGGGTAAAGAGAATACAATCTCGCCCAAGTCCGTTACTATTAACAAGTTCAACAAAGTGAGATAACCATCTAGTTCCAATTATGTCATTAAGCACATTTAGCATTATTAAATATCCAATTGGGTTTCCTAAATTCATTTACAAAAACCCTAAGCAATCAACTATCCACTAGCATCCATCACATCTTAGCAATCACATTAAGGTTCCAATTTATTTGACTACCACTAATTTAGGATCAATAATGAAATAGGGCCAATTAGGCCGAAGCCACTAATATGGTCCGAAGACCAAGATCCGTAGAGCCGTTTATTTTCCCTCGAGACGGACTACTACCAGAGAATCCCATCAATTAGGTTTGAAGACCACCAACAAAAGTATGTCCGCACGCGGTGGTTCCGTCACACCCAATAAGAGTCGTCACTCAGTTTTTCAATGTGGTTAGCTAAACCAAAAATCCTATGTTTCCAATAGGTTGAGATATCTTGGGTACCTCTAATGGCATGTCATTCCATCACTACTTTCAACCATGACTAGGGCAATCATTGTTCAATTAGTTAGGTGATCACACACACAATTTTCATTTCACAATAAACAATCTCATTATTTCAATCCATTGGCTTTCAATCAATATGTGTCACATACTTTACTAATTTCTTATTCAATTATTTCCAGCTCTAAATAACCAAAGCATGCAATAGACTTACTCGCTGTTCTATATAAAAAATAATCAACAATATATCAATCAATATCCCATTCTAGCATTCACTATCTAATCTATCCAATTATCAATTCATGTGGTTATCTTATTAACCATTTTAATGCACAATTCATAAACCATACAATAACTGAATGTAGAGTTTGAAACAACATTGCTAACCTTTCTTCGATTACAATTAGCTAGGCGTCATCGGTACATTCTACAGCACCTTCTACTTCGCCTAATAAAGAACAAGGAATGATAACTCGATTAGACAATCGATCAAACATGTAGCGTGTGGCAAACGGAACCTATTCTAATCGCAAAAAGATGATAAACGGGTGAGCAATAAACAATGACGATAACATGAATGTACCAAAATCCAATCCAATTATCAACAATCTATCATCAAAACCGATTATCCCCAAATCTTAGGGTTTCCAACCACAACCCTAACTAATCCAATACCTAATCAACCCTAAACCACTATCAATCACTTCCAATATCATCATCAATCATGCTTAAACTCAAAGGGAAGAAGATTATGGTCGATTAGAGACTTACCCGAGACACCTAAGCGGAGAGATATAGACGAAATCGAGAGAGAAATCAGTTTTATGAAGATAGGGTTTGAGAGAATTGAAAAGAATGAAAGGATTTCGGTGGGTTTAGGTTTAAAAAGCTCGAATTTGGTCTCTGGCGACATAGAGCCTTTGTTGCCAGAGGCAACCGAGACCAAACCTTAGATTTGCAGATTTTGCACGCTGGCTACATAAAGCCTATGTTATAACCACAAACCCCCACCCTGGTAGAACCATGGTTAGGAATCTGACGCCACACAACAAATACGGAAACAAAACAGTCGAGTAAATCAAAAATCCCAATAATAGTAGTCATATAGTCCAAAAGTCCAACAGTCCCAAGAAACATAACAATACTAATGTCCAGCAATGTCCAATACAACTCCAGAAATAAAAGTCCCAAATACAATCCATGAATCAAATGTACGAAAATAACCTAACAGTAATAAAAAAAATAGAATGCTGATGTATGCCGTGATCCGTAAATGAGACAGCGCCTAATCAATCGGAGTACCTGCACTCAACCTGGAATTTATTCCCAGATTACAGAATAGGAAGAGATAAAGAAAAAATGTTAGACTATGAATTAGTCTAAGTTAGCGCTCACGTTCCAACATACATATACAGAGTTACCTAGACTCGGCTCTAAACATGGGAGCACACAATGCAAGACTCTACAGACTCCCTAGAGTCCACTATATTAGTCAATACACCAAACATCCTACCAATCAGTAGTTTATTGTTTATCTTTCTTTAGTCGGATCCAAGTTATCTGTTATCCACTTATTCGTTCAAGTTCAGTTATCATCCTGAAATAGGCTCCTAAAGTTCACGATTTAGAATCCTAATATTCTTATAGGGCGCTAGGATTAAGTCTTCGGGGGTCCCGCGGGGTCCAGGGGCAGAGCCCCAGGAAACCAGATTTTTAGTTAAGTTTTCTGTGGAGGTTTCATCATTAGAATTCCGTATCTAACAGTTTAAGTCCGGTTATTTAACCTTTAGAATTATAGTTACAACCGACTGAAATATCAACCAGTTTGTGATCACTTAATTTAGTCCAATTCAGGCATCAATCAAAGTTATTACCATCCATTAACAGTCCATTAACACAAACCAGCAACCAGAAATAGATTCTTAATTAACAGTTTAGCCAATTATTTAACAGAATTATGCCCAAAGCAGCTAACGGTGGAAAATGCGATTACAGTAGCAGTAACAGTATGGCCGAAGCCCAGTAAACAGTATTAGTATAGTAGTTTCAACTACAATCAGTGTAGGCACTTCAAGCCAATTATTTCAGTAGTGAGAATCCTCTATCCCTAGGCATGCCATATATTCTACTAGTAGACTGACTAAGGGCAAAACTCACAGTTTTATTTGTTTACCATTTAAACCAGATTTATTATGTACTAGTTATCAATTCCAGTGTATACATGTTATAATATCCGGGGACAGTGAAGTCTTATTCCGCCAATTTATTAGTTTAACAGACAGTTTATCGTATATTAATTTCATCGTTAATCAGGGCAGTTTAGGAGACAGTTTCACAAACCAGCAACACATGACACATGCATATAACAACCAACATACATCAAACATTATATCGGACCAAAAACAAACTACTAACCTAACTCACAGATCACGACAGTCCGAGCAGAATCCGACCTATGCCGCTGCTTGATCAGCCTCTTTGTCCTGTGCTCCTACAGATCGTTACACAAACAAATAAATACTACTGCAGTGAAGTGAAAATCGATTCGGACACCGGTTCGACAGACCAGAACTAACCCGATCAAAGCCCCATAATAACTTATATCCGAACCCTAACCCTCTTACCGTGATTCACACCACCGTGATTACGATTACCCTCTCGAACTCAAAATCCGAAACGCCTAAAGTCTCTCGACCAATCGAACCTGATTGACAGAACCCACTTAAAAACCAGAAAGAACGATTTCCGTTCAGCAAAAACCTAGAATGGTACGAGGGAACTTACCGAGAATTGTCTGATTTCGAATAAAGAGAGAGCTCTAACTGTAACCGAGCCGTGAACAGAAAAGAACAGAACCTGAATGAACCCGAAATCAAGACTAGAAATACGCAAGAAGACAGACAAACCGAAACAGAAACAGGACGAAAAACTTACCCAAGACACGTCGAAACTCTAAAGTGGAATCACTTCGCCGGCCTCCTCCCAGAAACCTCTCTACATCTCAACTTACGTGTTTAAAGAGTAATACTGAAACCTTAATAGAAACCCTAACATTAAACACGTATATATAACATGTCGAATAACCGACTAACCCCCTCAACACCAGAAAATTGTGAATTAACCCCACTGACTCAGGAATAATCATAAATTTAACCAGAATTCTAGAAAATTTCCAAATAAACCCCTATATTACGACACAAACTACTAAGCTTGAAAACGGTCCGTTACATATGTTGCCAGCCTGGCGACATGGCTGGCTACATAGGGCTATGTCGCCAAAACAACTGATGCAACAAACCTCTAATTTTCTTCATTCGTTCGACTTCGTTTTCGCTACTAGTTTCGATGGAACACCAATAAGCATTTATAGATAATCTTATAATCATTCCTTAAGCATTATATCATTCAATTACTCTCAAAATTTTCAAGTATCACATAAAAGTGTTCATAACATGGAAAGCCAAAATCGGTTCAAAAACATAGAAATTGTTTAGTCGCAAAATCGGGACGTTACACCTAAGTTTCTCAAGTTCACATTATATGTTCGCTTCATTGATTAGTACGTTCAAACTTACTGCAGTATACACCGTTTTATCATACTACTATTGATTTATCTAGAAAATAATATTTGACTAAAACAAATATGAAAACTAATAAAAGCAAAATAACTAAAACAAAACCTACTAGGAACTGAAATACTATCTAACCCTAATTTGAAATAGAAATAATTAAAAACCCTTATAACTAGGTTCTCATCAGACTGACATGTTAAAATAAACCCTTGTCGACCATACTTATAATCATCCCATATATCATAATCTACCCAACGGTCCATTTTCAATGGGCGTCTTTCGATTCGACAACCTTTTTGAAAACCATTGAAGTTCTTATATCTTTAGACTTCTTATTGATCATTACTTCTTCTTTCCGTTCTATCCAACCTGTCAATTATATGTTTCATTGCTCTCTATATTTCAGCTTGGCCTTTTTCTAAGACAACCAACAAAGTTTGATTAGAGCCTCTACTCGATTATTCTTTTGCCATGACTTCGTCTTCACCACCAATTGATCACCTCTTAATTAAAGCACAAATTGTTGATGACCTATTTTTAGGGATTTGATAATTAGTCAAATCTTTTGTAACTTGATTGATAAGTAAAGCAAGATCTTTGACTTGGACAACAAGTAATCTCGGATTTGACCTAATTTTAGCTGTAAGAATCCTAAATTCTCCCTCCCCCCCAACAGCCCTCACACATGCACACGATATATTAGGGTTGACTAATTCTCTAAAATTTAGGTTATTAGCCTTCACCTTAACCCAAGTACTTGGTAGTTAGCCAAAAAGCCGAAAGAAAACCTAGAGTCAAGGTAGTTATCCTTTCTTCTAGTCCAAACAACTGGTTATTAGCCGAGAAGTTGAAAGAGATAATTAGAGAATACTCTAAATTTTATTGATGAATGAACTGCATTGAGTAAATGCCTAAAATTATATAAATCAGCCCTTTAAATAAGCTGATTATGCCCTAAAAATAAGAAAGACCTAATAAAATACAAATAGGAAAACTAATGAAAGTAAAATAACTATAACAAAACCTAATAGGAATTGAAATGCTATCTAACCCTAATTTGAAGTAGAAATAATTAAATCCTAATAATTAGGTTCTCATAAGACTAACATGTTAAAATAAACCCTTAATATAAGAGCAAGGCCACAAGCATCCATTTTTATTTCATATTCATGTAGAACTCCTGATAATTGCATAACTATCTTTTCTAATATAGCAGAAGGTAAAACTTTAGGAACAAATAAAATAACCGACCAAACCATAAGAAAGTTGTACCTGGAAATCAAAGTACTTAGAAATTAAGTCCAACAAATGATTCAGTTTCCAACAAATGATAACAATGCAACTTACGGTCAAAGACATGAAATCATTTTACAAAACAAGTAAAGCACGATAATTAAGTTATTCGCAAAAGTATAAGTTAATAAATATACGATACCAAATGAATTTCAATGAAAATCCATCTAAATACTAAAACTAAGTTTCTAATTTACGATACAAGGAAAACAACGTAATGAAATAGGTATACACACACGCTATCAAACCTAACTAAATCGAAATCCATCAGAATACAAGGGGAAATTAATTGACGGAGATAAATAAAGCACTGACCTGAGCTGTAAATAACTATTCAGTTGTTGTAGAAGGAAAGCACGTCAAGTTATAGTAAGGGTTATGGGTAGGGGCGTAAACGAGTCAAGTCGAGCTCGAGTACACACAAGCTTGACTTGACTCGTGAAATATTATAGCAAGCTCGAACTCGAGCTTGAACTCATCGAGCAACCAAAAATCAAACTCGTCTAGCTCGAATGATCATCGAGTTACTCGAACTCGACTCGTTAAAGCTTGTTAATATTTTAAGTAATAATTTTTTAATATTATGTAATTATTCTTGACTCGAATTTGGTGTACTTGAGCTCAACTTGACTCGTTTACCCTTTATATAGTAAAACTCAATAAGGCTCACGAATTTTACGAGTCAAGTAATATAGTGCTCGAGCTTGACTCGTTTAAAAAAAAGCTTGACTCGAGCTCGTAAAAAACAAGTCGATTTCGAGTATTTCTCGATTCGATTTCGAATAGCTTGCGAGTAGCTCAACTCTCTTACAATTATAACTTTTGGGTCAATGTTGATATACAGTGATGTTAAGTATGTTGTAGAAAATATTGACAAATTACAAAGTTCTTTTTTAAGAAAATCCTTAAAAGAGAAAAAGTGTGACAAATTTATTCTTACCACAGTTATTAATTACTCGTAAATATCACTATGCATACATACGAGAATTTAAAACTAACTTGAAAGTGACATCAATGCCTTTAGACGGTGCAAAAACCGAAAGGAATTAAAGTAAATGAAGGTTAATTTTGTCTTTATCACTGCACGATAAAAATTTGTATTTGGTTGAAGTGTTTTTTTTTTTATTTTTAATATAGGTAACTTATATATTTTAAAGCTAAACTGGTGGGTTTTAAAAATATTTTTAAAATTAAAGAGAAATTCAAAATAATTTTTAAAATTCAGGGGCAAAATACAAATATGTAAAATAATCTATTTTATTTGGAGGGACATGACATGAGCACCCCATGCGTTTCATATTTATTGCTACCGCCTACAAACCGCTATTTGCTACGCATATACTTGCGGGCTGGATGTGGTTGAACCTTGATCAGTTTCTATTTGATAAAATTCATGACAAGACAATTTAATGATTTAACTCCGAGATGATTAGTGTGAAATTGGCTTTGTACCCCTTTTTCCATTCCTGATTATAAATGGTGAAACCTAACACACCACATGTAAGTTAAAATATCATGTAAACATTTGTATACATTAATTGTCTATAAAAGCTCATCCCTCTAATGAAAAATTTGGTCTCTACTCTCATTCCCATCTCCTTTTCACGTCTCTGTTAATTTCTCCCTTTCTCATTTCTTCTTCTACTCTCCTTCCTCCATCCCCTTCTTTATTAACTCAATTATAATTCGATACCATTAATTTATACACACATGTTATTCACATATTGGTTTACTTTTCCTCTCCCTTTCAAAGTCTTCTATATCCTGTTTTTCTCAATGAGAAGTACATGGTACAATAACCTTTGAAAATCCTATTTTTAAACTTGTCTGATTACAAAATAATTACAATAATCAAAACCATTTTCTTTATTTATTTATTTATTAAATAAGCATGAGTGGACCTGGCCGCAATTTGGTGGGCCCATGAGAATCGAGAAACACAAGATAAACACAGAAATGGTTTCAAGTTGGGAAGTGGGTCCCACGCGCACTTAAGGTGAACTTGGTCCGAATTTAGACGCATTGACCACGCCACCATCCATCTACCACCTTCCTTTCTTCCACGTAAGCCTCGCCGATAGCGACACGTGTATCTCAGTTCCTTTTTTTAAATTGATCGATGCTATCTCTCTCTACCTCCATTAGCATTAACTTACAAATGGATGGCTGTGTAATGTCTCATCTTCCTTTATCAGACACTTGTTGTTGATGGATGTTAATCTCTTCAATTTAGTGGCCATTCATATTGCTACTTTTCCAATATTACTATTAATTTTCATTCAATTTTAATGCCCATTAAAATTTTGTTTCCATTAAAAATTGATGTGGATTTCAATTTCAATTAAAACTCCAGTCGATGTATATTGGCTATGTTTAGCTAGCGTTAAATATTAGTATAGATATTATTTTTGATAATTGTGGTGATGAGTAGTGTCAAGTAGTAATAAAAATAGTAATTATAGTAATGGTCGTATATTAAATAACGATAGTGATTTAAACAATAATAAAATATATTTTTTAATATAAAATAACTAAATGGTAAATTTTAACTTTTTTTAGTTTCTAATTTTTTTTAAAAAATTTGGACTATTGAATTAAAATTTGAATAATTATCAAAATAGGTAATATAATTTAAAATAGTAAAGTATTTCAAAATAAATAAATAAACATAAAATTAATTAAAATTAATTATATTTAATGAGTTATTATAGGAAAATGAAAATTTTTTATTAATATAATACTTATAAGACTTACACATATATAGATAATAATATTTGATATATAGTAACATATTATTCTAAAAAGAATATAATATAGAATATTGTAATGTTCCTAACATTACATATGGGTAGCATTTTTCACTTTTTTTGGTGAAAATATATCCTCACTGTTAATTATAATATGCTTAGATGTATATACTTGTCTCTATAAACAAAAGTATAATATAATAAATGAAAACCGTTTATTTATAATTATTAAAAAATTGAGAAATTATTGGTAGTATTTTTATTCGTATAAAATATGTATTCCGTATTTTATTAAAAAAATAAATTAGATGTAAATTTTTGCAATTATATGATAAATATTTAATATAGTTTATCAATATATTAATTAAAAAAATTATGAATTAGAAAAAAATAATTTGAGAGATGACCTTCCAAAGCAACCACATTAGACACCCCCAAATTCCAAATTCATTTATTAAAAGGTAAGTCAACTATAAAGCCAAGTTCAACTATAAACCGCCTCTCACCAGTCACCAAAACACAAAATCCTACTCCTATTATATAAACACACAAACACAAACTGCCTTCTCCACAACCAAAACAAGTCTCTGCTCTTTCACTTCCTCAGCGACATGGTACGAACAGACAATCAAAGCTCCGGCTCGCCAAAGCAGCTGACGATCGGCTTCTTGATGTCCGTGATGGCTCTCTGCGCCAAACACGCCAGCCGAGTCTCCAACAAGCTCAAATCCAAGCCACGCCTACCTGTCGTCAAGTCAAAACACCGCAAATCCAACAACACACCAGCTACTTCCAGTCCAAGAAACTATCCACCGAAGTCACCACTCAGCGCTCGGCCCAAACAGCTCATAACCAACATAAGCAACAAGGCCATCACGTTGATTCACAACAAGAAGAATAAACCCGATGACGAGGATAGTTTCGTTGGGGCCCACGATGAGTTTGGTGACGGTGGGGTCTGGCAGAGATCGATCCTCATGGGTGATAAATGTCAGCCGTTGGATTTCTCCGGTGTGATTTATTATGATAGTACTGGGAAGCAGCTTGATGAGGTTCCTCTCCGATCGCCACGTGCCAGTCCTTTGCCTGGCTATTTGGCTCGGAGAGGGGATGTCATGTAATTTCAAATATCGTTTGTGAAAGTTTTGAATTATGTGAAAGTATGAGGGCTGTTGTGTTATTTGAAGAAGTTTGTTTTAGTGGTTGGGCATGAAGTCGTTCGATTCGAGTCTTTGGGTGGACCAAGTCAAGTCAATTAATTTATATGGGGTTGTTTATGTGAATGTACAAAATGTTTAAATTCGTTTTAGTCTAATGGTGGACGATAATGAAGTGAAGGCTTGATGCTTTGTTTTGAAATGGTAAGAGATGTTTTAGCTTTAAGTCTTTCTTAAAGTCATGTTTGCTTGCTTGCTTTCTTTAATCCGAATTTTTTACCTAATAAGAAAGCAGTAATAACTTGGATTATGTGTATCATTATTTTTAATTGTTGTTTAAGTTAATTCTAGAATATTTCATCTTTCACATTTCATGATCTCAATTTTTCATTTTGATTTCTAGAGCCTGGATGCTCGGAATAGAGAGAAGAGTACAGATATCGAGAATCATTTTATTCAATCAACCTAACTATCCATTCTAGAATAGAGGTGGCTTTACTGCTAACATAACTAGATCAAACAATTCAAAATTAATCATTGTAAAATGTGTTTGCACCCTATAAACGTACCAACTTTTTTCCCTCCTAATTTAAAAAGCAAAATAACAATCTAAAAACAATTATAAAAAAAATAATATTTCCAAAATACCCTTTTATAAACCTAATCCTGATTTAACCATTAAAAAATACGTTTTTCTTCTTTAGCTTCCGATTGCAATTCCAACCCATTTAATGATGAAGCCATCGGCAACTCCATCAACAACTCCATTAGCTTTCATCTTAAATTTGCAACTCCAATTCCAACACACGACGACTTGCGACTTGTGATTTTCTCCTCCTTCAAAAACTTGCGACTCCAAGCAATTCTTTAGATTTAGTGTCTTGAAGGAGCTACGATCGTAAGGCGGTGGAAGGTTGACACGAGTAAGTCAGTTCAATGAAGCGAAGGCAGCTCTCTTTGCACTACTTGACGAAAAGGAACGAACTTAGTTTCTTTTCTACAGGGGATTCATGGTTTAACTGTCGGAATATGAAGCTGCCAAATAGTCGTGGATATGAGTTCCAATCCTCTTGTTCTTGCCCAATTTTCATCATCTCTAATGATATGTGGCTCCTTGTTTTGATTTCAATATTTTAGGTCAAAGTGAGTTCTTTGATACTTGATGAATGTGGAATGCTGTTAAATTTTAAGATTGAATTTGTTTTAGTTCATGGATGTTTGCTGCTAAACTATTTTGATGGATGTTTGATGCTGATTGCAAATTTGCTTTCCATCTCTAAATTATTTTCGATAAGATGATTAATATTACAGGTTATGAATGTTAAATGCTTATTGATTTTGCTTTCATTGATCTTTACCGATATGTTTTCATTGGATTGAACTCTTATATGCTATTGAAATGATGAACTTTTGTTTAATGTCGTAACCAAAACAAATTATATAATGTTCAATGTTAATAATATTGATCTTTTTAATATGAAGATTGAAATCAGTGTTGTTTTAATATTGAATTGATATTGCCATTTTGAAATTGAGATAATTGATATTGTCATTTTGAACTTGAGATTTTTACTTTTGATATTGATACATAATATTTTTAAATATGTCTTGGTGTTGTTCATATTTGTTTTTATTCAAATGATAGATAAACTAAATCCTAAATCTTACTTTTGATATTGAGTTGATATTGTTCTTGTTTTGCTGAGTTCATTTTCTCTTATATGGGTTGTTTGCTGATTTGATCTTAATTTAGATTTTTTTAAGTTAAAATAATTTGATTATATTTTCTTATGAGTTGTTTCCTTTATTTGTTAGATTGATTTTCTTTTAATTCATTATATTATTTCCTTGTTTTAGTTTATTTAATTTGATTATGTGATATGAGTTGTTTCATTTTCCCTATTAAATTGATTTGATCTTAATTGATTAACTATTTCCTTTTTCTTTTAGTTCAATTGATTTGATCATATTTTCTAATATGAACTGACTTTTCGTAGGCTTGTAATATTTAAGAAGGATCTTGATCAGTTTAATTTTTGCAGGTGTTGTCTTAACTTAAGGATGATGATAACTTGAAGTTTGCTTTTACTAGAAGGAATATTGCTTTTGATGATTTATAGTTTATTAGTTGGCGACAATAAGTGTTTTGTTTAATATTAAAAATGTTAATGAGTATTTATTACGTGTATTTCAAGATATATTTATTTGAAGAAACTGTGAAAATAATGTGAAATATATTCGGTATGTTTTAAATTGCTTATACAAGTAGTTTTAGTATCAATATGCATTATTTTATCTGTTTCTAAGAAGGTGTCAAAAATTTTGACCCCAGCTCAAAATTTCTACGTGTTTATCAGAACTCCTATAACCTCAAATTTCAAATTCATTTAAACTCAGGTCCTGTCTTACTCGATACTCCTCCTAAGGGGATCATTTTCATTATAAAAAAAGAAAAAAAAAGTAGGAACTATTATTTGTGATTGCTAAACCTCCATCTAATATCATACCAGGTTGTTAAGGGGAAAGACGAATCACAAACCAAAAATACCATGTCAGCTTCATCTTACAGATAATAATTTTTTTGTTTTTCTCCAATCCAAAATCAACTAAACACTAAATCTCACATTCATGCAGTCTTACCCACCATTTAAACCATTTATGAGAATGTGTCAAAAATTATGACCCCAACTCAAAAATTTTGCATGTCTATCAGAAGTCCCGAAACCTCAAATTTTGAATTCATTTGAACCCTGGTCCTGTTCCAACATGATACCTTATTAGATGCATAAAGTATACTATAAAAAATAAATTTGAAAAAATAATCATAAGGATCTGACCTCCAAGCACCGTAATGGAAATAATTTATGAATGTCTCAACACAATGTACTGTTATATTCCAACCTAGTTGACACCATAAAAAGTTTGTAGTAAACTTTGTAAGAAGCCCGTATGTTTATTAGAATCCCATAACCTAAGGGAGTTTGAAAAGAGCTCTGAGAAATTGATAAGCTGCCAATATGAAAATATTTCAAAAACGATCATTGGATAGATCCATTGGGCAAGAAAGGTTGGCTTTGTGTTTGATGTTTGTTGGAGCAGGCGGGGATAGTTTCATTGTGAAATTACTAAAAAGTAATTACGAGCCATGACTAGTTGGTGTACTATCATGAGTATTCCCAAATGTAAGAGTACATTGTTTAAATGGTGAAAAAAGCACTTGGTCGACTCAAAATGGGTGAACCATTTGCTTTTGTAACCTCTGTTTGCACTTGGATTCGACACAAAACAACCATTTTACGGGTTGATCAATGGTCTTAGCCAAGTTGAATCGGTTCTAACGGAGTTTTGAAAATAGCTTAAAGAAATTGAGAAGCAGTCAATAAATATGAAGACATTTCAAAATCGATCATTGGGCAGATCCAATGGGCAGGAAAGACCGGCTCTGTGTTTGATGTTTGTTGTAGCACACAGGGGATGGTTTCATTGTGAAATTACAAAAAAAAAAAAATCAGGGGTCACCCCTAATTATTGTACTATCATTAGTATAAAAGTACCACAAATGTAGTTGGAACTAAAATCATGTTGGCCTTATTACTATGTGCATTTTAACATGTATAAAACTAATTGACACCAACCATTACAATTTGTAAATAGTTATATTCAATAGATTTTATTTTGAAATATTACTTTATAGTTTTCGCATGGTACATATGTTTGTCTTTTCAAAAACTCATTGGGTAGACACACACATCTTATTGTGAAGCGAACCGGTACAAGTGTAGTTATTTTCCTATATGTACAATATAACTTCATCTTACTTGTCTTAGAAAACTACATTTTGAGTACCAATGGAGAACGTTTACATCATCGGGGTCATCCTTAAAGATTTTGTATGTTTATCAGAAGCCTACTCAAAAATTCTATATGTTTATCAAAAGCCCGTAACCTCAAATTTCGAATTCATTTGCAGGTGGGTCATGTTCCAACCTGATATACCTCATCGGAGGTCATTTTTATTACAAAATAAATAAATAAATAAATAAATAATAGGGAGCTCTATTATTTGGGATTGCTAAATTCCCATTTGATGTCACACCATGTTGTTAAGGGGATAGACAAATTATAAAACAACAACACTATGTCACCTTAATCTTAGAGACAACACATTTTTGGCTATTCTCCATTCCGAAACCAACTAATCACTAAATCTCACTTTCATGCAGCCTCACCCACCGTTTTAACCATTTTTTAGAAGGTGTCAAAAATTTTGGCCTCGGCTAAAAAAATCTCCATGTTTATCAGAAGTCTCGTAACCTTAAATTTAGATTCATTTGAATTCCGGTCATGTTCCAACCTAAAAAAATCACAAAATCAAATCAATTAAACTAAAGAAAAGGAAATAATCTAACTAATTAAAACTGAATCAATCTAACAAAGTAAATAAACAACTGGTATAACGGAATCAAATCAAATAAACTCAAAAAGGAAATAATCTAACTAATTAAATCAAATTAATCTAACAAATAGATGAAACAACTCACCGAAACAAGAATACTATCCTTACTGCAAATTAAACCCCAACTAGAACATGATTCAAATTCTATATGAAACATATCAAAATAAACAACATGATCATATAATGGTAACAAATGAAATCCATGAGTTAGATTAAACCGATATAGAAAAACCATGATCCTTACAACATAATAGTAATAACATGTTAAAAAAAATCTATATAAAACATATCCAAATACACCATGATCCTTACAACTTAAAGCTCAACATGTTACAAAGAACATAGCAAAACTTGATCCAATACAATAACTAATGAAACCTAATGAAATCCATATATTAATTTACATCTTAAACAACAATGGTAATGGTTCTTCACTCTTTTGAATTCAAATCACACAATAACTATGAAGACTCGCGTCGGGGGTTCGTGTTGAAGGGCCTTGTGCGCGAGATTATCCTCGCCTGACGCACACTGGTCGGGGGCTGAAGCCGCTCCCCTGATGAGCCCAAGGCAGGGCGAAACCAATTATAATGGCAGAAGACTCCCAAATTAAGGTTGACCTGGAAAGGAGTTCTAAGTGTCGCACACTTGCTGAGGAGAGAGCCTCAAGGGGTGTGACAAATGGTATCAAAGCCAGGTTGAGTTCCGTCATGGCAAGAGTGCCATCCCACTTAATTATTCAAGTTTGTGGAATCACATTTTAATAGTGAGCAATTATGCGCGTTGTTGAGTTGAGCTCCAGAGGGAGCAGGGATTTATGCTACGCGTATGAAGGAGTAAACTCTGGATTACTTCTGGAGGGAGTAGAAACTGATTGCAAGGAAACATTATGGATAAGGAAAGGAGTTTCTCGGGTGCTTTAAATGTGAAGCAAAGCAAGGATAAGTCTTGAGTTCCAACGGAGTGGGGCGTCCCTTTTAGCTCGTTGTGCTTGTGACTATTTGAATGAGGGCCACTTAGAGACCAACCTGACCATGCTCGAGGGCGAGCATGAGTTTTGGTGGGGGTGGTTTGTTACATCCTTGTTGCTGGCTATGCGGAGAAATATGCTACTATGAAGACTGGCGTCGGGGGTTCGTGTTGAAGGGTCTTGTGCGCGGGATTATCCTCGCCTGACGCACACTGGTCGGGAGCTGAAGCCGCTCCCCTAATGAGCCCAAGGCAGGGCGAAATCAGTCGTAATGGCAGAAGACTCCCGAATTCAGGCTGACCTGGAAAGGAGTTTCAAGTGCCACACACTTGCTGAGGAGAGAGCCTCAAGGGGTGTGACAAGTGGTATCAGAGCCTAGTTAGCTCAAATTCGTGGTTAAAAATCTGTGATTATACTTTGGGGTTGGCGTGAGATGGGCTCACCAGGGTCTCTATTGCAGCGCTTAGGTCAGATTGAAAGGGTTATTGGTGTGCACCCTAATTCTTTTGGTGGGATGGCTAACTTGGTGATAGAACTGCATGAAAGGGTGAGTATTTTGCAGGCACAATTCAGTGATATGTTGTCAGTTTCGGAAACGAAGATAGCAAGGCTCACTGAGGACAATTCTGCCATCATTAACAGCCAACAGAGTCGAATTTTAGTGCTTCAAGACGAGGTAATTCTCTTGAGGAAAGCTTTGTTAAGTTCATCTGATGGAACAGGGAGTTCAATCTCATAAGAAATTAAGATACCTGAACCAAAGCCATTTCGTGGGAGTAGAAACTCAAAGGAGTTGGAGAACTTCTTATGGAATGTTGAACAGTACTTTAAGGCAGCAAAGGTGCCTGACGTGGAGTAGATGTTCATAACCAGTATGTATCTCAGTGGGGATGCCAAGCTTTGGTGGAGAACTAGGATTTCAGAAGACCTGAGTGATGGCAGGCTGAATGTAGATACATGGGAGATGTTGAAGAAAGAGCTGAGGGATCAATTTCTACCCTATAACACTTCTTGGGTTGCAAGGGATGCATTGAAGAATTTGAGACAGACATGATCTATTAGAGACTACGTGGAGTTTAGTTCGTTGATGTTGGACATTAAGAGCATGTCAGAGGATGACAAACTTTTTAATTTCATGTCTGGTTTGCAATCTTGGACTCAGACAAAATTAAGAAGAAAGGAGGTGAAAGATATTCCTACTGCCATGGCCGTTGCTGAAGGTTTGGTAGATTATTAGATGTCTAATAGTGTTTCAGAATCAGAGAAGAGGAAATCTAATTCAAAAAGGGAAAGAACAAGGAGGGAAAAGGGAAATCATCCAAGGATCAGGACTAAGAGGAGAGCACCTCGTCAAAGGAGCAGGGTATTGTAGCAAGTAAGTACAATGGGTGCTTTATTTGTGTAAGTCCTCACAGGGCTCAGGATTGCCCTAAGAAGGAGAAAATTGCTGCATTAATGAGCCAAGTGGACTCAGATGAGTCTTTTACTGCGAGAATGTCCCCTTTGTAGCTTATCAACACAAATACATTGGATTCTTTGGAAGGCTACGAAGAGCTGATGTTTGTGCAAGCAACGCTTAATGGGTTTCTTGTGAACACCATGTTGGATACAGGGGCTATAGGCAACTTTCTAAGCAAGAAGGTGGCCAATGACTTGGGCTTGCAATTAATGGAGACAGATCTAGTCTTGACTTCCAGTAATGGGACAGAAGAAACTGCATGTGGGAGATGCTTTATTACCTTGGGTGTGGGTTCTTGGAAAGCGAATGCTTGGTTTACACCGGTGCCTCAACAGCAATACGAGTTGATCTTGGGCATGGACTTTTTTTATCCAGGCCAAGGTATAATTGATTCCTTATCTTGGAGGGTTGGTTATTTGTGATGATGATTCTTCTTGTTTCATAAAGCTCGAGCAGAGATCCCAGCAGAAACCAAAGAGCAAGAGAATAAAGACTTTGGGGAGTGATGCTACTGCACGAGGGATGGGATTAATTAATGCTACGCATGGAAGATCAGTGAGGGCTGATAGACATGTCAGTGAGGCGCATGTAGGGAAAGCTATTGTTGGCTTGGGAAAAAATGGAAGTAGAGAAATAGTAGGGACTGTTAGTAGCTGTAGCAGTTTGAAGCTTAATACTACAAGGAGCAGCTTGAACATGTTTAAAGTTTAAGGTGGTGCTCAGGCTATTGCCAAACCAAAGTTGGATGGTTTCAACAAGAGAAGTGTTAACGAGAACTGTGGGGGTGCACACCCAAGTTCAAGGAGGCCTCAAGAGAAACTGTAGCTCATGGAAGGTATACACCAAGGGAGTTGCAGGTGAGAGGATGGGGAAAAACATGGAGGTTTACACAACGATGACATTGTCAGCTTTGAGTGGGGGTGGTTTGTTAGACCCTCACTATGTGGCTAAGTGAGATTATGCCACAAATGGCTTAGTTGGGTGGTCCGAAGCTAGGCAAAGACATGTGAGGAAGCATGCCTAGAGTCATGTGGGATGACATGGCTCATTGTTGGGGGAAAATCCTATGAGTTGGTTAAGTGAAGGAAAATGGGTCAGACATGTGTGCACATGGCCATCAGGATGAGCGCACATGGCATTGAAGATGGACGCTGTGGGTTAAGCAAAAAGCGCGTCAGGTGGCCTTAGTGAGCAAGGAAAATGCGCGCGCAGTGGCCAGGGGTTGACGCGCTGGGTCGGCCTTGGTGGGCTGAGAGGTGTTCGCACATCTGAGTTGTGATTGGCGCGCTTGGTTGGCTTAGTGGGCGAGAGCGCACGTGCACAAATGGTTTGATGATTGGCGCGTTTTGCGGTTTTGTTGGTTAGAGAATGCGCGCAAGTGGATGGCTGGATGACCAGGCAGATTGGGTGGGAAACTATGCGAGTCAGTGTGGGCCAATTTGGAGAAAACGATGCGAAGGGAAATGCGCGTGATTATAGCGCATTGTTCTGAGAACCATATGAGAAATTCTCAAAGCAATATGCATGGTCTGTGAACCATGCGAACAAGGCACAGAACCACATGACCAGGGCACAGAACCATGCGACTAGGGCACAGAATGGGTGCTAGAAGTAGACGGAGCCAGCAGACAGAGTGGCAGCGGCCTAGGTGTATATCTCAGGCCTCCAAACTTACCTCCAATTCTTCAGGCCATCCGATGCGAATTCCCTCCCACCAATAATGAAGCCGAATATAAAGCCCTAATCGCGGGACTAAGGGTAGCGAAAGAAAGTGGAGCGCACAATCTCACTATCAAGTGCGATTCCCAACTGGTGGTCAACCAGATCAATGGCACATATCAAGCCAGAAATGAAAAAATGGCTAAGTACCTCAAGATAGCCAAAGATCTCATGAAGCGCTTCCAAATGGCCGAAATAAAGCAAATCTCGAGGGAGGAGAATGAAAGGGCAGATGCAATGGCAAATCTCGGAGCTTCAATGCACAAAGACGAACCAACCGGGCCAATCGTATGCGCTTTCCTCCCGAAAACGACCATCGAATACGAAGAAACCATGGTCCTAGAGCAAAGCGACTGGAGAACACCCATCCTCGCCTATATCAATCACGGACAGGTCCCTAAAGACAAAGCTGAAGCCAGAAAATTGCGAGCTCAATCCGCAAGATTCTGTATCATCGGGGGAATCCTCTTCAAAAGATCCATAGCCGGCCCCTTCCTAAATTGCATCTCCGCCCTGGAAGCAAAGGCAGTACTAAAGGAGCTCCATGAAGGACCGACCGGAAACCACTCCGAAGGAAGAAGCCTGGCATTCCGAACGCACAGGGCCGGATATTACTGGCCGACCATGAAAACGGGCGCGGCGGAACTGGTTAAAAAGTGTGACAAATGCCAAAGACACGCCAACTACTCCAACCTCCCTGCAGGAACCTTACACAGCATAACTTCTCCATGGTCGTTTGACAAATGGGGGATGGACATCATAGGACCCTTCCTAATGTCTACCCATTGTAGAAAAAGATACATCCTGATGGTGACCGATTATTTCACGAAATGGGTCGAAGCCGAAGCACTAGAAAGAGTCAGAGAGCAAGAAGTACAGAAATTTATCTAGAAACATATCATCTGCAGGTTCGGCATACCACGGGAAATAATCACAGACAACGGGCCTCAATTCATAGCACAAACGCTGAAAGATTTCTGCCGTCAAATGAATATCAAACTCACATATTCGACCCCAAGGTACCCTCAGGCAAACGGACAAGCAGAAGCATCCAACAAACCGGTGGTTGACTCACTTAAGAAAAAGCTAGAAAGAGCCAAGGGACTATGGCCCGAAGCTTTACCCGAAGTCCTTTGGGCGTTCCGAACAACCCTTAGAACATTAACATTACAAAACCCATTTTCGATGGTTTACGAAACAGAAGCAGTACTCTCAACCGAAGTCCAGTCACCACAAGAAAGGCTAATAAACCAAGCCAACCAATAAGTGCTAGCCTTCGAAAGGGATATTTCAGATGAGAAGAGGGAAAGCGCGCGACAAAGAATTGCGGAATACTAAATGGGGATAGCACGGCGATACAACAAAAAGGTCAAAGCCCGAGCCTTCCAACCCGGAGACTGGGTACTCAGCAAAGTCTTTCAGAACACAAGGAATCAGAGCCATGGCAAATTGGTCGAAAGCTGGGAAAGGCCACACCAAATAAAGCGCGCATCTGGAAAAGGATCCTACAAATTGCTCACTAAGGAAGGGAAGGAGGTGGAACATAGCTGGAACATCCACCACCTGAAGAGGTGTCAATTCTAGTGTAATATATTATGTGTAATAACGAGCATTCTTTTCCCCAAACAGGGTTTTTGACGAGGCCCCCGTCTTAAAGAAATAAAATAACTCATTTCTCTCAAACGCTCGCGAACCAAGCACCAATTGCCCAAAGGGCAACCCGAAAATTGCCAAAGGCAAGCCTCTGGTAAATCCAGAAGGTATCGGGCGAATACCAAATGCTTAATGAGCAATGCAAAAACTGCCCAAAGGGCAACCCGAAAATTGCCAAAGACAAGCCTCTGGTAAATCCAGAAGGTCTCGGGCGAAGACCAAATGCTCAATGAGCAATGCAAAAACTGCCCAAAGGGCAACCCGAAAATTGCCAAAGGCAAGCCTCTGGTAAACCCAGAAGGTCTTGGGCGAAGGCCAACTGCTCAATAGCAATGCAAAAACTGCCCAAAGGGCAACCCAAAAATTGCCAAAGGCAAGCCTCTGGAAAATCCAGAAGGTCTCGGGTAAAGACCAACAGCCCAAAGGGCAACATGAAAATCGCTAAAGGCAAAACTACGAGGAGCTTAGGTCGAGAAGATTGTCCTAAAACAGTAGTCAGACAAGACATGCTTCGATCGAAGCCAGCCCCATAACAATCCTGAGACACAGGGAGAACCAGATATAGCACAAACGGGAATAAAACATTGGGCCGCAATCAAAAGCTAGGGGATTACACCCCTCACAAATAAATCCAAAACACAAGTACAACGAAAAGTAAAAGCTTCATTGATTAAAAATAGGGATTACAACGAGTACACAAAAGATCGAAAGAGAAAATACATAGTGCTCGCTCAACTCTCATCGCGAAGAGCAGCCACTATGTCCAACTCCTTCTGAGCAGACTCTGGAGTCAAGGACCCCTTGATAACCTGCTCCAGAGAAAAGGACCTGATCACAACCTCAGTTTGGGCCGCCTCGACAGTGAGACTCTCAACTGGGCCCTCGAGCTCTTCTATTCGACCGAGTGAGGCTTGTTTCGCCGCCCTCAACTCTTCCAGCTCCGCCGCCTGGCGCTTTAGCTCTGCGTCCTTCAGGGCGATCGAAGCCTCAAGTTTGGCATTATGGGTCTCTGCTCTCTCAACTCGGCCGACAGCCTCAGAACACTGGGCCACAGTCCTCCCCAAATCTTCCTGAGCCGCCTTCAGCTCGGTTGAGGTAGAATTGAACTTAGCTTCAAGGGCTCGCTTCTCCCGCAGTACAGGCATGAAATGCTTACGCATGCCGACCGAGCCTTGGAGCCCCTAATAATCGAAAAAGGTAAGTGAAAAGGTGCCACAAAAACCAAAAAAAAAAAAAGAGAGAAGAAGAGGAGAAACAACGAGAGACTCACCTTGTACAAACTCGAGATAGTCATCTCGTAAAACTTGGTAAAAGGCAAGGATTGCAGCCACTCCTCGTCTTGAAGGAAAAAGAAACCCTCCGTGGCCGAAATCATCTCAGTCGAAACCTCCCTAGTGGAAGAATTCCCAGGGAAATCAATCACATGGCGCCCCTCACCACGAGGCTTCTGACCGATGTGCTTAGTATGCTTCCTAACAGGGGACCTCACACCACCCTCATTCGACCGCTTCCCTTTGGCAGCCAAAGAGCGAGAGGGCTTAGCAGCCGGCTCAGGAGCAACCTGCTAAGAGGCCTCAGCAGCCCCCACAGTTGACGGAACAGGGCTAGGAGGCCGGACAGGCTCGGCCGCAGCCTCGGTCCGACCGCCGGCCGAACCTTCATCTCCAGCCACACCCGAAGCATGAGCTTTCTCCTGCTTAGCCTGAATCTGCCGCATGATGGCTCGCATAGCCAATGCCCTCTTGCCCTCAGGTTTCGACATCACATAATCGGATAACTCTGCAAACAAAACCCCCCACAATGAGCTCGGCCGAGAACGAAACAATACGAAGAGACAAATACGACTTACTTGTCCTGGTAAAAGCCCACAGACGACTGATAGGAAGCTCGTCTAAAAGTGTCTTGTAATCTCGCGATTCTCTTGGTAAGGCAAATATAGCCTCGCTCCTAGCTTGTGCCCGAGGAGAAGATTTGCAATTCTTCATCCCGAAGTTAGCTGAAAAAGAAAATAAGGAAAATCGGTCAACTAAAACGTTCGCCCAAAATGAAAAGAATAAAAACACAAAAACCTACAAGAATCACGCCAATAGGGAGGATAACCCAACCCTTCCCCAGACGGATAACGCCTTTGAAAAAAAAATACTTATCCTTCCATCGAGTCTCGTTGGAAGAAAAGCCCAAGATTAGGAGCTGGGCGTTCGCCCGAGCATGCAGGACATATCGGCCGAACTCCGGGTTCTCACGCTTCACGAAGTACGAATAAAAGAAATCCTCGGCCGAAAACTCCAAATTGTGCTTCTCCTTCAGACGATCGACACAGAGAAAAATCCTGATGGCCATAAGAGTCAATTGACTCGGGTGAATTTGGCATCAAGTGCACAACTCCTCCACCAGGCCCATGATTGGAAACCTGAGACCAATCTTGAAATGACAAAGATAAAAAGGTTCCCAGCCATCAGCCAGTATATCATCCACCTTCTCTTCAGGCTCGGGCAACCTAGCCCGGATCCAACCAGAAAACTTATAAGTGAAGAAGGCCGACTCCAACTCATCCATGGTCATAGTGCTCCTAACATTGAAGAAAGGAGGCAAAATGTCCTGGGGACTAGACTCGGCCGGGGAGTTGCGAGCCGATGTACACTCCTCGCCCACATCCTCTTCGGTCGAGAATTCAGAAGTTAAACCACCAAAAGAAGACGTTCCCAAAGAGTCAGTAGACATCTACAAACGACCGAGAATAAACAGCAGGTTAGAGACCCTCGACCGAAGTTAGTACAAACAAAAGATAGAAAACAAAAGCAAGCAATAAGGATAAAAAAATCGAAACCCAGCAGGTCAGATGAACAGGTTGGAGAATACGAGCACAAATACGAACTCAAACCCAGAAAACCCATAAGGAAGCGAAAATGCAGATGAAATAAACTAATAACAACAAGCAAGGACTAACCTTAGCAAAGTGCAGAGAAAGAGGACTCCGAAACCACGTCGGAAAATCAAAGAAGACGACGAGGAAGATGAACAGCTCAGGGAAACCTGGAGATAGAGAGAGAGAGTCTGAAAATTTAAAACTGAAGAGAGAGAGAGGGCCACCAACCCTTATATAGACCAGCCGCAATAATGGCAGATCTTGGGCTCTGCAGTCGAGGAGCCGCCAAATCTACCTGGGACAAGACAAGTAGGGCTGACGTGGCCCACCAAAGAAACTAAAGAAACCTCGGTCGAGAACCAAGACCAAACACAACCCAAACTCGACAGAAATAACGTCATATATTGCCATGCTCGAAACATTCAAGCCATGGCAATGGGGGATTAATGTGGTGGGAAAACAACCATAAGACATCAAAGGTGAAGGTCAAAATAAGCGAAGAAAATCAGAGCCCATAGCCAAACTCGACCGAAGATGTATCCGATTGCCCCACTCGGCCGAAAGGGCCGAAGACTCGAATAAACGCCCAGAGAACAGGCTCGACCGAGATGGCCAAAGGCCCAAAGATAATACAACTCGGCCGAGCCCAGCAAAGCCCAAGCCAAAGCATACCAACCCAACGAACTGTGACCAAACCAGACCCGGATTCCTGAAACCTAATCGACGGAGGAAAACCTATCTCACTGAGACAAGGACCCCTGAAACCTAATAGGCAAAGGAAAACCTATCTCACTGAATCAAGAATTCCTGAAGCCCGAATGATAAAAGAAGACCTTTCTTATTGAAAGAGGAATATCAAGCTCAAGAAGGAGACCAAGCCCAAAAAGGAGACCGAATTCAAGAAAGATAGGGAGTCCCAATCCAAATAGAAATAGGACCCAAATACCTTCTATAAATAGGGGTAGGGATGGGTGTAAAAGGATCCGATTTTTATTATTCATAAGAGCAAACTCTGTGAAATTATCTCTGTAAACTTCTAGCTATTTTCTCAAGCAATCTTAGCCTGATATTTGGCTGTGGTTTATTTGGCACCACAATGTGTTTAATATATTTCTTCTACGTAATAGCGATGCATTGAAACCACTGAACAATTGGTGTTATTATTAAATTTATTTAATACATTTATCAAACACTCTAAAATTTAGAAATAAATTCTTTAAATAATAATATTTATAATACTCCAAATCAAA
Source organism: Cardiospermum halicacabum (assembly GCA_031304145.1). Taxonomy (NCBI): domain Eukaryota; kingdom Viridiplantae; phylum Streptophyta; class Magnoliopsida; order Sapindales; family Sapindaceae; genus Cardiospermum; species Cardiospermum halicacabum. The sequence continues at coordinate 14,760,199 of CM062393.1, forward strand.
ACTAATAATCTGTTGATGGGTGGAGATTAATCAATTTTTGGATTAGAGATTTCAACATTACAACTACTCCAATAGAATCTCAATAGGTATGTAATCAAACACTAATTATATAATAATAATTATTATTAATAAAATAAAAATTAAATTAATAAAATCAAAATTAAATAATGTAAAACCCTAATATATTAATATAATAGTTATTATAATAAAATAAAAATTTAAAAATAATAAAAAAATATAATATTAAAATATAATAATTTTTCATTAAATTTAAAAGTCGAATGATATTTTTGAAAATTTCTTTCAGTTTTAGGTGTACTTTAGCCCTAGAGAAATTTAACCATCATTGTTTTATAATATGATAGATGGATGTGTTTTCTTAGGTTTATAATTAAGATTCAACTTTGAAGAAGTATCACAGATCCACATCCTTAGATCATAATCGAGGTCAAATAATTTCAGGAAAAGCTGAATCTTCTGAAGGCACATCTATTTCTATTTTTATAGAAACGATAATGTATGCTCAATTGAATAAGCATTGAAATTAACATGAAATCAAGAATATTGAGTTGGTTAATCGTCATTCTTACACAGCCACAGTCAAAGTCAAATATTGGCGCCAAAATCTAGCCCCAACACAAAAACCTAAAACTTCGAAATCAAATCAAGTGGTAAAATAAAATCCATCATCATCAACTTCAAAATCTCCTACTCCAAAATCATCACACACCAGCAATCGATCACCAAAACCAGCCGCCGACGAAGAAGCACCACCGCAACAACAAGGTTGCGGCTCTTTGCCGGATCTAGCCCCGATCTCCGCATCGACTTTGTCCTTCAATTCCAGAATGGCCGACTCATATTCAATAAGGCTCTCGAGCATGACATCCTCAGCCTTCTTCTCCCACCAGAACCCCTCTTTCTTCTCGCTCTTTCCCGACATGAACTCATCGAAGATCGAATCGACGTCGCCGGCTCTGTAAACCTTTCCATTCTCTCCGAAGACCACCACGGCCGTTTTGGCCTCGATCTCTGAGGCCTTTTTGAACAAACCTTTTCGCCGCTTGCAGAAGGTAACCATTCGCTTATTGTAATCCTCTATCTTCTTCATCTCGATCTTTCCTCTGCCTCTTCCTCTTCCTCTTCGATTGCTCTGTTTTGTTTGTGCCGCTTGGTTTTCCATTGTTTGTCTGATTTGTGTTTGCAACTAGTAATTCCTGTCCTCAATTATTTATAATATGATTGAAGTATTTGTTTCCTAATCTTCATTAGGAAACTTGTGTCAGAACTCAAAATTTAGGAAACTCGGGTAATTAATTCATATGGTTTACTTTAGTTTGAAATGCCATGACATTGTTCGACTTTATATTTTAGAAGGAAAAAAAACAAGCTAACTTTTACTATAGAAGAAAGAACCAATTTTGATGCTAGAAAATTAGTATTTTAAATTTTATCAAAAAAGATTGTTGGAGGTCAAAATACTTATTTAAACTAGAATAACTTTCAAAAGTTTAGAAATAGTCATCGAACCAAATAAATATTATATGAGATTTTTTTTCCATAGTTTTGAATTAACTAGAAGTTGGTCAAAATTAAAAAATTGGAAATTTTACATTTGTAATTCTAAAAATTTTAATTACAAAAAGAACAAATTGTACATATTTTTAATATAATTATGGTGTAAAATTAATATATACACTTTTAAAATATATTTACATATATTTTATTAAATTACAGAGGATGATGTTACTATGATTACGATGTTTTGGATCTATAATATAGTAGTTGATATTGTCTATGATTACGAGGATGTTTATTTTAACGGGTGGATTGTAACACCCATATTGAGATATGGTTAAAAAAAATTGAATTGCTACTCATATCACTAATGTGCACATTATTTTTCAGAAGTCTAAAATTTGAGAATTTCAAAGTTAAGCGTGCTTGTCTTGGAGTAATTTTGGGATGGGTGACATTCCGGAAATTTTTCTCGAAAAGCATGCGAGTGAGAACAAAACATGTTGGAAAGCGTAATGGTAGTTTGTGAAATAGTCAGCCTTAAGACCGATACAGTAATGACGTGGCACCCTATCGCCGCACTTCGGATCCATCCGGGGGTGGGGGCCAGACATTACACCCGCGTGTTGGCCTGTTTACCCGCCATTTTAATAAATATTTATATTTTTATATATTTAACTAGATAATATTAAAATTATATTTATATATATATAAATATATTTATACCAAAAATTTTTAAGGGAAAATTACATAATATAGCCTAAATAAATTTTAAAATTTCAAAATTAATCTAAAAAAATTTCATTTATATTTGGGAAAATTACAAAAAATAATCCAAAAAAGTTTGAAAATTTAAAATTAACCCAAAAAAGTTTCATTTATATTTTTAATCCATTAAAACTTTAACTTTAAAAAATAGCCCTTCATAGCTGTGAAGTACCTCCTTCACAGCTTGTGAATGACTCCCTTCACACCTGTGAAGGACTAATTTTGAAAAGTAAAAGTTTGAAAGATTATTTTTTGAAGATTTTAAAACTGGGCTATATAGTGTAAATAAAAGTTATAAAAGGCTAAAAATAAAATTCTTCCTTTATATTTTTATTCATTAAAATTTTGATTTTAAAAAATAATCCTTCACAGCTATGAAGGGCCCCCTTTCATAGTTGTGAACGATTTTGTTCACACCTGTGAAGGGCTATTTTTGAGAAGTGAAAGTTTAAAAGATTAATTTTTGTAAAGTTTTTTTTAAAATTGGGCTATATAGTGTAAATAAAAGTTATAAAAGACCAAAAATAAAAATTTTCCATTTTTTTCATATTACAATTTATATAATTTAAAAATTAGATATTAAAGTATTAATTTATTTATCAATCGCCAAAGTAATAAAATTTAATAATTAAACTTTAATTTAAATGTGAAATGAATTTAAATAGTATTAATATTAAAATTATTTATTATATAATATATATCAAATTTGATTTTTAATATTTAAAGAAAAAAAGAAAAAAATAGCATGCAGGTCAGCCCATTCAACCCGCAACTCGTACGGGGCGGGTCAGTGTTAGTCTAAAATTAGTTTGCAATATAAAAAAGTCCACATAGATTAATCCATAACCCATTACGGGTCGGGCTAGCACGACCCATTTGTCGGCTCTATTGTTACCATCAAGAAACATGTGTGAACCATTTCATAAAGTATGTGACCTCTAAGAATGAATAGAGAATATAAAAAGTTACGAATATCAATGAATTTAATAACAAATCAGAGAAGTCGGAAAGATTTGCAAATGAAAGAAGTCAGAAAGTTTTAGAAGTGAAGAATGAATTAAATTAACAAAAATAATAAGGTGAAGAGAAAGAGAAATGCGTAAATTGGTATGACGAATTTTGAGAAGAGTTATATTTATGTATTCTGATATTTTTGCTAGTTGGAAGATAAAAACTTTGAACTATTTAATTATATGTTTTGATAAGTGTAAGAATCTCCATGGTTAGAGAGTGAACCTCTCTCTAATTTCTCTCTCCATACTTTTCTCTCAAATTCTCCCACCAAAACTCCTAGTAGCCGCTTTACTGCTAGCCAGAGAAGGACCCTCCTCCAGCTGGCTCTACTCTTTTTCTCTTTGATTTCTCCTCGCTCACCTAACTTCTTTATGTTTCAGCACTTGGAGATTTCTCTCCACTTTTGTCCCTTCCTTTGTGGAGGTAAATCTCCTTCAAGCTTCGGAGAAGACGGTGACTCCTATCATCAATTTGTCGTAGTTATGAAGGTCTATGTTCCTCTGTCCTTATGAATATGGAGGTCGATGTTTGCTTCTTCTTTTGATGACGTTGATACTCTAAAATTTCCAATCCATTGCAAATGGAAAAATTAAAAAAACATCATCTAATATTGTTATGGAAGATGTGTGTTTTTCTCAAAATGTTGTGAAGACTTATGCTGTGAAGACTTATGTAGAAGCTGGAACTTGTTTTGTTCACTATTTAGTTGGGCATCTACCATGTTTCCGTTGTCTTTTCCTTTTTGCAAGATTCCTCATTTGAGATTATATGTAGGTGTTTATTCACCAAATATGTGTATTCCATGCTTAATCAGTAAAATTTAGAATTTTATTGTGTAAAAAAAATTTAATTAAAAAAAAAACTCTTGTTATTGTTGTTATTATTATTATTATATTATTTTTTCATTACAGAAGTGGTAAAATTTATTTTAATTTTTTATTTCTTTGAAGTGTTATATTATTAGTAATGATTCATCATTTACTATTTGAATTAACTTTTTCGTGCCTACTTCTATATGTAAAAGTTGATTGATTGGACGAGGAAATTAATAAATTAATTATTATAATATTTATATGCAATCTATATTATATGAAGGGTAAGTTATTAAAGTTGGCAGAGTAGATTGCTTTAACTATTTTGAGATTAGAAAAATGGCCGTTGTATGGATTATTTTTTGTTTAATAACACTACGTGGTAGGCTAGATTTTCATTTTATTAGATAAATTTCTTTTTCAATTTATTTAAGAATAACAATTGGGGCATGTGATTCCAGAGCTAGTGTATAATAAAAAATGAGGGTAAATATAGAAAGAGGAGATTTGGGCATTGGATACTTTCAATCGAAGTAACAAGGAAATCCTGAACCCACATGATACATACATGCATTCATATACAAAATATCAGAGGCCAAGTAAATTAAAGCAGTAAATAAAAATAAACAAGCAACATCAACAGCAACAACAAAGCAGTCGTCAGATGCTCGACTCCGTCCACGTCTTTGTTAACGGTTTCACTTTCAACTCCTTTCTTCACTTCATCATCGCCAACAGAATCACAAAATGAAACCCTCTTTACTTTCTGCAAACCACTCAGCTTCTTATCAAAAACACTTTCTTCACTCCAAGAGCTTACACTAGTACTAGTACTAGTACTAGTACTACTGCAACTGTCAATCCCATTGCTTTCCGTTAATGAATCATGCGAAGAAACGCTGTCGCATATTTCTACTCCTTTAGCTTTGTCTGAATTAGAAGTTTTTGTTGACAGAGTCCCCTGTAATTCATACCTCAAGCACGCATTAAGCCAACGCTGATACACAATTTCTTCAACGATATTGTATCTGCTGCTCTGCAAGCTCTCAACTTCTTTCAAAAGCTCTTCCTTGGTTCCCGTCAAAACACTCCTTTCCTTTCTCATCTTCGCAATAATTTTGTCCTGCAACAAGTGGAAATTTCAATTCAACTGTGATCAGTTATTTATTTATTTTCAGCTCTAGCCAAAATGTTTAAACATACCTCTGTCATGGTAGAAAGAGCTGTTACCCTTTCTTGAGAAGCAAGCAACTTAAACAATAATTCCCTCTTTTCCAACTCCAGTTCTTTTTTCTTCCCCTGCATCTCCATATATTTCAATTCAATTGGTTTGATATTCTTCTCAATTGTGATAGATGTTCCTTTAGCCCGAAATTCATATACTTGTTCCTCAAGCAACATCAACTGCTGTTTCATACGCCCACTATTCACATCCATTTTCGTCCGCAATTCCTCTACAGTATTCTTTGCCAGGCCTACCTGCTTCTCTGCAACTGAAGAGTTATTGGTTTCCCCTTGAAGCTTCTTAATATCCACTCGCAATGAATTGATTGTCTTGTTAAGCATCTTGATCTCGTGCACTCTCTTCTCCAACTTGCTGCGCAGTTGATCAATGTATGATCTCTGCTCTTTAAGATTGTACAGCTCAAGTGATTTTTTTTCGACAATTGATCTCTTCTTCTCTATTAAATCACTCAAAAATCTCACCTCATTTCCCGCCATATTTCCTAGATTAGTTGTAATAGTGAACTGACACTGAGATTTTTCTTATGTTGATATAACTATCACTATGTACTTCAAAGCAGATGTATGTATTTTGAAGTTGATAATGAATAACTATGAGTGTTCTATATGCTTTATCAGAGTTGATAATGAACCTCATCAACAAGCAGTGGTGGATTTCTTTTATTCCAAGTCAGTACAAGTCGCTGATATTTAATGCTTTTTGGAATATCTGTTTTAAAATATCTGAGTATTAGATATTCTTGATGAGGGCCACCACAACTCAATGTAAAAAACAAATTTCGTTCAGATTGTTCAGAACTTGTTCCAAAAACATGGCAACACGCAAATATTATGGTATCATTAGCGCATCTATAATGGAGAATTTTTTTTTTTTTTTTTTTTTTTCATGCAATCTCAATAAAAATCTCACGTATTTGATATTGTTATGTTTAATGGTTAAATTACAATCAAGCTATTTACTTAATAATAAGTGAAAATTTTAAGAGATGGGTTTTTTAAAATTTAAAATACAATTAGCCTGTTTTGAAAAACATAAAAAAAAAAAAACAGACTTTTTAAAATTTAGTTTCACTCTATAAGCCAAATTTCCCAAAATATCCCTGAAACTTTACAATTCATAGATGCTGTGAATTATGCTCACAGTCTGTGAATTACGCTCACAGCTGTGAATGGCCTATGGAGTGAAAATCAAAGTTTAGTTTTGCAAACTTTTCAAAAGTAGCCTATAATTGTATAGTAAATTTTTGATGGCCTAGAAATTCAATGGACTCTAATAATAATTTGTAAATTTATATAATTTTTTTTTATTTTATATTTACAATCATGTTATCCAATTAAAGCCAAGTAAATTCAATAATATTAGAAGTATAGAGTATTTTTGTCCATATTCCAGTTAAAGCCAAGCCGAATAGAGTATATTCGGATTTTATATAAATTACAAATAGACTATTTAAAATATTAGATATTTACAACTGGAATATTTAATATATATATATATATATATATTTACAAATTAGCTACCTAGTTGTTCAAACAAAGTAAAAATTCTTTATTTAAAGTTTAAAATATAATTATAGATCTTTTTTAAAAAAACACATAAAAACAAACTTTTAAAAATTTGATTTTCATTTCATAAACCGAGTTTTCTAAAATACCTCCGAATTTCAATTTATCGATTTTATGAACTGCAATCACAGTCTGTGATTGACCTATGGAGTGAAAACTGAAGTTTAGTTTTGCAAACTTTTCAAAACAAGCTTATAATTGTATACTAAACTGTTTCTGGCCTATAAAAGAAAATTTTCCTTTAAATAAATAATAAAAATTAAAGAGTATAAATTTGGTTAAATAATCATATATTTTTTTAAAGAAAATTATATTTATTCCAAATAGATATACTCGAATAGAAGCTCAAAATTCAAACAAAAACCAACCGATAGAAAACAAAACACAACAGCTAAACATGGCAAAACAACCACAAAACAACTCCTAACCAATAGCCCAAAAAAGAAACATAACCAACCTCCAACCAACTACAATAAACAAAACACAGCAGCTAAACATAGCAAAATAACCACAAAACAACTCCTAACCAAGAGTCCAAAAAAGAAACATAACCAACCTCTAGCCAACTACAATAAACTGTTATTCACCGTATAAATGGTATCATTGATGTCTTTCCAAATCTCATCTACACTGACAGTCTTATTCTGAAAAATAGCTTCATTTCTAGCTCTTAATACTCCATAGACAGCAGCAACTGAACCCACCCTTTTAATTTTACTCAATTTTGATTTGCCACAAGCTTTCTTAGATATGTTGCTAATAATTCTACCAAAATTGAAAGCTGAATAATTCATTCTACAAACTAAAATGACTCTTTCCCAAATCTTCCTTGTGATCATACAAGAGAAAAAAATAGATAAGGAATGGATTCTGGACACTACAAGCAAAAAACACATATGTTATCAATATTAGACATCCATTTTGCTAACTTGATTTTCACTTGTAACTTTCCTTTAATGGCCAGCAAAAGGATGAATCTCTGCTTTGGGAGAGGAGTATTACATACAAGCTTCCACCAATTTACAAGATCACCTCTTTCTCTAATATTCTTCCAAGCCGATTTCACACTAAACCTTCCATCATCATCCTTCCAGCAGATAATGTCTATGTCTAAAATAGTCACTTTCTTTATTACCTCCCAAGCCTAAAGAATCCGATCAGTTGAAGCAACTGGAAGTCTCTAGTTACTCTTCCTCTAGACATCTCCTAGCATGGTCTTCTTACTAATATCCAAGTCTTTCCGGTCAATATAATGGAAAAGGTCCATAATAGCTCCAGAATCCAATATTGGACCAAACCAGATTGAAAACCTGCTATCAAATCCTGGTTCAAAAATGAAAAGCATCTTAATATCTTGCCTTAGACTAAGCAAACTTTTCCAATTGTAGTTGTCCTTAGGATTCTCCTTAACCCCTCAAAAGCTGAACCTTCTAAGCTTAATACTCATTAACCAGTGAGTCCAAATAGACTCTTTCTCCACTAACAACTTCTACACATTTTTAACCAACAAAGCTTTATTCATATCAACCAATCTAACTAAATCTAACCCTCCTTCCTCTCCAGGCTTGCATAAATCTTTCCAAGCAACCAAATTCTTCTTTCCTTTCCCAGCCCCACATCATAAGAAATCACGAAATTTAGCCTCCATAGCATTGATAATAAAACTAGGAAGCTTATGAACCATAAACCAATACATAGGTAGTGATTGCAAAATAACTTTTAACAAAACAACTCTACCACCATAAAATAATTGTTTCCACTCCAACACCCTATCAACTTGCTAAATTTATTTAGTAAAGGTAAGCAATTAACCTTACTAATACCAGCAGAGATTAGAGGAAACCAAGATAATTTACTGGTAAGCTTCCTCTTTTAAAGCCAAGAATTTCTCTAATGATCTGCTTCAAACCATCTAACACTCTAGAGAAGAACATTTCACTCTTTTGGCTATTAGCCATTAAACAAGAGACATCATTGAACTTTTTAAGATTAGTAGCTATCCAAGTAACAGAATTAATGTCAGCTCAACAGAAAATCATCAAGTCATCTGCAAACGACAGTTGATTGATCTTTAAACCGACACAACCATTATGAAATTTGAAAAAGTTAGGCACATCTAGTAACTTTCTGGACAAGTATTCTAAACAGAGAATAAAGAGTAAAGGTGATAACGAGTCACCCTGCCTCAGCCCTTTTTTAGCTTCAAAGAAACTCACTTGATCACCATTAAGAGTTAGAACATAAGAAACTATTCTAACACAACCCATAATCCAGTGAATGAATTTGCAGGGGTATCTCAACCATAACAAAATCTCTTCTAAGTAATCCCATCTTATTAAATCATAAGCTTTGTAAAGATCAACTTTAAAAGCACAACAACCTTCCTCTTTATCAAGATGGTAATTATTACCAAGCTAAGGACATTGACTCCAATATATCTCCATTTAACAAATCTTGATTGATTCTTGCTAACAATTCTGTCCAATATCTTAGACAGCCTCAAAGTCAAAACCTAAGATATAACTTTAGAAAACACAGTGCAACAAGTTATAAGGCGCATCTCATTAACTCTAATGATACCTTCCTTATTTGGAAATAAACAAAGAATAGTGGAATTGAATTGCTTCAAAATGCTATTGATATGAAAAAACTCTTTCACAGCCCTTAAGAAATCATACTTAATAACCTCCTAAGCATTCTTGTAGAAAAATGAGTTAAAACCATCAATCCTTGGTGCCTTTTCATTCCCTATATTATTCAAAGCATCCAAAATTTCAATATCAGAAACATCTATTTCAAACATCACAACTTCTTCTTCATACACAATTAGACCTCTACTAATAACATCTTTTTGAATGTGAGTTCTATTTTTAGTATAGCCAAAGAGATTAACATAAAATGACATCAGCATGGATATCTGTTACAGAACCATCAATAAGCTTGATAACTTGCAAATTATTTCTAGCTTGTCTAACTTTAACGAAGTTACGAAAAAAACTTGCAAATCCCTCATTTTAAGCCAATTCATCCTAACTTTTTGCTTTAGAAAAGCTTGCTATGCTCTTAAGACTTTCATGTATTCCTTTTTCACAACATTTTCCTCCTCTAAAAGATTGGAATTTGTTGGATCCTCCTAGATATTTATTTGAAGTTGAGAAAGAACATTCATAAGTTTTCAACCCTTTTAGATATGTTAGAATAATATTTTATGTGCAGACTCTTTAACACCCTCTGCACTTGACCTAATTTGCACCACAACTTGTACATTTCACTACTACCACCACTGTAAATCCAAGCATTAACAAGCAACTCTCTATAACCCTTATGTTGAACCCACATATTACAAAACTTAAAAAAAAAAAATGAACCTTAGGAAAGCCTCAATCTACAACTTTATGATACCAGGGCAATGATCTAAGATACCCTGAGGAAGCGAATTACAAACACTTCGATTAAACCTAACCAGCCATTTCATATTTATGATGGCATAATCTAGCTTGGCCCAAATCCTATTAACTCCCATTTGATTATTTTGTCCAGGTGAATTTGTTACCAATATTTCTAACAGAGTAAGGTCGTTCCTCAATAAACACCTATCAAAATCATCAGAGGAAGCAAAGTCCAATTCTCTTCCGCCAATTTTGAAACTACCTCTAAGCATGATATTAAAATCACCTTGCAGAACCCAAGGTTTATTATGCAAACTCACCTCATTAATAAATCTCCAAATACTCATCCTACCAGACCTATCATATAATACATAGATCACAGTCCGATAGAAATTAATATTCTCATAAACAACTTATAGTGAAGCCATTAGGAACTAGTACTAATGACAGAAATCTTCACTTTATTTCCATCATATATTAGCCAAATCCGACTAACTCCATCTATTTCCTTATTCTTTATATAATTCCAACTCTTTAATCTTAGACCTTTCCAAACTCCGTTTTCATTGATTAAGTTAACTCTAACCTCCAAAATACCTAAAGCCATCAAGTTGTGATAAGTAATTAGATTGGCTATTTGTAACGCCCAACCCCCGACCATGGTGGAACCATGGCCGAAGACCGGGACGCCACATTACAATTATTCATGCAATCAACCGTTATCATTGGGTGAGGAAAACAATTAATGAAATTGTTTAATTAACAATAAAGAACAAATAATATGTCTCACAATCAACATAACATACCCGTCAAATGGTTTACAATCCAAAAATACTTTATAAAATATCATAAACTTGATATCCTTAAAATAGTTTACAAATCCTTCAAGCAATAACTTGAAAGATAAATAGCAATTCCTAAATGAAGTTCATAAACAAGTGAGATTTGACATGCTTCAATGATATGTTGGCACACTTTAATTTGCTCGATCACCTGTTTCACATTTTAATAGAAGAGACAAGAAAAATGGAAGAAAAAGTAACATCAGACTATCGATTTTTGGTTAGCAAGCTCAAACTCCAACATAGACATACAAATGGATCACCTAAGAACTATCAATCATTCATCAGGGATCAATCCTCGCTCAAACGCAAACATTTACAAACAAGTGGACTCAGAATTATACTCGTTTGGGTTCATTTGATATTACCTAGTGTCTAGATGGGTTCATCAGTAGCCGTTTAAACCTCCCTACATACAATTCAATCAAAACACAATCATCATTCAATTCTAATCATATTAATAGTTCTATTTCATTATAGACTGCCCCTAATCTTGTATCAATAATGAAACGGGATCAATTAGGCCAAAGCCACACATTAGGGTCCAAAGACCAAAATCCGTAGTGCTATTTATTCTCCCTCAGGATGGAAAACTACCTTAGGATTCAATCAATTAGGTCCAAAGACCACCAATATAATATGCCCGCAGGTGGTGGTGCCATCACACCCAATAGGAGTCGTCTCTCGGTTCAATAGTGGTTAGCTAGACCAAAGGACCTACATTTTCAATAGGTTAAAAATATCGGCTACTCCTGATGACATGTCATTCCATCACTATTTCAACTTCGACTAGGAAAATTCGTAATTAATTAGGTGATAAGAATACACAAATCATTTAACAATCAATGACTTTCATTCAACATTCTCGGGTAACATTACTTGTGCCTTATCCATTTATGATCAGCAAATATTAGTATATATATATATATGTATGTATATGTATATGTATAAACAACAGCAGCTCATGCAAAGAGAATTGATACAATATATATATATATGTATATGTATAAACAACAGCAGCTCATGCAAAGAGAATTGATACAATATCAATACCACTACTCCAATACATTACAATAATATATTAGTACCATTTAATCAATCTATGTGGACATGCTATTAACCGATTTAATGTATAATCATCAAACATTCAACAAACATACTATACAACCACTACTCCAATACATTACAATAATATATTAGTACCATTTAATCAATCTATGTGGACATGTTATTAACCGGTTTAATGTATAATCATCAAACATTCAACAAACATACTATACAATATAAAATGAAGTTGCTAACCTTTCTTCTGACAACAATAGTAAAGTGTCACCGATACGAGCTTCACCATTGTCTACTTCGCCTAACCCAGAACAATAACCCTCTTAGACAATATATCAAACACTTAGCCTGCGAACTAAAATATACATCTATCAGTTAGGTTTTTGATGATCTAGTGGCTAACAATCAAAAATGCTAATCAATACTACACCAAACCCATCCCAATTCGATATTTGATTCAATTCCAAAAATCAGGGTTCCCTACAATTGGAACCCTAACCAACGAATCCACAATTAACGAGTCATTTTCACCCTAAGAATCATGTCTATAGTAATTGAGAATAAATCTAGGGTTGTAGAGATCACTTATCGGAGTCGTGACGTTGATCTTGTAGCAAACGATTCGAGAGAAAAATCCAAACACACGACTTGGACGTTTTAAAAAAAAAAAGAAGAATGAAGTCACTTCAATGCCCTTTGAAAATCAGGAAAAAATCGACCCAATCGATCTTTGGCAAAAAGGCTGACGACATCAAGTCTATGTCGCCAAAACCAACCGTGTCGGTCCTTAGCATTCGCTGAGACGGTGTCTGGCGACATGGTTGGCAATATAAGGTCTATGTCGTCAGCACCTACAGTATCGTGTCCAACGACTTGCTGAAATTCATGAGTTGGCGATATAAGGTCTATGTCGCCAGCACCTGTAGTGTTTGGTACTTCCGATTTTTTCTTCATTTGACTTCGTTTCCAACTCTGGTACAGACGTAAAGCCAATATCACACAGATTATCGTTCTCACCAAATTCATTAAACACATGATAATGGTCTGAGTTCATTACAAAATATTACAAATTACATAATCTATAGTACAATTTTGATCAAAAAGTAAAAAATGACTCGAAATTACTAAATCTTCTAACCCCAAAATTAGGACGTTACACTATTTCTAATTGCTTGATGGGATCATTAAAATCCCTAATATTTTAGGTTTCTATCATTTACCCCTCTTAGAGGTCCTATTATGATCAACCATTAAATCCTCTACCCCACTTTCATAGACACTTTTCCCCTTATTCTGTCATTTCCTACCCTTACTACTTGAAGCAGTAGTCCAATCACCCTCATCTCTTCCAACCTCTAGTAAACCCAAAACTTTATCATAAACCTCTTTACCTCACATTTTCATTTTAGCTGTAGATTTAATTTCCTGATTCTTAGACAATTCTTCATGCCCAATTCTTGCACCATTTTCTTCTACAACTTTTGAAGCTATCTCTTTCACCTCATTCTTTAAATATTTCTTCTTTGGACAAGAAGATCTCTCATTCTTCATTGGACAAGAAGATATCATATGTCTTATCTTATTGCACTCAAAGAATTTGAAAGGTCTCTATTCATATACTACTTTTTGAACAAATCTCTCCCCAAAATCATCCTCTAACACAATCTTATTAGGAAAATCACAATTTATATCCATCTCAATCAACAATCCAGCATAGCTTAATCTACTTCTATTTAATGTGCATTGATCATTATTCCTAACATTCCTAACATTTCCTGCCCCCAGAATTCCCATGGAAGACTTGGAAGTTCCACCTAATTAGGAACTTTACTCAATTACTCAATAGTAAGATCCATTCTTTCACTCTATTTCTTTAATATAAGAGGCTTTTTATTAAAAGAATAAGGACCATCCTCTAACACTAAGTCCATTCCAGATCATCAGAAAAGGTGAAAGAAAACAAACCTGATTTGATATGATGAATTCGGGATATGTTGGATCATTGATTTCAAACATATACACTCTCGACTGGTTTCGTGTAATGCCACAATTTCAGCATGATTCGAGGACGTGGCTACTAAAGTTTGTTTCGTAGATCTCCAGAAGATTGCGGTACCATTGTAAATGAAAATATTAGCCAGTTTGAGAACATCTTTTATGCGGATCCAAAAGGTATCCAGCATCGGTATAACTAGTCAAACCCATAAATTTATCAAATTTTGTATAAAATAATCCCAAATCTTTCATACCCTTAAGGTAATTCAAATGTTTGATTCCATTCCAATGACGACGGGTTGGTGTAGAACTATATCTCGATAATAAATTTACAGCAAATGAGATATCTGGTCTTGTACATTGAGACAAATATAATAGTGCACCTATTGCATTCAAATATGGTACTTCAAGACCAGGTATTTGTTCATCATCATCTTTTAGTCGGAATGGATCATTTTTGTGATCAAGTGTTCTTACAACCATGGGTGTACTTAGTGGATGAGCATTATCCATATTGAACCTTTTCATAAGCTTTTCAATGTATGCTAACTGATAATTCAATATTCCATTTGATTTATGTTCAATTCCCAGACCAAGAAAATATTTTATTTTTCCCAAATCTTTCATCTCAAACTCCTTTTTCAAATACTCAGCAATTTGTTTGGTCTCTTCAGAAGTCTTAATGATATTCATGTCATCCACATAAACTACTATATTGGTAAAACCAGACCCTGATCTTTTAATGAAGATACATGGAAATATAGCATTATTCTAGTATCATTCTTTTATTAAATACTCACTAAGAGATTTATACCACATTCTCCCAGATTGTTTCAATCCATATAAGGATTTTTGTAACTTTATGGAATATAAGTTTCGAGATCCCGATCGATATGATTCAGGTAATTTCAACCCTTCTGGGAGTTTCTTATAAATATCGGAATTAAATAATTCATACAGATATGCAGTGACTACATCTATAAGGCACATTTCTAATTTTTCAAAAATAGTAAGACTGATAAGAAATCGAAACGTTAAAGTATCCATTACTGGGAAATATATCTCATCATAATCAATTCCTGGTATTTGGGAGAAACTTTGAGCAACCAAACGTGCTTTGTATCTCACAATTTCATTTCTTTCATTTCGTTTTCGAACGAAAACTCATTTATAACCAACTGGTTGAACATCTTCTAGTGTTTTCATTATAGGTCTAAAAACTTTTCATTTATTCAAAGAGTTTAACTCTGCCTGGATTGCTTCTTCCCATTTTTTCCAATCATGTCTATTCCTATATTCTTCCATACTATGTGGCTCATGATCATCATACAAAATATCTACTGCCACTGTGTAGGAAAATAGATCATCAATTTTCATTTCATTTCTATTCCATAATTCCTGATTGAAATTTACAAAAATTTCTTCATTTTTTGATTCTGATATTTCTTTATCATTTCCTCCTTCAGGAAGATTATTTTCAGGGATCTCAATAACTTTTGAGATTTTATTTGATGTAGTTTTAAGATCTTGATCATTTTTATTTCTTTTCCTTGGAACTGTATCTTTTGAACCAGGTGGTCTTCCATGCTTCTGACGTGGGATAGGAGTTTCATTTGCTATTCTCTTTTGAGATTGTCCTTCTGGAACAATTACCCTTGCTAGTACATTAGTAACTTCTATATAAGACTTAGTTATTTTTTTTAAGTATCATTAAATGCATCTGGCATTCGATTAGCTATCATTTGTAAATGTAGGATCCTTTGAACTTCTAGTTCACGTTGTAGAGTACGTGGATCCATATGCGCTAATGAAGGAACTTTCCATGCTAATTCAAGTTTCTCTTCTAAAAAAATCTTTTCTTTTCCAAGTGATGGAAAATTACTTTCATCAAATTGATAGTCAGCGAATCTATCTGTAAATAAATCTCTTGTCAATGGTTCCACATATCTAATATTTGATGGAGAATCAAAGCCCACATATATTCCTAAACGTCTTTGGGGTCCCATTTCTGTTCTCTGAGTTAGAGTAATGGGCACATATACTGCACACCCAAATGTTCTCAAATGCGAGACGTTAGGAGGATGTTCAAATAATAACTATAATTGGGAATATTGATTATAAGCCGTTGGGCAAATATGAATAAGTACAGCAACATGGAATATAGCATGTCCCTAAACAGTTATTGGTAATTTTGAGCTCATTAATATAGTTCGCGCAATTATCTAAAGGCACTTAATTAATGATTCAGCTAATCTATTTTGGGTATGAACATGTGGTACTGGATGTTCAACATCAATCCCAGATACTTGACAATATTCATCAAATGCTTTCGATATTAATTCACCAACATTATCAAGTTTTATACTCTTAATAGGGCAATCTGAAAAATGAGCTCGTAATCAAGTAATCTGTGGTAGCACCTTAGCAAAAGCAACATTTCTAATGGATAACAAGCATACATGAGACCATCTTACGGATGTGTCTATCAAAACCATGAAGTAGCGAAATGGTCCACTAGGTGGATGAATGAGTCCACATATATCTCCTTGAATTCTCTGTAAAAATGATGGAGATTCAAATTCTATTTTTGTAAACGATGGTTTCGTTATCAATTTTCCTTGGGAACATGGGATACACAGGTCCCTATCATTTAGTAGGATTTTATAACCTTTCAGTGGATGTCCTTCTGAATTCGCTATTATTCTTCGCATCATTATGGATCCCGTATGCCCAAATCGATCATGCCAAAGTTGGAATATTTTAGTATCGGAGAACTTCTGGTTCTTGATAGCATGGGTTTCAATATGCCTGATGGTAGTACAATATAATCCAGATGATGAAATAGACAACTTTTCAATCACAAGCTTCTGGCCTGATTTCTTCGAAATAATACACAAATATTCCACACCCTTTTCATCAACTATTTCAATATGATATCCATTCATTCTTATATTTTTGAAACTGAGCAAATTTCTTCTGGATTAGTGAGAATTATAAAGCATTTTCTATATTTAATTTAGTGTTATTTGGTAACAAGATCGAAGCTCTTCCAGAGCCTTCTATTAGATATATTGGACCTCATATTGTAACGTTCGCAAATAGGGCCCAAATTTTAGGGCCAATTTGAGATTTTTACATATTTGATTTTCGATATTCTCCACTTCGGAATAAGTCGAAAATAATATTAAGGGCAATGATGAGATTAGGAAAATTTGTTTTGAGATAAAAAGTCTAGGATAAAAAATCTTTTATTAATTCAAAAATGAAATATTACTAAATTGGCTTCGGAATCGAAACTTGATGTTTAAGGGCAAACTATGATTCAATTGGGAGCTTAGAGTCTATTTAAATTGAAAATTGAGAAAAACATTAATTTTGGGTCAAAAGGTTTATTTTTGGTAAAATTACCATTTTACCCCTATTGAGCGGAAAATTTTTATTTTTTTTAAATCGGTGGTGAATTTTGATTTATAATATAGAACTAAATTTTTGAAAATGAATGAAAACGTCGGAAACGGATTTTGGAGGAAAACGGACTCGGAATTGGATTGGGCCCAATTTTGGCCCAATCCAACCCCAAGCCCAACACTTATCCATGAAACCCCACTAAACCCCTTCATGACACTATTCACCTTCTTCCCAAACACTTATCTCTTTTATGTTTTCTCTCTACACCACCATGAAACCCTAGCCACCCTTAAACACAAATTCAACATCCAACCACCAAATACACTTCATTTACCTCTCTACCTTGTCGAAATAAGCTTGGCTAGCAAGCCTTGGTGTTTTAAAGGTGTTTTTGAGCTAAATATTTCAAGGTAAAATCTCTCTCTCTCTCTACTCTTTTCAAATCCAAAAATAAGTGAATGACTTAGAATGTTTTTGGGTTGATTTGGAATTGTTATTTTGTGCTTAAACTTCCAATTAATTTAGGTTTGATTTTTGCCTTATTGCCTCTACACTTTATGGGTATAAGATTGATGATGTGGGTTTTGTTTCTCAATGTCTTTAGATTGTTTTTAAGATAATTTTTATACCTAAACTTGTTAAACTAGCTTCCAATTTAGTTGAAATAATTTTGCATTAATGTCTCTACCATGGTGATTTTGGTTTGATATACATGGTTCTAATGAATTATGTTTTTACATTTCAATGGTGTCAATTAATGTTTTTAAATTGCTAGATTGGATAAATCATGTCTCTAATGCCTATTTTGTCAAAATTCCTAGCTTGAATAAGAGGTTTTGTGTTCTTAAATATTGAAAATGGTTAATTGGTGATCCTAGGTTGTTACTAAGTGATTTTGGGTTAAATCTAAACTATTTTGAAAATCTCTAATCTAATTAGTATACTAATGCCCTTAATAGAATTGTTGTGTGGTACCTTAAGTGTGTTTGAACCATGTAATGATATTGTAGTGTGTATGGATGGTTGTAGTATGGTAATTGTATTTTGGTGATGATTAATAACAAGTAGAAACCCTCACGGGAGGGGCTTTCTAGCTTGTGGATCGACGGATGCGAGGTTCGTATTTCCGTTTTTAGCCCTATACAATTGTATGTTATTAAATGGTGCATTGAATGTATGCCTACTTATAAATATGCTATGGAATTGGTTAAATAATATAACCACCCAAGATTTGAGTGTATTGATCATTATCGCCATGACTAGGGCGTTAGAGCACGTATGGTTGCATGTAGAATCATGTTAGGCGCTGCCCTTGGGAATTGAAGTTTGGGTGGACTAAGTCCCCATTGTTTGTGAATGGACGGAGTTAGTATAGAGACTTAAATTCGGCAATGCATTCTTGTTTGGATGTCATGATTGTGTTTATTGTGATGAATGTTGTTATGAACTCCATTGGAAACTAAATGATGCAAAATTGGTAGAATTGATGTCATTGAGAAACATGTATTCATAATGTGGTTTGATAACTTGATAATGCCAATATTGGTAAAAATGACCTTATTAGCATGTTTGGTCAATATCGAATTTCTCATTGGAATTGGTTTGCTATGGAAAAAATAGCATATTGAAATAAATTGTAGCCTTATGTGTTGGCTTGATTATTGCACTCATTGAATATTGATAAATTGGATTTAATGAATGTCATATTGGAAAAAATGTACCTTGATGAATGAAAACATGGTATTAAAACCAAATGCCCTTAAACTTGCTCTAGAAGATAGAAGGTATGGCATGCCTAGGGATTAGAAGTACTTTGGCACGAATATATCGTGTTTCTTTGCATGGAAGCCATATTGGGACTTCGATCCATATTGTATTGGGACATTGTTCATAGAGGACTTCGGTCCATATTGGGACTTCGGTCCACAGAGGACTTCGGTCCACAATGCATTGGAACTTCGGTTCATATTGGGACAAGGGTCCATATTGAGTCCCGTTTTCTATTCTATGGTTTGTTTTTGGGCATCTATATATATATAAAAGCAGAAAAGTCTCAGGACAAACCTCCGCAAAGACAACAATTTTGTTTTAATTAGACAATAATTATCTTTAAACTTGATAAATAATAAATTAAAATTTTTTAAAATTAAAATTTACATAAATAAACTTGACAAAATATATTTAAATATATTAATTTTAAAATAAATTTAAATTATAAAAATAAATAGATAAATTCATGTTTATCCCTATTATATTTTAGAATTTCATTCTATCTATATATATATATATATATATATATATATATATATATATATAAAAGCAGAAAAGTCTCAGGTCAAAACTCCGTCAAGACAACAATTTTGTTTTAATTAGACAATAATTTATCTTTAAACTTAATAAATAATAAATTAAAACTTTTTTAAAATTAAAATTTACATAAATAAACTTGACAAAATAAATTTAAATAGATTAATTTTAAAATAAATTTAAATTATAAAAATAAATAAATAATTCATGTATATCTCTATTATATTTTAGAATTTCATTCCAAATCAAATTTCTCTCCAATATTCAGATCAATTCATATTTATCTCTATTATATTTCGGAATTCCATTCCAAGTCAAAATTCTATATCCATTATATATATAGGTTCATCCATCTCAATTATTATAATTCGTAGAGAACTCACCTTTTTTTTCTAATCACAGGAAACTATTGTTCCTTTAAAGCGATTCGAATATGTTCATGTTCCCTAAGTGGACCTTCTTCTTCACCGACCTGATAAATTGTACCGAAATCTCCCTCACACTCGAAAGAGGCGACAACGTGGTGGTGTAGCTTCTATTGTAAGGGTTGTTCATCATCCCCATCCCAGAGACTTTGTTCATAATCTATACTATTTTGTGTCTTCACCAACCCGACAAATTACACCGGAATCTCCCTCACATTCCAATGACGCAACACAACGTAGTGGTGTAACTTCTATGGTACGGATTGTTCATCATCCTCATCAACAGATGAAGATAATAAACAAGTATTAAATTGTATGAACTTGATGTTTTGTTTTTGATTATTAGGGTTTGAATTCCCTTATATATATCAAAATTGATAATTTTATTCATGGTTGGATATTATATTTATTTGAATTTTTTATATATCTATAGCGTGTAATCAAAATAATTATTAAATGATAAAAATAGAGCTATTTATATTTAATAATTAATAATCTATATATATCTTTGCTGATTATTTTTGTTGTGATATACCGTTGATGTGATACATCTTTTTACAAAATCAATCAATACTATTCACGGGACTTAATTTTTTTTATTAAATACGGGATTTGATTGATTTAATTAATGTGTTGTTGTTTTTGTTTCTGTATCATAATAAGGAAAAGTAATCCGAATATCATTATGAATTTTTACGGTAAATCTACAATAATAAATTATTATAATAAAATAATAATGATTTAGTTGATTTGATATCTACTTTTTATTAAAATAATATTATTTTATTAATTTATGTTATAATTCGGACGATGAATTCATAGCTCTATAAAAATAAATGATATTTTGTGGTTGGTGGATTCTATTGGCTTTATAGTTTTATAATTTAACGTGATTGAAAGGGATAGAAAGTTATACTAACATGGAATATAAGGATATTTAAAATATCAATTATATATTAGAATATATTAATTAAAATATATTAAAATTTTAATTTTAATTAAAATTAAATATAAATTTATTTATTTTTTTATATTCGAATTGATTAAAGTGAAAGGAAAAAATTATTTTTATTTATTTTTATATTAAAATTTATTTATTTTTTATATTCAAATTTATCTCACTAATATTTAATTCTTTATCATTTTTTTATTATTTTATTTATTTTTTTAAACCATATAAAATAATTATTTTTTAATAATTATAATTTATAATCTATATATATATATATATATAAGAGGAAAAGTTTCAGGACAACTCTTAATCAAACAACAATTTAATACTAATTCGACAATAGTTGTCTTTAAATTTAATATTTATAATTTTTTTTATAATTTTAATATAATTATCGAATTTTTTTAAATTATACCAACACAATCAATAACAAATTTATGGTACATATAAAATAAATTAATTTTAATACTATTATATTTATTACTAATTAACAGTTAATATAAATTCAAACTCATCCAACAATAATTTTTTCATAAAATAAAATTTTGAAAAAATAATCTTCTAAAATATATTTATTACTAATTAACAATTAATATAAATTCAAATCATCCAACAATAAATTTTTTTCATAAAATAAAATTTTGAAAAAATAATCTTCTAAAATATATTTAAAAAATAAATATCAATAAATAAAAAATTAACCGATAATAATTAAGTTATCTTTTTCTTTAACAATAATTAAAAATAAATTTATTTTCAATTTTAATATATCTTGAAAAAATAATTTTAAAATATAATTATCTTAATATATTAAATTTTAAAAAATAAATAATAAAATAGAGAAGAGAAAAATAATGTTTTATATTCAAATTTATCTTGATAATATGATAGAGTTTGATTAACTTCACACCTCTATATATATTCATCTGTTTAACCGGTTAAATTTTATTCAGATGTGATTTTTATTTTAGTTTTATAAATATTCAAATTTATCTTAATAATAAGATAGAGTTTGATTTAATATCAAAGTTTAGACACCTACATATATCTCATATGTTTAACGGCTTAATTTTATTCTGATGTGATTTGATTAAGTTTTATTCTGATGTGATTTTTATTTTTAGTTTTATAAATATTCAAAATTATATTGATAATGTGATAGAGTTTGAATTAATATCAAATTTCACCTCTATATATATTCACCGGTTCAACCTGTTAAATTAAATTTTATTCTGATGTGATTTTTTTTTAGTTTTATAAATATTCAAATTTATATTGATAATGTGATAGAGTTTGAATTAATATCAAATTTCACACCTATATATATATTCACCGGTTCAACCTATTAAATTGAATTTTATTCTGATGTGATTTTTCTTTTCAATTTTGATAATTGCAGGTGAGCATAACAATATTTGAAAAATAAATATATGTATAAGGCATGATTACCCAACTTATTTGGAAGAACTTGCAACTTTTTTTTTCATATTTGAAGATAAAATAGTGTAAATATGTTTTTTTTTCTCTCGATTCCAATATTTTTTTTCTTTTTATTTTGATGTTTTTTTTAAAAAAAAATATTGATCATTGTTCATATTGTTCATTTTGAGCAATTTTTTAAATATTTATTTTCAATTTTGATAATTGCAAGTAAGCAGAAATAATATTTGATCATAATTGCAGGTGAACAGAACAATATTTGAAAAATAAATATATGTAAAATGTGTGATTACCCAGCTTATTTGGAAGAACTTGCACTTTTTTTTTCATATTTGAAGATAAGATAGTGTAAATATATACTTTTTTTCGATTCCGATACTTTTTGCTTTTATTCTAATGTGGATGTTTTTTTTAATATTGACCATTGTTCATATTGTTCATTGCGAGCAAATTTGTTAATTTTTATTTTCAATTTTGATAATTGCAAGTGAGAAAAACAATATTTAATCATAATTGCAGGTGAATATAAAAATAAGGAGATGTATAAGGCGTGATTACCCAGCTTACTGAAAGAACTTACAATATTTTTCCGTATTTGAAGATGAAATAGTGTAAAATATTTTTTCCCCTATAGTTTTTTTTTTCTTTATTAATTTTAATTTAGTGATAGATTTTTTTTAAAGTACATTGTTAATATAGATATTTACATGTTTTAATAATGGTTAGAGCTAATCATAATAATTGAATATTAATTATAAATTATATCTTTACACTTTACATCATTCTAATTGATAGTATATTTTATATACCATTTTTAATTTCATCATTTCCAATATTTACTTATATATATTATAATTTAAAAATTATTCATTTATTTTAAAAGTATTTGATATTATCATAAATTTTTATTCTAATAATTTTAATTTGAATAAAGATAATATATCTTATTTTAAAAGAAACTTATAAT
Source organism: Cardiospermum halicacabum (assembly GCA_031304145.1). Classification (NCBI taxonomy): domain Eukaryota; kingdom Viridiplantae; phylum Streptophyta; class Magnoliopsida; order Sapindales; family Sapindaceae; genus Cardiospermum; species Cardiospermum halicacabum. Next base: position 14,783,909 of record CM062393.1, read on the forward strand.
AAAAAAATTAACATAATTATTGTAAGATAAAATTTACTTCAATAATAATTAACTCAAGAATTAATTATAAATTATAAATTAATTTGAAATATATCTACTCCTAAAATTAAAATTGAAAGATAAATAATTATATTATTTATTATTTTAAAATTGAAATTCAGATTTAAATAAATTTTAGCTAAGGATGATAAAATAATATTTTAAAATAACTTTTAATTTTTTTTAATATATATACATACACACACACATATATATATATATATCTCCTCACCTATATCAATAAATATTCTAATAAATTCTCTTTTATTCATTTTATTTTTTTTTTATGATTTTAGGTGAACGGAAAAAAAAATTTACTCCTTAATGTATTATTTAATATTGGTGGTTTATACTCCTCGATATATTATTTAACATTAGTGATTTTTCAATTGTAATATTCTTGGGTGAAGAATTGTCAGGCTAATAAACCAATGTCATATAACATGAAATATACATATGTATTTATTTTATTCATTCATTTTTAATATATATATATATTAGATTAATCTTGCAATAATTTTATTTATACTTGATATTATATTTACTATTATATTATTTTATTTATTAAATTTGATATAATTTAATTAAAATTATATTATTTTTTTAATAAAAAGATCAAATGGGTTAACGCGAATTGGAATAGTGTGGGATTGAACTCAACACGATATGATGATACAATTTTACCACTTTTAAGTTTAATAATATTTTATTTCTATTTTTTATTAAAATATTTTTTCTTTACTATTATTTATCGATTTTTTTATCTAATTTCTAATAGTTATATATATATATATATTTATATATTATTATAATTATATTTTATAATTATAATAATTTTTATATTTTAATATATATCATTTAATTTAAAGTGCGCATCGCGCACGAGTACTATCTAGTATATATATAAAAGCAAAGAAGTCTCAGGATAACTCTTAATCAGACAATAAATTTGTATTAATCAGACAACAATTGTCTTTAAATTTTTATTTTTTAGAATATTATATATATATATCTTATTTAAATCTTCTCGATTTAAAAAATTTTATAAATTAAAATGAAAGATAAATAATAAATTGATAACTTTTTAAAATTTAAAATGATATAGATTAATATCAAAATAAATTCAAATTATAAATATATATATATATATATATATCTACATTCATATTTATCTGTAATATGTATTGAAATTCTATTTCAAATCAAATTTCTCTCCATTATATATACTTCATTCATCTCAATTAATCTCATGTTATTTATTTATTTTATTTTTTTATAAATCATAGTAAACTAACAGGTTTTTTTTTTCTTTTCTTATTACAAAAAAACTGACCGTTTTAATGGAGAAATAATGTATTTATGGCGATCCATGGAGCGGTGATGGTTGTTTTATTAAAGCGATTAGAAGAATTATTCGTGGAATTAAGGTATTCGGATCTATTCCCAAACTGGACCTCCTTCTTCTCCGACCAGAAAAATTGTATAGAAATCCCCTCACATTCCGAGAACGCCGACGGCGTGGTCGTGTAAAGCTTCTCATAGATCTGAATTTTGTATTCTGTTAATGGTTAAATCGATGCCAGAGAGATATTTATACAATGAGAAGTGGATTGACTATCATAACATCTCTTTTAATTCTTATAAGAATTATTGTATTTAATTTAAATAAAATTTTTATTTAAATTTAGTATAGTAATTTTATATTTATCTTTATATATTTTTATAACTTAAAGATAATTATCTAATTATATTCTTTTAAAAAAGTTAATATTATCAACTCACCCAACAAGATAAATGTAAAAATTTAAAAATAATTAATAAGATAAGTACTTAAATTCATATTTATCTCTTTATTATTATGTGCATATTTATCTCTTTATTATTATTATTATGTGGTGGAGTTCCATTCCATATCAACTTTCTCTCTTCTATACTATACTGATCTTAATTCATAATTGTAGGAAGTAAAATCAAGATAAAATACATATATTTCTTAATCTATTTTTTTTTAAATTTTATTTTAAATATATACTTGGTGTTTTCTTTTTCTTTTTTAAATTGATATTTTTTTTATACTATATGAAATTGATAATACATGTATTTTTCTCATACCGTGAAAAAAAATAAAAAATATAGAAGGCGAAAAATATAGAGGAGTTCATCATATTTGCAATTTATGTCAAACCGGCTTTCAATTAGTTATTAGAATTTTTGACTAAAATCAAATTTCTAATTTTTGAAAATAGTTAGTAGCAACTTAATCTGTTTTTGGTATAAAATAAGGAGTGATGGAAAAAATTTAAAATTAGAAATTTCTTAAAAAGACGAAATTACCACATTTGAACTAGAATTATATTAAATATATTAATAAAAAATTGAAATCTATTATAGTATTTAATATTTTCATTATTACTTTTTATTATAATTTTTTATAACTAAAAAAATAATCTATATAATATATACTTAAAAACAATTAAAATTATTGTATTTATTACTATTAACAATTGATATAATTTTAAACTCACTTAACTACAATATATAAAAGTAGTTGAAATTACCATTAATTATATAAGTGGTTGAGATTCAATTTTAGATGCTGATAATATATATATATATATATAAATATATATATATTAGGTTATTATTGTAATAATTTTATTTATATTTAGTATTATATTATTTAATTGATTAAAATTAATATATTTTTAATAAAATTATATTATTTTTTAATAAATGGATCAAATAAGTTAACACAAATCTAACATGATGATAAATAGGTTAGTATGAGGTTTATTGATGAGTAGCCTAGATTGCTAAAGTTAATATTTCCTCTCCTTTTTTCTTTGGGTTCTGCTTGAGTTTGACACGATACGGTGACACAATTTTCCATATCTAAGTTAAATAATACTTTATTTCTATTGTTTTATTAAAATAATTTTTTTACTATTATTTATCAAATTTTAATCTAATTTATGATATTTATGTATATAATTGTAATTATATTTTATAATTATAATAATTTTTATATTTAAATATTTATTATTAAATTGACTGTGCGCACGGGTATTATCTAGTTGGTTAATAAATCCGAATATTGTCATTGATAAAGTATTGCAAATTATTCTCGAGATGAGAATGGATAATGTTATTGATGTGGACATTAACATTGATATTGATATTGTTATTGATATTGAGATTGACATGATTGAACATGGAAAATGATTGATAATCTTAATGAGATACCATAGGTAAATAGGTTCATTTGTGTAGCCTTGGTGTGTGTCTCATTACCCCTAAATTGCTCATAATTGGATTCTTGCAAGTCATGAGAAAATTGTGTTAATATGGCCTAATTGTAAGATAACTAATTCACATCTATAAGTCATAATTGAATTATATGGCTAATGTAAATGGCTTGACTTAACTTGAAGAATAAGTGAATGCATGGAAACTTGCTTAACTCGGAGTTCATGTGTGTTATGTTCATGGTCATGATGTTGGGATGTGTAATTGAACAGTCAACCCTTAGTCCAACCCCATTGATGAGTTACTTTTGTGACATGTTGTTCTCTTATAAAATGGATTGGGTTAAAACCCTTATTGTTGAATAAATTTGTACTTGAAGTGTCCCTAGAGTTGTTATGTCAATTTTTGGTTTCCAAATTGAATTTACAAACTTTGACTAAGAGCTTTAAAAATGAATTAAGAAAGCTTTTCTGTGTTGAAGTTCTATATGAGATATTTTGTAATCAAAAGAATCATGAAACAAAGGTGTTTTAATACATTGATCCTAGGGTGTTTCTAGGTGTTTAAGATGTCTATCAAGTCCATAAATTGTTTTTGGAATGATTCATAAACTCAAAGAAGGGTTTTGGTGGTGTAAAAGTGAAGAAAAATCATGTTTTTGAGATCCTAGAAAAATTGGGCGCCCTGGTCTGCGCCCTGGTAAGCAACCAGGACGCGAACCAGGAGGCCAAAAGTGGTACCGAAGTTGTTTTTGTGCACTGGGCGCCCTGGTTCGCGCCCTGGTCAGGCTTACCAGGACGCCCAGGTCTGTATAGCAAACTTTCGGGCTTCCGTTCTCCATCGTTCGAACTCCGAATTGGGTGCCATTTGCGGCTTTGTATTCGTATTTGAGTCTAGTTTTCAACCATATCTTTATATTTTAAAAATAATATCATTTGAGTATCTCTATTTTTAAAATACTCTAAGACTATCAGAAAATTCAACTTTTATGTAAAATGAAATTTTCTTTTCTATTGATTTAAAAATGCTTTAGTTTAATTATTTTCGACAATAAATGAATAAGTAAATGTACCATAATATCATGATGTCCTCTTGTAAGGCTCAAATGGTTTGAAATTGACTTGTGAACGTTAATTGTGATGTAAGTGACGTTTACAAGACCATGTTAAGTGTATAAATGACATAATAGTGAATTGTTTTGGGTTGTATTACTTGTAAGTGGTTAGTTGTTTTGTAAGTTCAAAAAGAGTTCATTAGCATCTTTTGATTTCCAAAGTCCTTATAGTCTACAGACATTTTTAAGTTACGTTATCTAACTTTTGTAAGCTTAAAGATTCTTTGTTTAGATGTTGGGGTTTCATCTATGAATTGTATGAATGATAATTGCCTTCATGAATGTTAAAAATTGAATAAGATCAATTATATGTCTTGCTTAATTGATTGTAATGATTGATTGATGGATTGACTTGAGAGATTAATGAACTTTAGTAAGTTCACTAGCTGCATTGTTTCCCGTTTAATTACATATATTAGTGCGTTTGAAAACCATTATTTCAAATTGTATTTGAACCAAAGGTGAATTTTGGATTTTTAACCATTCATCCAAATCGTCTTCCTACCAATTTATTTTGGCTATTTTAAAGCTTTAATTGATATTGAACATGGTCTTGATAAAAATGTTTTGAACGTATTTGAACACGCTTGAGTTTTGCAAATTTGGAACCCTTGTAATATTTTTCTATTGATTGAATGTCATTGTAAGAAGATATTCTTGTTAAGAATTGGAAGTATTACATTAGTCGAATGTCTTCTTAGAGTCGGGTTGTTGGACTAAGCGTGGGATTTTAGCTATTAATCGATTATTCATTGATTGTTGTTCAATTGATAGATTGATAATATGATCGCTAGATTGTCTATTGATTGATCGATCGTTTGATTGTTTCTTGATTGATTGTCTTGGTTGACTCAAGTGTATTGATTGTCTTGTGATTGTACTATTAATTGATGGATCCATATAGTTTATGATAAAAGAGAAATGATATTAATCTTAATGATTTGGTAAACCATATAATGAACATGAATGTGTGACATAGCATCCATCGATTGGTACACTAGCATTATTGATTGCTAGGAATTAATTGTGCTTGACTTCTGTAAGGTCCGCAATTATAGGCTAGAATTTTTCGATAAAATTTTTATTCCTTTATTAGAATAGTAAATAGGTTATTAGAGATAATTTAGAACCATAAGACGTGCAACTTGGGTACTAGTGGCATTATAGTAAATATTAGGAAAGTCCAAGGGCATTTCAGTCATTTTACACATAGGATGTGGTAAAATGCATTAAAGGTGTTATAGAAAATTTTGGCTATGTTCTTTAATTTCCAAGTTTAATTTGGGTTAAAAGTTAATTCTTAATAAATTTAGGGCAAGTCAAAGTTGGTCCAAGGGTATAGATGTATTAAAATGAAAAGTTTTCACCTAAGTGCAAATAGATTGAAGTTGTGGTGGTTATTGGTAATTGTCCTCCTAGTGAAATGAAATTATTAGAAAGGTGAGGGACTAAATTGAACTTGTCCATGAGGAGGTTAGTATTTAAGGGGGGAGGGGGAGTTATCTAGAGAATTCTATACCAATCTAAAACTCTCTCAAGCTCTCTCCATTTCTCTCCATTTTTCCTTTGGCCAACCACCCCTTAAGATCCTCCATCTCCATTTTTCTTCTTCTTCTTCCTCCATCTAACTCTCAAAACCGCTTCCATACTCTTGCTACATCATAGAAACACCATCAAACCAAGAAGAACAAACTTATAACATCAATTACATCAAGAATCATCAAGAAACAAGGTAAGGATTTCAAACCCTAACTTTCATATATGAGTGATTTGATCCTAGTTTAGTATAGAAATGGTTTCTAGATGTTAAGAATGTTATTAGAATGGTTATAATGCCCTTGGTTATGTTCTTAAATTGAAAGTTATGGTATTAGTTAGAAAAGTACCCAAATTAGCATGAGGTTGTTGTTAGTGTTGTTTATGGTAGAAACTTGTAAAAAGGAATGCTAAACTCTTGTTTTTGTGATTAGTAGAACCAAAAGAGGATCTTAAGGAGCAAGACCAAGTGTAGGAGAAGGCTCTCAAACAAGGTTTGTACCCTAAGCCCTAAAGGTTTTATTGTTGGTTTCATGTTTGATATGATTTGCATGCTAAAATGGTTTTTATGGTGATGAATATAATTTTTGTTGGTTAAAAAAACTATTAAGTTGAAGTATGATAAATATATTTGTGATGGTTGATTTGAATACTAAGAAATAATAGATTTGTGATGGTTGATGTTTGTTTGAATAAAATGATATGGTTTTGAAAACAATTCCAGCCTACTCCAGAAAATACTGAAACTGTCCTCTAATTTGGTTGAATTTTTAGAAATAGTTAAAAATATAATTAGACAAAGCCCTACAAGAATGAAATGTTCCTTTATAAGTCTAGTGTGAACGAGTAAAATTTGGTGCTGAGATAATTCCATTTAATACCCCAATTGATGTCAAGAAGGCCATACATGCAGACTGTCCTGAAACAGGGCATGTCTAAAACTTGATACAAACGTGAAAAATAGCTAGAGGCCTATTTGGAAAAAGTTGTGCAAGTAAAAAATGTTGTTTTACATGTGTATTAGTAGACTGGAAAATTTGAAAGTGAAATAAGTTCATTTGATAAGCCTTTTAATGATAAGAGTCCAATACATACAAACTGTCCCTAACAGGCAGTTTGGTAACCTAATTTTGTGGCATACCAAAACCTAAGCTAAAAGACTCAAAATGTACTGAAATTTAAACAGTAGAAATTTAAGACCTCAAATAAGACTCACATCAAAAATCATGATAATTGGAATTGATTTGATAAGGTTTTAAGCAAAGTGAAATCAGCCCTGTAACACTGTCCCAGATTCCAGTGAATCTGGAATGGTGAAAATGAGATGATTAAAAATATTTTGACCTTGAATTAATGACAAGTGAAGCCATCATAACATATAAGGATGAGTTACGAAAATGATAGAAGTGGTTTTAAGTTAATTAAATACCTATAGAATAAGTTATGCCAAATCGAATTCGAACTACTCAGTTTGTTTGAAAACTGGAATTGTTACCACTAGATAATAAACTTTTATAACAACACTTTTACTTGATGTTTAGCATAGCATACTTGTATAATGTGAGATAATTTATACATAAATGTAAAGATGACATAAATAGAGATCTTGTAAAAGAATATTTGAAAGAAATGTTTAATTTATGGATGATATTGGATGCTTATGCATCCTATTGGAAATAGAAGTAATGTGATTATTAGCATCGAATCGAATGATGATGGTATCGTTAGTACTTAATAAAAGAATGATTTAATAGTATAAACATATGAAAGATGAATTGAAGCGATAGCCTTTGTAGAATACCGTTAGAGGATGAAAGGCATGCCTTAGGAACTAGAAGTGCACTTCACACTGAAAGTTGAATGAAATGAGACGATGATGATGATGATTCGGCCTTCGGGTCTATCGGCGGCCTTCGGGTCTATTAGCGGCCTTCGGGTCTATCGGCGGCTCTCGGGCCAAAACAGTTCCGTTTCCTCCATAGGTTATTCTAAGAGGGCTATCAATAATAAGAAAATGAAAAAAAACTAACATAAGTTGTGTTTAAATCTCAAATGATTAAAAGTATAAGGCTAAATGAAATCTTATTGAATAATAGAATATATGGAAATAAATGTATTCCTATATGACTTACTAACCACATGTAAGTTAAACTAACATGAAAATTTACATTATTTGGATTTTTGGAAACTTTAATGAATTTGCCTTTGTAATGATGTTTGGAAACATTTTATGGATTGATTGATCTTGGGTGTACTTGTTTGAATTATTGATTTGTATTGAAAATAAAGGTAAGCATTTGTGTTGCATGCCCTGGGCACGGGGTACAAACCAGGCATTGTTGCCTGACGTTTTATTTTCTATGTTTTCTTTTTCCTTTATTTAAAAACAATCCAGGAAAGGCAATCGGGGGAAAACATCAAGGACCACTCTATGTATGAAGATGTGGTTTCAGGAAAAGACTAGGGCAGGTTACCATGTGAAGCAAATGAAATTGTTAAGAGAAGGAATGATGATAAGTAAAATGCATGGTGTTATGTACAGTTATATGCATAATCTGAATGCGTACTTATATAATAAAGAGAAGTTTGATGAACTGATGAAGAATTGGCCTACGGGCTAAAGTGTAACTTGTTATATGGATACTTGATATGTAAATTAAATACTTGTATTGTATAAAGAATGTTACTAGTATGTACATATAATTAATGTTTTGATGTATGATTCGAATAACAGATTATTAATATATGACATTAGTAAATGGATAATTAATTGGTAAATATAATTTGATGAGGTGACGTTGGTCTCTTATCGGGTTAATAATCGGGTAAGGGTCCGACGTCACAACTTCTATGTGTTAAGGTGAGCTTAGAGATGCTCACATTAGAATTGTATTGTGTGATAAAGCATTACATATCGACAGAAAGGTAAGAGCATTTGTGTATGCTTGTTTGGGACATGAAATGCGAACCAGGCATGTGCCTGACCTTTCTTCTTTTTCTTTTTCCCTGTAAATTGTGTTTTCAGGTGCGATCGAGCAAGACATGTGGTATTTGAGCTCTCATGGTGAAGTCCATTAATGTTGTAACCACCCATACATGTATTTTAGATCTTATCATGTTTGTAAATAAGCTCATATGTATTTGAATTACGATTGTTAAAGATGTTTTATCCATTTGGAATTTCTAAACATTGTCTATATAAGATTTAAACAAAGTATTTTATGTTTAAGAAAGTAACGTTTTTATTCATCTTCTGCAAAACTATTGTATAAAATGATTGACTTTTGAAATTGTTCCTAAATTGTAAATTGCAATTGCATTGTTAATGTGGCGGTTCGAGCCATCCGTCACGGTCTCTGCCGGGGCGGGGGTTTGACGCTACAGATATGGTATTCACCTTAACTCGAATTGGTATTAATTCCAAAAAATACTTTAGTTCTCTCAGAATGGTATGAGTTGTAGCACTATCGGCTAAACATATATCTCCAGATATAACTAATTTTTGATTCGAATCCATTACCTTTAATAAAATGAAAACATAATATTAATTGAATGAAAATGTATTATTCATAACTATTTACAAATATTTACAATCAAACTTACATTCCATTTTATTTATATTTCAAAACAAGAAAATACATTCACTTGCAGTTAACGGTTCCATCACCAATCAGGTGATCAATCCATCTATCAGGATCTTCTAAGAAATCAATAGTTTTCAAATTTGATATGTCGACAAAACTAGTATCATCATCGCCAAAAACATCAGCCATATTTGCTTCATTATTCTTTTCTTTTTTTATTCGCGTCTCAGCTTCTGATAAGCTTTTACTACATGTTTGGGGGCGTGACAAGTCCTTGAATAACAAGTGGGGGGAACCACATCTATAACAGGACCACGATTAAACTTTGGTGGTTCCTAAACTTCTTTCCCTTTGTTGGAACTAGCATCGTAAACATTCCACTTTTGGGGAGCATTTGGATTATTATATGGATGTCCATAATCCCTATTACGACCACGTCCCTGACCACTTCCAGATCCTCGACCACTTCCAGATCCTCGGCCATTCCCACGTCTATTTCCATAATCATTCCAATGCTCAGAACCACAACCACGACCACGATCATGGCCTAGATTTTCATTATAATATGCATTCACCTCTGGGAATGCTTAGGTGCCAACAGAGCGTCTTTCACTATTTTTTAACAACAGTTGGTTGTGTTTTTCAGCAATATCCAAAATTCTAATCAAATCATCATATTTTTGGAATTTTTTCCCGATACTGCTATTTTAAAATTGTTTGGGAATGATGAAAAGTGGTAAATATTTTCTCCAACATTTCATGGTCAGTTTTTGTTTCCCACACATTTTCAGCTTGTTCACAATCAGATACATTGCTGAGTTGTATTCATTCGCGCATTTGAAATCTTGGAATCTCAAATTATTCCATTCATCTCGTGTTTCAGCAGAATGATCTCATTTTTGTGATTATATCTAGAAATCAATGCTTGCCACAGATCTGCAAGATCAGTGATTTTGCAAATCATCACTCATATGGGTTCGGATTATAATCAAAGCTTGATTTTTCTACTGCTCAGTTGTTTCATTTTTCTTATCTAGAGTTTCATACATATATTTGGATTTCAACATTATTCCACAATCACTCAACCATCTCATATAGTTTGCTCTAGAAACCAACAACGACTCAAATTTGTATCTATTCACTTTCTACAAAACAAAAACACTTTCTTTAAATTTCTTGATTTCTAGAATTTAATTATTCAATTTCAGGTGAACAATTGTAATTTTCCAATTTTCCGATTCACTTTTTTCTCGTAACAAGAATCATAATTACCAAACACTTTCTGATCTGGAAGATTCGTCTAAGTGGCTGCTAGAGAGCATACTCGTGCTGATAACGTGTTATAAAAAAATGAAATATGGAGTAGAAGAGAATAGAAAAAATGAAGTATAAATTAAATTAATTGAAAAAAAAAAAGAGAATGATACCTGATCTTGATGATTCTGAAATGTCTTGAAACGTCCTTTTGATAATATTAGTGTAATATAATAGTATAACAAGAACAAAGATATTTCTTCACAAAAGAAAGAGATCATATTCTTTAAGTTACCGTGAATACCTTATATAGGCAGTACAAAAAGATATGAATCACCTCTAAATTAGACAAGAAAGTGGCGTGTTTAATATCAATGGAAGATTATAGAAAGACAAGTGGCAGCTTGAACGAGAAAATAACGACAATGTGGAAATGCACTTCACAATATATATTAATTAAAAGAATATAGTTTGAATATATTGTTATAAAAATATTAAATATTTTAATCTTTTTATTGATAATAATGATTATAATTAAAATTAATTTTAAAAAAATTATAAAAATTAAAAGCTAAAATTGTATTTTTAAATTGAGCATATGTGTTTTTATTTTATTTTTATTAGTTTTTTGAAATTTAAAAATAAATAAAAATTAATGGACTATTGTAGCAGAAATAAATGAATCACACTTTAAACCAATAAAATAAAAAAGAGAGTACTAATTCGCTTTTGAAAAGTAACTATGTAAATGGATTTTGCACCAGTAATAAATAATAAAATAAAATAAAAAAAAAAAAAAAAAAAGAATATGTTTGAGGAGAATGAAAACGAAATAAAGTGGAAGGTGTCGTGATACGTATCGGTTTTATTAATAATAACCCTAAAACCCTCCAAAATCGAACTCATCATCTCATCATCAGCGACTGACCACCACACTCGATGGACGCGCGTCGCGGCGTTCGAGCAGTTCCGAAGGTTCGCCAGGTCGGCTTTGTCACTCCCAACCCTAACTCCGACCCCAATCCTCCGCCGCCAGCTCGTACTCACTCCGTCCCCGTTGAGGCATCCTCACCTCCCCACTCCGATTCTCCCGCCAGCGGCAACTCCCTCTCCCCCGTCATGATTCCTCCTCCACGACATCTCTCCGAAAATCTCGCCTACGCTCGCTCCGCCGCCATCCCTCTCCCTGAATACTCCTCCCGCCGCCCTCTCCCCTCCGACCACAACCAAACTGTCGTTGGCAGCTATAATCCTGCCGAGTCGGTGCTTACTGAGGCCGTCTCATCTCCCAATCACTCCGAGGATAATACCTCAGAAGCCTCTACTACTTTAGGTTGGTTTGGTCGAAGTGGCTCCGGTAAATTCACTGCCGGTTCAAGTTTTCCTGGTGGCGGGTTCGATTTGACCACCGTCAAATCAGCCCAAAGAAGCACTTCTGGAGTGCCTGGTATGCTTTCGTGCTCTTCGTAAAAGTTGAAATGCTTTGTTTATAGATGTCAAATATATCTGATTTGTGGTGAGTTGCAGTAGTTTACATGTTTCTTTGTGTTGTAGCTTTTGAATCGAGAGAATTAATTTTGTTTAGTTGCTTTGGGGTGGTTCAGAGAGGAGTGGAGGGGTTGCTGTAGAAACTCATACCGAACCACCATCTAGTTCGAAACCGGCAAAAGCTGAATCGAAGCAGAAAACTACCAAAGCTGAAAGGCGAGCCTTACAGGAAGCTCAAAGGGCAGCAAAAGCGGCTGCAAAAGGTTCCAATATGGTTTTCCGATTAGACTTGTTGTGTGAATATTATTTACCATGATATGCAAAATCAAGTGTATCATTTTGTTGCTCAATTGCAATAGCAGATGCATAATGTTCTTTAGTTAAATGCAGCTATACCATTGTTTTCTATTTTCTAGTTTACATTTTATTGTGTTACAGCTTCATTATATTGTGCTTTGCATGTTTTAATTTATTTCAGCTGAGGGAAACAAACCTGCTGGGCCATCTGGGGGACCAGCCTCAGGTAAATCTGCTAGGCAGCCAGTACAAAAGAAAGATGATCCTCCTGTGGCATCTTCAGTTGCAGGCACAGAAAGGAAAGCAAGTGATCGTCCAGCTGATAAAGAGAGAAAGAAAGATGTTCCTCCTCCTCGGATGCAGTTTGATGACAAAAGCCGAGTGGAGAAGGCTAGAAAACGATCTATAATCAATCAAACTGAAGCTAGAAATAGAGTTGAATTGTTTCGACATTTGCCTCAATATGAACATGGATCACAGCTTCCTAATCTTGAACTAAAATTTTTCCAGCTTGACTCTGTGCATCCGGCTGTTTATAAGGTATTGTGCTTAGTTATCCTACTATTATTCATTAATATGACTTGTCTATAGTGAAGTAGTTAAGTGGAACATAGTTAATCTGCGTTTAGTCACCAGACAAGATGCCACTAATTTTGCACATAACAAATCTGCATCTATATATGAGCAATTTCATTTATTGTGATTGCCCCTTTTTATATGTAGCATGTTGCACTTGATTGGTGATTTTTGACAAATTTACACATGAAAGTTAGCTTAATCTTTTAAGAATGAGACTCAATTTCAAAAATATGCTTTTAGTGAATATTCTGTGTGTAAGAGATCAAGCTTTAAGTTTTTCATACATCTTGAGTTTTTAGAACACTAACTAATGCACCTCAACATGAGTATGACCATGTTCAATTTACTTCCAAAGAATATTTAAGAAATGGAATGTAAATTGACTAATATTTGTAACCTTTCTCTTCATGAATTTAGTCTAATTTAATGGTTGAAATTATTCTAGTTAAGAAATTTAGCAAAGAGGTAAGAGTGTCACATGTTCAACCAGTGATTAGGTAGAGTACCACATATTCAGCCTGTTACTAGTAGAGAGCACCGTGTTTTGTAAATTTTTTTCCAGTCACCATGATAAATCTTATTCAATATAGACATGGGGGTAAGGGATTTATGTTTGTCCTTCATACCATCCTTTCCTACCCAAGCTCCTTATCTGCTAGATCAAATGCAAGCTTTCAATGGTTGTAAAAAGGGTACGGTAAGGCGGCTTAAACGAGAAAAAAAAAGGCATACTGCCATTGTAATGTATCGAGATGTCCGTATATTTGATGTGTTTTAGAACACCATTACCGTTTAAACAATGAAATGGTTGATAACATGTTATACATTTTTGGAAAATTTAAAGATTGATTTATGTTATTTTATTTAATAGATTGATGTTGATTAATCAAAGATTGAAATTTCATTATTAATATATTTTTTGCTGATGCTATTATGCTATTAATCTCTATCTGGATGAATTATTTGACAAGTACTTATAAGTCAATAGTTAGGGACTATATTGTATTGCATGTATTAATTCATCCATATTATGTATTAGCTAATGATCGCATTGTTCTTGGTACCCGTTTTCTGCAACCTTGATTATTTTTGATCAACATAAACATGCTTTCTTGTTCAGTTCTCGGTGTCGTAATATGTTTGTATACTTGAAAAATATGGTTAAGCTGGAAACATTTGTCTGATTTTGTATGTGGCTATATTCTAATTAATCCTAGGAGTTGCTTAAGTGATTGAATGATGATTACAGAATCCAAGCAAAGTATTTGTAAACATAAACTATGAAAATAAGTTCATAAGGTAAAGGGAATGAGATGAAATAAATGTTATCAGTACTCAGCTGCATCTTTTCTGTTCTGTTCTTGTATTTAGGTTTTTTTTGGGAATGGAGATATTAGAAATCTTTTGTAGCTTCATATCCTTAGCAATATTAGGTACTCCATTCCATCTTTTGTAAGACTTGATATCTATACATTTTCATGTGGTGATAGATAAGCTTTGTATATCTTCCTTTTTTCTTTGCAAATGAAAAAATTTAAAGGCCTTAAATTACATTCCATTATGATTATATTAACACTGTATTTTTGACATCATTAGGTAGGGTTGCAGTATACTTCAGGTGAAATATCTGGGGGTAATGCACGATGTATTGCGATGCTTCAGTCATTTCAAGAAGCCATTAGAGATTACACCACACCACCTGAGAAAACTCTTGTTAGGGACTTAACTGCGAAAATCAGTAGCTACGTATCATTTTTGATTGAATGCAGACCTCTCTCTATGAGCATGGGAAATGCAATCAGGTTTCTGAAAAGTCGAATTGCCAGTTTACCTTTAACCCTTTCTGAATCAGAAGCCAAAGCTGTCCTTTGTAAAGATATTGATCGATTCATAAATGAAAAGATATTGCTTGCTGACAAGGTGATTGTTAGACATGCTGCTACTAAGGTCAGTGATGGAGATGTTCTTCTCACATATGGTTCATCCTGTGTTGTTGAGATGGTTTTGTTGCACGCCCATGAGCTCGGGAAGCAGTTTCGTGTTGTTGTGGTAGACTCACGTCCAAAGCTTGAAGGCCAAGCATTACTTCGCAGGTTGGTGGCGAAGGGATTGAGTTGTACATATACACATATAAATGCTGTTTCCTACATCATGCATGAAGTAACCCGAGTCTTTTTGGGGGCATCCTCAGTATTATCTAATGGAACTGTATATTCAAGAGTTGGAACTGCATCTGTAGCTATGGTTGCTCATGCATTCCGAGTTCCAGTCCTAATATGTTGTGAAGCGTACAAATTTCATGAAAGGGTTCAGCTTGATTCAATCTGCTCTAATGAACTTGGTATGTCATCTGTTTTTACTGTCAACCATGCAATGTTTAGGTCTGAAAGTGACTGTGCATTTAAGCATCCTGATTCTATTTTCAGGTGATCCAGAAGCTATTGCAAAAATTCATGGAAGAAATGATGTGAATTATCTGAAAGATCAGATGGGTAAAGAGAACCTCCAACTGCTTAATCTAATGTAAGGTTTCAAATGGTTTTTAATTTAGATGAAGAGAGAAAATTCATATCTTTAGCTGAGTGATTCTGATTTGCATATTGGGTTATGATATAACAGGTATGATGCTACTCCATCAGAGTATATCTCAATGATTGTTACGGATTATGGCATGGTAAGTTGCTTTGAAAAGCTTTATATAATTATTTTTCATTATCAATTTAGTGTTTTATCATTGACTAGGATATGTCTGCGGTCCACTCTTGTTGTGCTACAATTTTTCAGTTGCAGCTAAGATTTCATCATAAGCAGTAGATGCATGTTAAATTGTAGTGTATGAAATGGACTTTTAGATGATTGAGATCTATTTCATCGTTAGTTGATTAATTTACTTTTTGTGTTAATTTAGATTCCTCCCACAAGTGTACCGGTCATCGTGCGTGAGTATCGGAGGGAGCATTTGTTGATCGGATAGAGTAGGAACGGGAGAGCAGAGCCTGAACAATAAATTTCAAGTTTTTTCAACATAGAAATTGTCTTTAATCATTCTTTTTAGCATAACTGATGATGAATCCAGGTGGGAGAGTATGAGTTGGTGAAGAGTGCGGTTTTCGCCTCTCCATGCAGTTTTTTGAGAAGCCTTTTCTTTTTGGGGTGTTATATATAGACAAATGTTCTTTTCCTGTATGGCTGTTTATCAGCTTACAGTTGTCCGTCTGTAAAAGGTTTAAAGGTATTATTTGATCTTTTTTTGAACGCTTTGTTGAACCTTCACTTCAGACTAGTGTGAGTATCACATGCATACTTATTTGATATTTTTTTGGCGAAAATTTCATTAATGACAACTTCCCACCTATGAAATAGTGAGGAGAGAAATTTTCAATAATAATAATAATAAATATTATTATTTTACCATTTTAATGTGAAATATATATATATATATATATATATATATATATTAAAAGTTGGAATCCATTTAATAGATATAATGTGACAAATTTCAGAGTAATGTAGTATCGAGTAGTACACTACCGTAAAACAAATGAACACCGTAAAATACAAATACACACTATGTAACTAATGCTTAGTACAAAATCTTTGGAATTTACCGATATGATTCAATTTTCTGCCATCAAACATAGAAAATGTCGAACACCATTCGATCTAGTTAAACAAACCTAAGAGAAACTTAAAAGATGAGCAAATTCCATTTCTTAAATGGTTAGCACGGTCTTCAAACTAATCTGTATTGTCATTTTATTATCTTGATATGTCCCTAACTGAATGAAATTCTAACATGCGCACATGCAAGGTAAAGAAAGAAATATCAGGCTTTGATTGAAACCTGTAAATCAAAACTCCAACCTAATTCTTCCCTTTTTGCGGTATCAAGAAGAACATGGTTCACAGGAATCTGCTCCTGGTTATAATGGGGGTGCTTCTTCGTCTACAAATCTGAAGAGAAAGGAGAGGGCAGTGGATGAGGCGTTACTTCCTATCCGTAAGCGGATCTCGCTAGAACAAGGGGGAGGGTTAGTCTTGGGAAACTCTGAAGAAGAATAAGCGGCTCCTGAGGACCAGGGCCGCCGGGAACCATGAGGGCACTACTTTGGAACGTCCGGGGCTTGGGGACAACCGGGAACGTTCAGAGCCTTAAGGCAATTTTGCTTCAAGTCCCACCGGAGATAGTGGTTTTGCTTGAAACAAAGGTACAGTTGGATAGTTTGGCTCACCTACGCCAATTTTTGGGTTTCTCAAACTGTTTTCACATTCCAGCGAAGGGACGTTGTGGAGGTATTCAGCTCTGGTGGAGATCTTCCATGAATCTTGTAGTTTCATCTTTCTCAGATAGGCATGTGGATGCCAACATTGTTGAATCTACGGGTTTCAAATGGAGACTTTCAGGTATATATGGATCTTCTCTAGCTTCTGAGAAAATACACACTTGGTCTCTTCTACATAGATTGCACGATTGTAATGACCTTCCTTGGTTATGTATGGGTGATTTTAATCAATGTTTATATTTAAATGAAAAATTAGGCGGTTCTAGGTTTGATTATAAGCAGGCAGAGGGCTTTAGAGATACTATAGTAGAGGTGGGACTACATGACTTGGGTTATAAAGGGGACTGGTGGACCTGGACAAATAAAAGGTTAGGTGTATATAATGTTAAAGAACTTATAGATAGGATGTTTGCTAATACTAAATGGATTAACCATTTTCATTCCCATTCGGTTAAGCATTTAGATTTGGCGTTCTCTGACCATAGGCCGCTCTTAATTAGCAATCGCACTAATCAAGGGAGGTTTCATTTTAGGGATTGTCGGTTTGGGTTTGAACCTTATTGGCTGACAGAATCTGACTTTGGGGATGTGGTGGAACATTTTTGGTCAGAGTCGGGAACGAACCCTGGGTTTATGGATCGTCTCTCTCATTGTGCATCTGCATTTAGATCATGGCATAAAAGCAGATTTTCTAAATTGCCAGATAGGATTGCTCATCTCCGAAAACAAATCACTGATCATTATGGACGTCGATTGATTATGTCTAAGAGTGAAATCATTTTGGCAGAGCGGAAGCTGGAGGACTTACTTATTAAAGAAGAGATTTACTGGAAACAGAGGAGTAGACGGGACTGGTTGAGATTGGGTGATAGGAATACTGGCTATTTTCACCGAGCTGCATCAATCAGGCAGGAAAGGAAAAGAGTCCAATGTTTGAAGAATGAGAGAGGTGAATGGGTTGACACCGTGGAAGGTATTTCAGATCTTTTTAATAATTACTTTTCCAAGCTGTATGAATCATCTCTGTGCAGGAATGATGATAGTATGTTTAATATTTATAATGATGTGGTCTTACCGGATGCTAATGTAGACTTATCATGGTTGGATAAGGAGTATAATGAGGATGATGTCAAGAATGCTCTATTTCAAATTGGACCTTTCAAAGCCCTAGGTATAGACGGATTCCATGCTCTATTTTTCCAGTGTTTTTGGTCTGTTTTAGGGAACGATGTGATTAAAGTTTGCCTGTCTGTTCTGAATGAGGGTGGGAGTTTAAAGGGACTGAATGATACCATTATTTGTCTGATTCCAAAGTGCAAGAACCCTGTAGAACTGACTGATTTCAGACCCATTAGTTTATGCACTGTCATTTATAAAGTAGTTGCTAAATGTGTTGCTGCTAGGTTGAAATTGGTTCTCCCTGCTTTAGTTACAGATAATCAATCAACTTTTGTACCGGGGATTTATGATAGTTCTATCCTATGTTTTGAGCTATTACATTCGATTTCTAGATGCCGAGGTAGGAATGGGGGATGGGCAGCGGTAAAGTTAGATCTTAGCAAAGCATATGATCGTATGGAGTGGCTTTTTATTGAGTTTGTCTTGCAACGACGAGGTTTTCCCAAGAAATTCAGAGCTGTGGTCATGGAGTGTGTTTCGTCTTTACGTTTTTCTGTAGCAATAAATAATAGGAGATCGAACCTTTTTACCCCGAGTAGAGGGCTTAGACAAGGGTGTCCGTTGTCCCCCTTTCTGTTTGTTCTGTGTTTAGATGTGCTTTCTCGAAGAATTCATGATAGTGAACAAAATAACTTAGGTATTGGTCTCAAATGTGGGAAAGAGAGCCCTAAAATCAGTCATCTGTTGTTTGCTGATGATATTGTTTTATTTCTTAGGGTGGAGAGGTCAATAGGAACACAGATTAATGATATTCTTACCCAATTCTGTAGTCTTTCAGGACAACGTCTTAATACTCAGAAAACTAGGATCATTTTCTCTCCTGCGGTGTTACCGAGTAAAAAAGTTGAATTTTTGTCGGGTCTACATTTGGATTCGGTTGATCCATTTTTTCAATATCTAGGTGTTCCTGCACGATGTCATAAGAGGAGTGTTGGTAAATTTAGACTGATACTGGACCGAATTTCATATAAAATCAACTTTTGGGATAATTTTTCTTTTTCTAGTGGTGGGAGGGAAACATTAATAAAGTCAGTTCTCCAGGCAATTCCAGTGTACTCAATGAGTCTGTTTCGTCTTCCGATTAGTATTATTAATAGGATTCATGCCTTGTTAAGTAGGTTCTGGTGGTCTGGTTTGGGTGGCAAAAACGGGATGTCATGGGCAGCCTGGAAATCTCTTTGTAAGCCGAAAAAGTTTGGAGGTATGGGGTTTAGGGATATGGAGGGTTTTAATCAGGCTCTACTAGCAAATCAGATTGCGGTTGATGTCGAATCCAAATTCTTTAGTGGCACGTCTGTTAGCATCTAAATATAGGGTTAAACATGGTTTCGTGAATGCTGTAGATAGGACCTCCAGTTCAGCAATATGGTCTAGTCTTATATGGGGACTTCGATTACTCAAAAAAGGGATTAGATGGAATATAGGTGATGGGAAATCTGTCCGAGCATTGACTGATCCATGGATTCCTTCAAGTGTTGGTTTCAAACCTTTGCTGTTGGGATTCCCTACAAATGTTATGGTAGCAGACTTATTGATTAACTTTAATGGTGGTCGTATGTGGAACTACAGGAAGATTGATGCTTTATTCTCTGTGTTTGATAGTTTTGGTATTAAATCTATACCATTAGGTCAGGGTGAGTATAAGGATGTTCTTGTATGGCATTTTAATAAATCTGGTGAGTACACGGTTAAATCTGGGTATTGGTTGTCACAGAAGCAGAGTTTAGATTCAATACCCTGTTCATCTTTGACATTTCACTAGTGGAAATCTGTCTGGGAACTTCCAGTCCCTCCAAAAATAGGCATATTCATATGGAAGGTTCTGAATGGTTATACTGCAGTAGGGCAGGTTCTATTGAGAAGGGGTATTGTCACTAGTGATATCTGTTTTAGATGTGGGGCTCTTGGTGAGGATATGGCGCATGCTCTCCTATGGTGTTATGTGATTCGGAAGGAGTGGAAACATTCCAAATTCTGGTCTTTCTTGAAGAATCTTAAAGGATTGAGTATGGATGTAGTTTTAGTTGACTTATTTGGTAGATTAAATACAAGTGATTTATGTATTTTCTGTACTGCGTTGTGGTATTCTTGGCTGAAAAGGAATTATGTGAAGCATAAAAATAGATCAACTTTAGCAGCAAATAATGTTACTTGGTCTGTTGGTTTTGTTCAGGAGTTTAATAATGCATTGGCAGTCAATCCTCCTAATTTTCTTCACTGTTCTCGCAGATCCAGTACTCTTCAGGCAGGTTCGGTTTGGCAGCCTCCAACTGCAGGACTCAAACTTAATGTTGATGCTTCATGGAAAGCTTCAAGGAATGGTTGCGGGATAGGGATGACGATAAGAGATTCCGCTGGTCTGATCGTATATGCGAAGGCAAAGTTTATTCAACATTGTCCTTCTACTTTGGTAGCTGAAGCCTATGCGCTTATGGAAGGTTTGAAGGCGTCTCAAAGTGGTGGTTTCCAAATCAGATTGGTAGAGACAGATGCACAGGTTTTATACTTGGCTTTGAAGGATATCACTTCATGTCCGGTTGTTATTAAAAATATAGTTAAAGATATTTTGAAGTTGTTAGAATTGTTAGGTTTTCCTTCAGTTGTTCATATTTCTAGGAAAGCTAACAGTGTAGCAGATTTCCTGTCAAAGAAATCAGCTTCTCAGACTTGTTTAAAAATATGGCATCATGTAAATATCTCTGATGTGGTTTCTTCATTTAAGTAATGCAATTCCTAATTTCGAAAAAAAAACTCCAACCTAATTCCAATATAGGCGGTTAAATTGAAGAGAAAATATCACACATGTCTTCCGAAACTACAGAGTAGATTAGAATTCACTGCAATCTCATGGAGGAAGAAAAAAAAATATATGTAGAAAGAAAGACACCTCTAGACCATATATATATATAAGGAATGTTTACTGTATTCCTGCCTATTTTAATTTAATAATGGGCCTATTTTAATTTAATAATGGACCTATTTCAATTTAATAACTGGTTGGATTAAAATATATAAATTTTCTAAGAGGAGCAATAACTCTACCCCTCATAACCAGTTGTTCATAACTCTACTTCCACCCCAATTTCAATTAAATTCCAATAATATCCATTATTAAATTAATTCAACCATCAATATCAAATCAGTGATTTTAACATAGTAATTTTTAAGTTTTATTTATATTTTAAATTAAATAAAAATATAAATATTTTCATGATTTATTTATAAAATTTAAAAATATTTATTTTAATTTTTATTTATTATATATTAATTAAAATTTTATCAATTAATGTATAAAAATTTACCAACAGTTATACATATTTTTTTATACCATTTATATATAATTAATTTAATAATTTATATTAAAATATATAAAAAATAACATTGATGTATATGTAAGTAATGATATATATTTTATTTTATAAAATAATAATGTGTGATATATATATATATATATATATATATAATTAATTAATTTTTATTATATTAATTAATTAAACAAATATATTTTTTTCTTTTCATAAACGATTTTATTTAAATTGTAATATTTATTATCTGATACGTATATAATTGACCGTTAGAGATTTTTATTTGATGTATTACAAGGGTATAATTGACAATTGGAGTGTAAATACAAATAATGTGGGTGGTAATATCATCCCTCACTTTTTAATCATATTTAATTTAATAATGGCCTATTTCAATTTAATAAAGGGCCGGATTAAAATATATAAATCTTTTAACCAATTTTAATTTAGTAATGAGCTGAATATATTTTAAGAGCGGTGATATTACCACCCCTACCCATCTGTGTAAACACCCCATTAATAATATATTGACAATATTATTTTTTATATAAATTGTTAAAGTTTTAATATTTTATAATAAATGAAATATCAACTATTAAAGAAGAAATAAATCACATTTACTTTATTTTTATATATTTTAATTAGAAATTAATTAAAATTATTAATATATTTAATAAATTAAATTTAAATTTAATTAATCTATTTATATAAATAGTTTTAGTATTACCGTTTATTTACAAGTTTTTTATTTTATTTATTTTTTGTTACAATTCATACTGGTATTTATTATAAACAAATAGTAAAATAAATAAATATAAAAATAAATAAATTAATAAATAAATATAAAACTGGAAAATAATTAAAATACTAAAAGTATATTTTTTTTCACCTTCTTTAATTCATAAATATATTTATTATAAATTATATTAATATAATTAAAATAATTAATATTAATTAATATGATACAGTGTTATAAGTATAATGAGGTTGTTTTTGGAATTTTTGAAAAATAAATGAAAGTTGGGGTGTACAAATAGATGGGTGGGGTGGAAATATTACTACTTATATTTTAATCCATTTCAATTAATTAATTTTACATCTCAAATCAATCCGTTCAATTTAATAATGGGCCGAATTAAAATATATAAATCTTTTAATCAATTTCAATTTAATAATGGATCGAATATATATTTATCCATTTCAATTACTTAATTTTACATAAAAAAAATCAATCAATTCAATTTAATAATGAACAAATTAAAATATAGTATAATTTTTTTTAAATCAATTTCAATTTAATAACGGTGGAATATATTTTAAACCATTTAAAATATAAGAGTAGCTATATAGCATTACTCTTAATATAATTTCATCATTCAATCCTCTTCGAACTATATAAAAAAAAAAAAAAGTTGGAGTGAATGAATTGTAATATAAAAAAAAAATTACGATAATTTAATAAACAATTATATTTTATTTTTAAAAATATTTTAAATTATAATTTATTTTCCATCCATCACAAATTATTAATTTAATAATATATATTACACAAATCACCCGTGAGTTCCACGGGTACTATCACTAGTTAAGACAAAACTGGAGTCATATTAGCTACAATACCTTGTGGGTAAGGTTACCCACACTTATTTTAACCATTAGATTAATCTAATGGTAATCTAATGGTTTAAATTAATTGGATTAATAATAATTTTAAAATAATATTTTACCTGCTACTTGTTGTTAATCTGCTTTATTTTTTTTTAATATTTTAAAATTAAAATTTTTTTATTTATTAAATTCAGTTTTTATTTTCTATTTACATATTAATTAGTGTATTTATTTTCTGTTTACATACTAATTAGAGTGTATTTTTAACGTATGGCCGAATAAATTTATATAAATTATATAACAACATTCTAATTATCATTTTACAACATTAATTTTTATTTAAAATAATATAAAATCGTAACCTTAAATGAGGTTTGCAATATCTTGATATTAATGTTGCTACTTCAATTATTTTTAATTAAAAAATATAAAATCGCAACATCAAAGAGAAATTCATAATTTCCTAACGATGTTGTTGCAATCATATTTTTTAATTAAATAAACAAAAAAAAAATCTTAATGTGTATGAGAGGTTTGGAACCTATATGTAGATTTAATTTTTAATTAAATCAATTTAACGTTGCAACCTTTACGTGATAAACCAGTTTCTCGAATGTTGACGCCGACAATGATTTTGTTAATAAATCGGCTAGATTACTTGAAGATTGGATTTACATCACGTCAATTTGACCAGTGTTCTAAAACTCGTGGGTGTAGAAGAATTTGGAGAAATATGTTTGGTTTGATCTCCTTTGATGTATCCTCCTCGAATTTGGACAATGCATGCAATATTGTCTTCAAAAGTTTACAGTTAGCCCATTCATAGTTTGGGAGTACCACAAGAATTCTGGATATGTTGGATCATTGATCTCAACCAAATACACTCTCGACTGGTTTCCTGTAATGCTAGAATTTCAGCATGATACGAGGACGTGTCTACTAAAGTTTGTTTCGTAGATCTCCAGGAGATCACGGTACCATTATACGTGAAAATATAGTTAGTTTGAGAACGTCCTTTATGCAGATCCGAAAGGTATCCAGCATCGGCATAACCAGTCAAACCCAAAAATCTATCAGAATTCATCTAAAATAATCCCAAATCTTTCATACCCTTCAGGTAACACAAAAATATGGTTGATTTCATTCCAATGACGACGGGTTGGTGCAAGCCTATATCTCGCTAATAAATTTACAGAAAATGAAATATCAGGTCTTGTACATTAAGCCAAATATAAAAGTGCACCTATTGCATTCAGATATGGTACTTTAGGACCAAGTATTTGTTCATCATCATCTTTTGGTCGAAATGGATCTTTTTTGAGATCAAGTGTTATTACAACCATGGGTGTACTTAATGGATGGGCATAATCCATATTGAACCCTTTCAGAAGCTTTTCAATGTATGCTGACTAATAAATCAATATGCCATTTGATTTATGTTCAATTTCTAGACCAAGATAATATTTCATTTTTCCCAAATCTTTCATCTCAAACTCATTTTTCAAATACTCAGCAGTTTGTTTGATCTCTTCAGAAGTGCCAATGATATTCATATCATCCACATAAACTGCTATAATGTCAAAACCAGACCTTGATCTTTTAATGAAGATACATGGACATATAGTACTATTTGGTATCCTTCTTTTATTAAGTACTCACTAAGACGTTTATACCACATTATCCCAGATTGTTTCAATCCATATCTGGATTTTTGTAACTTTATGGAATATAAGTTTCGAGATCTTGATCGATATGATTCCGGCAATTTCAATCCTTCTGGGAGTTTCATGTAAATATCAAGTGATCCATACAGATATGCAATGACTACATCTATAAGACACATTTCTAATTTTTCAGAAATAGTAAGACTGATAAAAAATCAGAACGTAATAGTATCCATCATTAGGGAATATGTCTCGTCATAATCAATTCCAGGTCTTCGAGAGAAACCTTGAGCAACTAAATGTGCTTTATATCTCACAATCTCATTTCTTTCATTTTGTTTCCGAACGAAAACTCATTTATAACCAACTGGTTGAACATCTTCTTGTGTTTTCATTATGGGTCCAAAAACATTTCGTTTATTCAGAGAGTTCAACTCTGCCTTCATTGCTTTTTCCCATTTTTTCCAATCATGTCTATTTCTGCATTCTTCTATACTACGTGGCTCATGATCATCACAAAATATCTACTACCACTATGTAGGAAAATACATCAATTTTCATTTCATTTCTATTCCATAATTCCTGATTGAAATTTACAGAAATTTCTTCATTTTTCGATTATAATATTTCTTTATCATTTCCTCAGGGAGATTATTTTCAGGGATCTCAATAACTTCTAGGATTTCATTTGATGTAGTTTTAGGATCCAGATCATTTTTATTTCTTTTCCTTGGAACTGTATCTTTTGAACCAGGTGGTCTTCCATGCTTCTGACGTGGGATAGAAGTTTCATTTGCTATTGTCTTTTGAGATTGTCCTTCTGGAACATTTACCCTTGCTAGTACATTAGCAGCTTTTATATAAGACTTAGTTATCTTTGAAGTATCATTAAATGCATCTGGCATTCGATTAGCTATCATTTGTAGATGTAGAATCCTTTGAACTTCTAGTTCACATTCTGGAGTGCGTGAATCCATATGTGCTAATGTGGGAACTTTCCATGCTAATTAATTTTTTCTTCTGAAGAAATCTTTTCTTTTTCAAGTGACGGAAAATACTTTCCTCAAATTGACAGCCAAAGAATCTAGCTGTAAATAATTTTATTGTCAATGGTTCGAAATATCTAATAATTGATGGAGAATCAAAGCCCACATATATTTCTAAATGTCTTTGGGGTCCCATTTTTGTTTTCTGAGTTGAAGTAATGGATATATATATATATTGCACACCCAAATGTTCTCAAATGCGAGAAGTTAGGAGGATGTCCAAATATTAACTATAATGGAGAATACTGGTTAAGCCGTTGGGCAAATACGACTCTGTGCAGCAGCGTGCAATATAACATGTCCCCAAACAGTTACTGGTAATTTTGAGGGCACTAATATAGTTCGCGCAATTATCTGATGGCACTTAATCAATGATTCAGCTAATTCATTTTTGGTATGAACATGCAGCATCGGATGTTCAACATCAATCCCAAATACTTGACAGTATTCATCAAATGCTTTCGATGTAAATTTATAAGCATTATCAAGTCTTATACTCTTACTAGTGTAATCTGGGAAATGAGCTCGTAATCAAGTAATCAGTTCTAGCAGCTTAGCAAAAACAACATTATAAGTGGATAACAAGCATACATGGGACCATCTTGCGGATGCATATATCAAAACCATGAAGTAGAAAAATGGTCTACTAGGTGGATGAATGGGTTCACATATATCTCCTTGAATCCTCTGTAAAAATTAGGGAGATTCAAAACATACTTTCGTAAATGATGGTTCTGTTACCATTTTCCCTTGGGAACATTGGATACACATGTCCTTATCATTCAATAGGATTTTATAATTTTTCAGTGGATGCCCTTTTGATTTCGCAATTACTCTACGCATCATTGTGGATCCCGGATGTCCAAATCTATCATCCCAAAGTTGGAATATTTTAGGATCTAAGAATTTCTGGTTCTCGATAGCATGGATTTCAATATGCCTTATGGTTGTGTAATATAATCTAGATGATGAATAAGCAGCTTTTCAACCATAAGCTTTTAGCCTGATTTGTTCGAAATAATACACAAATATTTGACATCCTTTTCATCAATCAACTATTTCAATATGAAATCTATTCATTCTTATATCTTTAAAACTGAGTGAATTTCTTCTAGATTTGTGAGAATATAAAACATTTTTTATATTCAATTTAGTGTTATTTGGTAATAAGATCGAAGCTCTTCCAGAGCCTTCTATCAGCTTTACTGGACCTGATATGGTATTCACCTTACTTGAATTGGTATTAGTTCCAAAAATACTTCGGTTCTCTTAGAATGGTATGAGTTATAGCACTATCGGCTAAACATATGTCTCCAGATATAACTAATTCTTGATTTGAACCCATAACCGTTAATAAAATTAAAACATAACATTAATTGAATGAATATGTAATATATTCATAACTATTTACAGGTATTCACAGTCAAAAACCAAAATTACATTCCATTCTATTTTTGTTCCAAAATAAGAAAATACTTTTCACTTATAGTTAATGGTTCCATCACCAATTAGGTGATCAATCCTCTCATCAGGATCTTCCAAGAAATCATAAGTTTTAAGATTTGATATGTCGACAAGACCAGTATCACCATCGCCAAAAAACATCAGCAATATTTGCTTCATTATTCTTTTCATTTTCTTGTTCACGTATCAACTTCTGATAAGCTTCAGCTACATGTTTCAGGGCGTAATAAGTCATCGAATAATAGGTGGGGGAACCACATCTATAACAAGGACCACAATTGATCTTTGGCGGTTCCCGAACTTCTTTCCCTTTGCTGGAACTCGTATTATAAGTATTCCACTTCTAGGGAGTATTTGGATTATTATATGGATGTCCATAATCCCTATAACGACCACATCCACGACCATTTCTAGATCCTCGACTACTTCCAGATCCTCAGCCATTACCACGATCATTCCCACGTCCATTTCCATAATCATTCAATTACTCAGAACCACGATCATGACCACGACCTGGATTTTCATTATAATGTGCGTTCACTTCTGGGAATGCTTGGGTGCCAACCGGGCATCTTTAACTATTTTTTAAGAACAACTAGTTGTGTTTTTCAGCAATATCCAAAATTCTAATCAAATCATCATATTTTTGGAATTTTCTTTCGCGATACTGCTGTTGTAAAATTGTTTGGGAATGATGAAACATGGTAAATATTTTCTCTAACATTTCATGGTTAGTTTTTATTTCCCCACACATTTTCAACTTATTCACAATCAAATAGATCGCTGAGTTGTATTCACTCACACTTTTGAAATCTTGGAATCTCAAATTATTCCCTTCATCTCGTGCTTCGGGCAGGATGATCTCATTTTGGAAATTATATCTAGAAATCAATGCTTGCCACAGATCTGCAGGATCAGTGACTATCGTATACTTATTTGAAAATTATCACTCAGATGGGTTCGGATTATAATCAAAGCTTGATTCTTCTGCTGCTCAGTGATTTTTTTTTTCTTATCTAGAGTTTCATACAAATCTTTGGATTTCAATCTTATTCCACAATCACTCAACCATCTCATATAGTTTGCTCCAGAAACCAACAATGACTTAAATTTGTATCGATTCATTTTCTATAAAAATAAGAACACTTTCTTTAAATGTTCAGATTTTCATAATTTAATTATTCAACTTCAGATGAATAATTGTAATTTCCCAATTTTCAGATTCATTATTTCCTCATAACCAGAATCACAATTACCAAACACTTTCTGATCTGGAAGATCCGTCTAAGCGACAACCAGAAAACATACTCATGCTGATAACGTGTTATAAAAGAAAAATAGAATTTGGGTAGAAGAAGAAAAATAATAATAATAAAATGAAATAATCCAATAAGATGAAGATGAATTACCTAATAATCTTCACGTAGTCTTCACGCAGGGCCATCTCAAGGGATTTGGGGCCCTGTGCTTACTACGAATTGGGCCCTAATTTCAAAAACTACGTAATTTTTTAACACTAAACATAATAAGTTTATATAACAAATACCTAATAAATAATACAAAAACCATTATTTTCCAAGTTTTTTTAATTAACAAAACTTATTTGGTTGTAGTCAATATACTTTTCAACCAAAATCTGTGATAAAAACTTGTTGTAAGTGGTTGAGGTTGAGATTTTAGGATTGAAAAGATGAATAGGTAAAGAAGAAAATGGAGTAGTTACATGCAGTGTTTTAAAGTTCGCCCGTATCAGGCATACAATATGGACGTATCAACATATTTTTTAGTTTCTTTACGTATTAAGCCGAATTAAATCCGTATTAAATTTAAAACGTATAAAGCGTACCATATCAAACGTACCAACGTGTAAATGGGCGTATTAACATATATACTCTCATTCGTGGTGGAATTTTTTTAAATTTACACATTTATCTATTTTTATATATATTTTTTTATTTTTTCAAATAATTTTTAACTAAATTCTATTATTGACGTATAAACTTCCACACTTAGCGTATCTGTATTAACGTATAACGTACCAAAGAGTCACCGTACGTATTCTGTACGTCGTATTTTACAACATTGGTTACATGATTTATCTTATTATCAATTTTTTAAATTAGAAATTTGGCGCCCTCTTCATTTTGGGACCATGTTCCATTGAGCTGTTTGCTCATAGGAACTACCGGCCCTGTCTTCACATTGTTGTTCTTGATTAATATCAAATATAAGAAAGATGATATTGATTGGAAGAAATTGAGGAAAGTATATATAAGTGACGGTGTCTATTTTTATTGAGGATTGATTTTTTATTAACACTCTGCACAATCCTTCATATACATTCTTAAACAACACTAAATCAGTCGAACTACTACCTATGCATGACATTTGTCATATTATATTACATAGAATGACATTTGTCATCTACATGAGATATGTTGTATTGTATCTGGACACCTGTATTTATGGTGGAATCCAGATGTTCACAACAGCTATTATATTTTAATTTGAATATATATATATATAAAAGAGTTTCAAGATATGCTTGGAATATTACTATTTCAAAGTATAATGGGTTTAGATTTTATTAATATTTATTATTAAAATATATCCATACCAATTCTTATTATTTATAAGTTCATATAACTTTTCACTTTTGATTTTCCAATATCAAAATGTTTTTATAGTCATTTTTTTGAATGAATGAAAGGAAGAAAAGGGATGGAGGGAGGATAACGTGGTAGTGTTTGAATATGTATTTTAAAAATCGCGCCTTGGCGCCAAGGTGTTAGGCAGTGTTTAAATGCCAAAAAAAAAAAGTTAGGTGGCAGTTCTAGGCGTTCAGCCCATTAGGCGGTGTCTAGTTTGTCCTAGGCAGTCAATTCTTAAAAAAAAATTATTTTAAATTTTTTAGTGATAAAATATTTAATTAGGAATTTATGATATAAAGTTACATAATATTAATGTAGGTATATTTTTCATTCATTTTATATAGACATGATATTATAATCACATAATAATTTTTCATAAACACAAATAGCATGTATAATTTTTTACAACCTGAAGTAAAACGTTTAAAATCGCTCAGACTTCCGCCTTGCCGCCTAAACGCTTGGTATCGGGTGACCGTTTAAAAATACCTAACGCCTTTTAAAACTTTGGTTTGAATAAGCTTGTACCACATTGATAAGATAGTAAGGGTTGTAACAATATAAATGCTTGTATCAAAAGATTGGCCTTAGGGTTTTGGGATTGATTCCTTAAAAAAAAAAAAAAAAAAAAAAACTTTTTCTTTTTCTTTTTTGTGAAAATTCATTTGAATAAATTAATTTTTATTTAAATTAAATTCTTTGAAAATTAAAAGACACATTTGTTGAGAGTAAAACTGTCAAAATTCCATGGAGAATCATCCATAATTCAAAAGACATAATTATTCCAATTTTATAAATAATAGAAAAAAGATGTTTTAAATTTACTTAACTTTTAAAACAAATCTACATCTACTCTGTTTCGGTAAACAAACACGCATAAAAGTAAATTCTTTGCTCTTTAAAAGAATTTTTATTTGTGTTGCTTCTAACAATAATTTATAATCTTCTAAGTGTACCGAGAATAGGAGAATTCTCTTTTTAAGGACATTATTTATTAAGCAAACCTCTGAAATTTATTATTATTTTTATTATAACAAATATTACTGTGTATTATTTTATTCATTAGTGTTAGTGTTTTTATTATTGTTTATTATATACATATTCTCTGTCTTTTTACCATTGGTTTTCTTAAGATTACAAAAGTGTTTATTAGACCTAGGGTCCATACATAATAAATAAATAGATAGATAAAATTTAAAAAAATAAAATAAAAAATATTAAAAATATATATAATTAGTTGAAATCTTTCTCAATCCTACATGTTATATTTTTATTGATTTTAATGATTAAAAGTGAGTCTCTGTTTGAGAGATGTGTTTCAACAAACAAATATATATATATATATAATATATATATATATATATACTCCTATTAAAAAATAGTATTTTAGATGATCTCATAGCATCACTATATAAACGTGCAACTTGAGTTCCATTTCTAATGTATGGATCCTACATAATTTTATAAAAGTAAGTTTTATTATTAAATACTTAAAAATATTAAAAATATAATAAAATTATATAGAAACAAGAGAGTGGAAAATGATATGGCAATAGATAATTAGAAGAGTCAAAATTGTTTTCAATCTTTTCCAAAGAAACAGAGGGAAAAAATATTACTGGTGAATTGGTTTGATACATTTAAAAGCTTTTTGTCATAATTTTGCAAGAGTTTGGAACCTTAAGTGTCCTTTATTATGGATGCTCTAGGCTATCTCCAACCAAGCTTCCATTTTCCAACTTCTAATAAAGTGCTTGGAATCTATATACAATATAAACGAGTAACTTTGACCAAACTAACGAATATGACGTGGCAACGTGAGAATTCGCGCATAGGTTGAAAAATGAAAAAAAAAAGGTAGTTTTGAAAATCTAAGATATTTTGCCAATCATATTAGAACACATGCTCATCTTCTTGGGTTTCTCATTAATAATTTTTTCTTTATCTTTATCTTCTTGTCTTCTCCCACTCACCCGTTGTTCAAATTTAATTTTGAAATGTTTTCTATCCTTATTATCACGTGCTCTCTCACTTCCCTCAAGCCGCAATTGAAAAAGAAAACCTTAGGTTAACAAGAGCGAAAACGGAGACGAATTCAAAGAAGATTGGCAGGACGATTTCATACCGATAAATATTCTCATCCATCTAAGACTTTAAGAGACAGCGCCACTCTCTAATTTCAGGTATGATAATGTATCTGTAGATGTATCTTTTGCTTTTAATTTACATATGTAGTTAGACCTCTTCTATTTTTTTTTAATGATGAGCTTTCACTAGGGTAAGGTTTGTATAACTTTGTGGTTATCTATCACCATGCATATAATGTTTTTTAATCAATATGAGAAAATTAATGTAGCATGATATGTTTTATTATTTTATGAATAGGCAAATGCAAAAATTTGGAAAAGATTTTGCGGAGATGTCAGGGTTTGTTAGACCATGATGTTGATATTGCTGCAGATCGCTTAGTAAGTTGACAGATATTTATTAGTCAAAAAGTATACAAAAGACACAACAGAGAAAGAGAAACCGAATCAATCAGTGTATTTTTTTTGGAATTGATTTTGTTCCATTTGTGACAAGGTTTGTCGAACTACGATTATAGTTTGTTGATGAAATTTTAGAATTTTAATTTTAATTCGATAATTGAATCTATTTATTTTTAACATAATGAACTGTCTCTCACATATCTATCTCAATTATAGATGAACATTGAAGCAATCGAAGTAATTGGTTACTCTTTTCACAATCAGTTTTGTTCCATTGCTTATAAGGTTTGTGGACGATTTTAATTTGTTAATTCGACGAGAATTTTAGTTTTTTGTTTGATTATTGCGTTTTAATCTCTATTTAGGATAATGTTTGCATATAACTTAAGTAAATTAGTAGAGTCGACAGGGTATGTACATACCTATATATTAGGTTTAAGGAAGAGGATTTACGTCAATGTATATAATGTGTTATTTATATGTTTATAATTGATCAGGAAAGTTTAGATTTGCAGTTGAGTTATGTAATGAATTAAAATTTATTATTGACAATCAATGCAGAATTAAATTAACTTTAACCACAGTCTTCTACAGACCTTAATCAATCTTCTTATAATCATAATTTGACTCCGTATTTTTTATGTGACACTTTAGGGTTCATTTCACTCCAATGCAGGTAAGGGTGTTACATATGACCAGACAAAATATATATTGTTTAGTTAAGAATTAGATTACAGAATCGAAATGGTGGATGTTATATTTTTTATTTACTTATAATTGGTGTTGTGCCACTGGTAATCACAGTTTCTGTTATGTTTTCTTAAATACTTGTGGCACTTGGTTGACGTCTGGGGTGAGCCCTAGAGTGAAAATGATTTGCATTGCAACTGATAATTTATCTATCCAATGAGCAGCTTAACGATTCACCTTCTACAAAAGATGGTATTGATGAAGCAACATAAACAACTTAAAGGATTTATGGTTCCAATCTTATTCAAGAAAGTGGCATTTTGCTCTTTGTTCTGTGAAATCTACCCATACTTGAAAATTTATGTTTTTATACTTTCATACAAGAATGTTGGTTACATTTTTTTCTTTAATTATGCTGCTACAGACTGCAAGCTATAATGGCCACTGGTCAAGTTTTGTTGTATTGATTCTATTGAAAGAAGTTATTTGGCGGTTTTGATTGTAAGGTTAGTACTCTCCGCCAAGTGTTTTGAAAAATAAAGGATAAGCATTATTGTCAAGTATGTACCTGATATAGGTTTCCATATTTGGCTAAACTATAGTGTAGCTTATGAGAGTTGAATACTATATTTCAGTATTATCTGGTTTGGTAGTCAGCATTTTCTGTGCCTCATTTGCAAATGGATAGAGACTTATGACTTCCATTTTACGAATTTATTTATTTCATCTAAAGGTGATTTGAAATTTGCGCCAATGTTGCAGATTGTTACTGCTAGTTATGCGTGGCTTGCTCCAAGGTGGAGAAGAGTCCTAAAA
Source organism: Cardiospermum halicacabum (assembly GCA_031304145.1). Lineage (NCBI taxonomy): Eukaryota > Viridiplantae > Streptophyta > Magnoliopsida > Sapindales > Sapindaceae > Cardiospermum > Cardiospermum halicacabum. Next base: position 14,818,241 of record CM062393.1, read on the forward strand.
AATCCAGACATGTCATCATCGTATTCTGTAGAATGGAATGTCGGAGGGAGAACTTACTGATGGAGCATTTTGATGTATTTTCAAAGGTCAGCAACCAAAACCCATTTGATTATTTTTATTTCTTCCTTTTGGATCCAAACACAGTCTGTTTTTCCTTTTCTTATTCATTGGTCATAGTTAATCTTATTTTGATGTTTAAGTCTTACAAATGAGTTGGATCATTTTAGTACACTTTTCGGTGCACTAGAGTCATCTGATCATTTTTTAAACATTTATTTTATATATTTAAGCGTATTTTGGATGGATGTAAATGAAAGATTTCTTTCTGGATTTAGAGATGCTAAATGTCGTGGTTAATGTAGGGAAAATGAGCAGCTGTCAAAGTATGAAGATACCAAATCAGCTCCAGTATAATGTTGGTGGAGCTTAAGAAGTTGATAGAAGTATAATATTTTGTTTCTATATTGTTGTATGAGTTTGTGGTATACAATCATCAAGTGAATTTGAAAATACTAAAATCCATGGCTCATTCAAATATTTCGGAGTACCATAAATGGTTTGGTCAACAATTTGAAGAAGGCAGTTGTCTAGAGAAGGCACTGCCACAGAAGTTGGAGAGCTTCACTCTTCTTACACGACTATTTATTGAGAATTGTCCAAACCTTATCTCATTCAATGAGGTTTGTTTCCTTTCCAATCTTATCGTACTTGAGATTAAAAAATGCATTGCTCTGGTTCATTACCTGGTGGAATGAATTGCAACAATCCACATCTTGAAGAATTGGTTATCTATCATTGTAATTCTTTGAAATTCATTGTCAATGGTCAACCACCTCCATCTCTAAGGCGTCTTAATGTAGATGATTGTAATAAATTGGAGTGTGTGTTTGATGACAAAGAGAAAGGTCAAAGCAGAAGCCCCTCTTGGAAACATTCTATATGCATTAAAACATTCTTCTTTCCTATATATCGAATTATTGTCTAAGGCGTGCACTTTTCTGGCAAAAGATACTTCTACACATGCCTTAGAAACTGCTAATAATACTAATAGTTGTTATTCTACCATAGTTCTTGATAATTGTTCTCTTATTTAAAACTTCTACACATCCCTTGGAAACTGCTGATAATAATACTAATAGTTGTTATTCTGCTATATGCTATTTTGATAGTTGTTATTCTACACATCAAGAGGTTATGTTCTTGATTACGAATCTAGCTATTTTTATTTCTAATGCTCTTTTTCTAGATGCTGGTAAAGCTAAGCCGCTGGCTGTAGTTCGCTCCGTAATTTTTTCCTTCCGTTGAATCACTAATTCTTTCATCTTCTTCCGTGCCTCTTATTCCTGTTTACATAAAATGATTGATGGTTTTTATGAATTATGTAATGGTGGTAATAAAGATCTACTTACATAAGGAACACTATAATAATATATACCTTTTCGAATTTTCTCTTCTGAACTGCAAGACTACTAACAAAAGATGACTCTTCGGTATAAGCACTTGTGTACTTGAGAGCTTATGAATACAAATTGATCATAATCATATCACTCTATATAACAAATGATGTTTTATACTATTAAAGGTGATAAGTTTACAATAGGGAATAAAATTATCAAACCTGTGAATAATTTACTAACACATTGGATAATAATCACACTGCATATAAGTAAGAAACTAAAAGTACAACTTAAAGATGAGAAAGCTTGGGTCATTGTTGCTAATCGGACCGATGAGGACTCTGAACAGTTTTTATTCTCATCAGTGAAGATAATAGGTGTTGTGTGAAACTTTTCTAGCTACAGTACCACGCCACCAGTTTAAGGTCGACTGCAACTAGATTCATATTGTACTGATGATAAAAACTTTATGATAATATGTGTCAACCAACACTACTAGACACATTGAATGAGGTGATGTTGTAAACTTTCTAAAATTGACAGTTTTTCAGAACATTTCAGACTGCAAAATAGAAGACAGTTGAGCTGATGATAGTAGTTGTTTTTTAAAGAAGAAATAAAATATTTAATTGAGCTTCAGACCAATTGGCTAATGGAAATAATAGTTGCACTTCTTGCTCAATTTAAAACTCTTTCCTATTACTACATCCAAGTAAAACATCGGTTTGAGGATGAGTTACAAGAAGTATTCCTAAAATACAAATTAACATCATCAACAACCTATGCTCATCAAATCAAAATCAAAAAAAGAAATATATTATATTACCAGAGTAAAGATGTGATGCAACAAGAACAATGCTCATTTGGTGTTGTAATACCTCTATAACCACGAACTACAACATCAGCCTATATGCAAACAGTGAAAATTAAAAACCTACCCAACCACCTCCTACTTAGACAATTGAATAAAATGAGAGAAAATGTCGAACCTTGCGAGAGAAAATGTCTGCAAGAGCAACACCCCAACCACCTGATCTAAAAGACTGTTCAGTAATCGAATCTCCAAACAACAATATTTGTGGCCAATGGTGGTGATAATGCATTATAAGTTCTGTATGAGAAATGTTTGCTGCCAAAGTTCTATTCTATTTATGATGAATTATTTTTTAGTTTATTGTTACAGATATATAAGGCCACAATTCTTCTACAACAATCCCTTACTTTTTTTCATATAATTTGTTATCGGACTCTACACATATGTATAAATATATACCACACTGCTTACACAAATATATATTATACTTTTTATATATCAAATTGATTCACTATCTTCTCGAGGATGTGATCAGTAAGGTGAGCTCTTGCTGGGATTCAATTACCCAACTGATTAACATAAACATTGTGATTGAATGAGGTGATTATTAGATCTGATCAAGGCTAAGGCCTTTCAACTTTTTTTTAAAGGTAAATTTTAATTAAATTATCTTAATCAATATTATTTAACTGTATTTACATTCAAATTTTTTTTGTTTTAATATCATTTATTCCGTGTAATCAATATTTTATATTATTTGATGAATTTAAATTAAAAGATTAAATGGATAATAAATATTATTTAACTGTATTTATATTTAATTTTTTGTTTTAATACCATTTATTCTGTGTAATCAATATTTTCTATTATTTGATGAATTTAAATTAAAAGATTAAATGCAAAATAAATTAAATCTATTCAATATCAAATTATTCAATACCATATAAATATGTCATCCTCATTAATGTGTTTTAGTATAAAATATAAAGTGTTTTCAAATTTAAAACAAATAAATCATTTTTAAAAATAAAATCAATTGAAAACTATTAATCATGAATTATAAATAAAATTAACGTATAGGAACTTAAATATAAAAATTAATAATGTTTTCAATAATAAATTTTCATTAGTTATAATTTTGTAACATTATTTAAATTTTAATTTTGACTAAGTATATACATTCATATTTAAGTTTTAAAACTTACTAATACAATATTTAGTTTTTATGTCCCTAAATCTTCTTTCATCATTTTAATTTAATTTATATCATTATTTAATATTAATTTTATTATCATCTTTGATTATATATATAATAACTATATTATAATTTTATGAAAATAACATTTTAAATAAATTTATTAATTTCTTTCTACGTATTATATAATTATTAATAAGAATGATAAAATATATAATTTGGTAACCCGATACATCATAAAACTATAATTACTACCAATTCTATTAAGCAATCAATTTACGCTACCAAGAACCATTGATATACTAAAACCAATTACACTATACAAGAAGTCCAGTCAATAATCTAATAAATCACTACTAGTGCATCCAAGCTAATCTAGCTTATTAACAATCAAATAAAAACTTCAGCAGGAAATCAAATTAAAAGTAGAAGAGATGAAAAAGTCACCCTAAGATGGAGAATACCGCTGCCCAAGCCAGGGTCTTCACGATCACTTTCGATGGAATTAATTAAGAGTATTTCATATTATTAAAAATTATATTAATATAAAAATTGTTGCATTGAAATTTAAATTTAACTTATAAAAACTCTACAATAAAAGTAGTTACTATAGTAAAATTATTTCAATCTCTGGAATTCATTAAAATTGAATAAAAATTAAAATTTTATCTTTTCACATACCTTAACTTACACACAAATCAATGAGTATATATTAATTGAATGAATAACATCTTTTCACAGACATAAAAATTGAACGAAAAGTAACGGTCCATGTTTTCATATACTCTAACATACAAATACAAACATTTTCATAAAATATCATGAATAACATTAAATGAGTACCTGAAGACATTTCATTGCCCTATATATGAATTTAAGATCAAATTTTGAAATAATTAAAAGTATTTCATATTATTAAAAATTATATTAATATAAACATTATTGCATTAAAATTTAAATTTAACTTATAAAAACTCCACAATAAAAGTAGTTAATATAGTAAAATTATTTCAATTTTTGGAATTCATTAAAAGTGAATGAAAATTAAAATTTTTATCTTTTCACATACCATAGCTTACATATAAATTAATGAGTACATATTAATTGAATGAACAACATCTTTTCACACACAAAAATATGTTTAAATAAAATTGAATGAAAACTAACACTCCATCTTTTCACTTTCTCTAACATACAAACACAAACATTTTCATAAAATATCATGAATAACATTAAATAAGTACGTGAAGACATTTCACTACCTTATATATATGCACAACATTTCCACTGCCAAGTTCAGTCTGAACATTAGGAAATAACATTAATATATAATGGCTTTCATTTTACTTAGTGATTTGGATAGCACCCGAGAAGATTAACGTATTTGTGTTCGTGTGACAAGAAAGTGGAAGTCTGTGAACACAAAAACGAGAGGTTTCATAAGCCTGGACATAATATTGGTTGATGAAAATGTATGTAACGTAATATTATAAACTATTTTTTTGTACAATTTTTTTTTCATTCTTTATAATTTCAAATAATATTTTATGCTTCCAATATTACTTTATTTTTTAATTGTCAAATTTAACTCATGCAATCATTCAATGAAAGCAAGTCAACACATTGAAACACATACTGAATGAAGGAGAACTTTATACAATTGATAATTTTAAGGTTGACCAAGAAGAACTCAAAATAGGGTACCTAGATGTCATCGGTTGTTTTTTCACCAATGATGACAGATGGTGCGATAGCGAATATGTGTGAGAACAAAGTGAGGGATGTGGTTCCTTGGAATGTTGTGATGGGTGGTTTTGTTATTCAGATGATTTGTTTAGGCCTATTCAGTTGGTGTTGAAGGAAGATATAACTTTTCTTTTGCTTATGAGTTTTTTTCCAATTGTGTTTACCTATTGTTTGAAGTGCATGAATAATTGAATTTACATTGAAATATTTTTGCATTATAAAAGAATATGATTCAACTTTGAATTTATCGGGGTTATTTTTCATTGTGTGAAATCATGGTTCAAGTTTATTTTGGCTTCCAAACCTATTAATAGATGGGGCATGTTTTCCTTTACTACTCTCTCTTTTGGCTCACTCTATGCTTTTGGCATTATCTTCTCATACCAACTCTACGAGGCGATAAGATGATGATTTTATGTGTCTTCATATTTTTCTAATATTATGGTTTTTTTTAATTTTTAATTATTGGAATTGAATTGATACTTAATGTCCGAAAAAGATGAAGACATTACTAATAATAAGATACTTGAAAAAGATGTAATAAAAAATTAATTTATTAATGGTCCATGAGTAAATAACTTAAAAGTGAATCTAATTTATAATATGTTAATAATAATGACATATGAATAAATAGGTTAGAAAATGAACCTAATTTATAAAAAAGAATACTACAACTCTAAGCATGCCACATCAGCATATTTTGGAACCATTTTATAATATATATATATAGATTTAATTATAGTGATTATTTAATTTAATTGTGATGATATGTATTTATTTTTACTATTACTATTATTTATGAAAGATGATAAGTTATGTATGTGAAATCCTATCAAATTAATATTTTGAAATATTTATAATTATAATTTAATTTTATTGTAATAATACAACATTTAAAATAATATGAAATGAAAATAAATAAATGTATTATGCAAATTCTAAAATAGAATTTTAAAAAAATGAAAAAGAAATAAATAGACCTCATTAAAACCTTGGAATAATAGGAAAAAGAGCACTCAATATAAGAAATATGAAAATAAATAAAACAATACATTACAAAAAAAAAAATCAAATCAACCAAAATTCATGATCATTCCCTTGATACCCATTATGGTGTTGCGTGGAAGTATTAGATGATCAAAGTAATTCATATTGCTCTTGAACTCTTTTTGCACAAATTCTAATTTGTTCATTTCGAAAAATCTCCCGAGCAGTAACATCTGCTATGGATCTTATATTTGTAGATAAAAACTTGTTCTATTCATACCTTACTCTTGCTGCTATTCTTTTGATTCGTTTTCACCTTGTAATACTTGGAGATCATAGTTTTGCTGGAATAAATGTTGTCCATGTAGTGCACATGATTGACTCTCTTTAAGAAATCCAATTAATTCCTTATTTTCTTCTTTTATTGACTTGAAATATTGGAAAAACTCTTCACTTGGTTTGTTTTTCATTTTTTGTTTGTCTCTTCCTGTTGGATGATTGGTAGAATTAGTAAAGTGAATGGAATGTTCATTTTCAAACTCTTCATTTAGATCAAAAGAAAATGATGGCATACCTTCTTACTTTGAAGTGGTTGAATCATATTCTAAGCTTTCATTTTGATTATTTCTCTTCCGACTACTGGGGCTATTATTTTCAACATCAATATATTTCTCTGTATCCTTAAGAAGTGGCAACATATGGTCAAATTTAAATCCTCTCTTAAATTTAGGATCTTGTGCTAGCAATGTTTTTGCTTGATTTAACTACGCATTTCAAGGAGAGATACCAAGTTAAAAACACACAGATACTGAAATCCAATTGATACCACCACATATTAAAAAAATCATAAATAAAATTTAGTAAATACTGTTCAAAAGCACAGCTTGGTTTTAAGTTTTCAACTTGTCTAATCCAACCCCTCAACTTTGCAATTGTTGCTATAATTACTTGCATTCGAGATTGTTGTGATCTTCTTGGCCAAATATTATTCCTATATGGTAGCAACGGTTCATGATATTCGGTTTCAATACATGCTCAAAAGGTTTCAAACGATTGATTGGTACCAATGATCGGATTTTGAGAAATGTCTAGATATATATGACATAGGAGTTGATCTTCTTGAATTGAATAAGAAACACTACGCGTAGTATGGTTTGATTTGCAATCACCATTCTTATTGTCTTGTGTTGATATTTTTTTAAGGATGTGGTGTTTTTAAAAAAGTTTCAAAATATAAAATAGTTTGAGATGTCTACAACTTGTTGAAAATCAACACTATTTCTAGACTTTATGAGTGTGAAATTTAGGGTAAAGTGTAAAGAATAAAATTTCATGTAATAATATTCTAATTAAATAAAATTGATCCGTTCATTTATATAAAGTTAATATTGAAGGATAATATATTATATTGTTTAGGATTTATTTTGAAATTAGAATATGAATGTATTTTTCTCTTTTTCAATTAATACATATTTGCATAGTCAGAATATATGAAATATTTAATTTAAATTGTGTAATGGTTATTTTTCTTAATTATTTATTTCCTCCTTTTGTTTTAATAACATAACTCATTATTGGGACATTTATCATAGCGGTAAGAAACAAATAAATGAATAATGTTAAAAGCTTATTTACATTGGAAAGGAATAAAACTTCACAGTCCATGTCAAAATCACTTTTTATGTCATTCTATTTGAATGAATTTAAGAAATCCCTTCACATGCATGATAAAAGCTTATATATATTAGAAATTGAAGAAAGCTTCACACTCCATATGAAACTAACTCATTGTCTCTTTCTAGTAGAATCAATTCAAACTTCACATATGTGACATGAAAATTTATTCTCATAAGTGTAATAGTTAATTTTTCTTATTATTTATTGGCTCTTTTATGAAAAAATAAACATAGATCGAATCACATTACTCAATATATAGAGAGTTTACAACATTGGTAAGGAACAGAACTTCACATACATGTTAAAAGATTATTTATAATGGGAAGGAGAACAAAACTTCACATACATGTTAAAAACTGATTTACTTTGTAAATGGGAAGAAAACTTCACATGCATTATATTGGAAAGCGAAGTTTTGACTTACAAACTTCTTACAGTTTCACATGCATGTGGTAGGAAAATCTAACACTATTGTCATAAGATTTAACACTATTGTCATGATCCATTGTCTCATTCTATTATAATCAACTTCTTACTGCTTCACTTTCATATGGTAATAAAATTTAACACTATTATCATAAGATCTAACATTATTGTCATGATCCCTCGTCTCATTCTATTAGAACTAATTCCAGCTTCACATGCATGTGGTAAGAAAATCTAACACTATTCTCATAGGTGTAATAGTTATTTTTCCTTATATATTAACACATAAAGAAACTAATATAGATTATACGAAAGAAAGTATGTTGAAATCACCTTTATCTTATTATATTGGAATCACTTTAGTTAGAATCAAGTCAAGCTTCACATGCATGTGGTAAGAAAATCTAACATTTTGTACACATTTATATCTATAAATATATATATATATATATTAGTCCATTCACATTATATAATTTTGATAGGCTATAATTTTGAAAATTAAAATGTATAATCGGTTACTTATATTCCACATCATCTCACACACACTTAAATTATTATAATTAATCATAATAAAACAATATTTTTAGTAGATATTTATATATATCATAATCAGAACCACTCCACACATAATATCATCTCTTGATTTCTCTCAGAGTTTTCATAAAAGAAATACCATATCTTCTTCTTCATATTCATCTCAATCATTTAACACTCAGGATGAATTTGATCTAACTTCATCTATCAAAACATATAATCATCTTAACCATGTGTAACAAGCAACAATATCTCAATTCAAGCCAATAATAATCTCCTCACGTCTTATTACTCAAATGAAATAGAAAACAACCAACTGAAACATGGAGGCTCTGTTCCAGGACATCAAGTTATTAACCATGGATGATTATAAACTGATCGTATTTTATGGAATGATTACTTCAAAAAAAAATTAACACTATGATGACGACTCATTTCACAGAAGATTTCGAATGAGTAAGATTTCAAGTTTGCAAAAAGTAACAGTTGTATTTCGAATGTTCACATATGGTGTTCCGGCAGATTCCACCAATGAGTATATCAAAATTGGAGAGTCTACTGAAATTAAAAGTATGAAAAGATTTTGTCGAGCTATGGTGGAAATCTTTAGATAGCATAATCTAACGCCGCTGATATAGCAAGATTGTTACATATAGGTGAGCAACGTGGTTTTCTAGGTATGTTAGGAAGTCACAATTGCATACATTCGGAGTGGAAGAACTGTCCAACAGGTTGGTCAAGCCAATATAGTGGTCATAGTGGATCTCCAACAATTATTTTAGAGGCGATTGCTGATTAGATTTATGGATTGACAGACCAATATACTTACTTTGCTTTGCCTGGCTCGAATGACGATATTAATGTACTAGAAGCATCTCATTTATTTGCCAATCTTGCTGCAAGTATAGCTCCTGAAACTCATTACTCAACTCAAGGGAAAGATTATAAAATGGGTTATTATTATTTAGCTGATGGCATATATCTCAAATGGTCACTCGTTCAAACTATTCATGATCCTCGGCGTCCCAAAAAAAATTATTTGCAATGAAACAAGAAGCTTGTCAGAAGGATGTAGAATGAGCATTTGGAGTCCTCAAATCACAGTTTGCGATAACCAAAAGACCAACACGTTTTTGGAATAAATGGATTTTGCATGATATAATGACTACATTTATCATAATGCATAATATGATAATATAATATGAATGTGATGTAGAAGTGAATACCGACAATGGGAGTGAAAGGTCAACACCTGATTACCTGCTTACTAGAGGAACAACTTACTTTCAACAATTTCTTGCTCGACATAAGAAAATTAAAGACAAAGAGGCACATCTAACTCTTCGTAATGCATTGATTGAACACTTATGGGAACAATGGAAATTGTGAAACTTAAATGGTTTGAATATTTAATGTTTTTTTACATCCATTTTTGTTTCCTTGAAAATTTAATTTATTCTCCATATGTGTGGTTTTCAAAATATAATTATTTTCATATACCAAATTTATTATTCGAATATTTATTTTAAAAATATTTTAACATATTTATGAAGGATGGTTAGTTTATATATGTAAACTACTATCAAATTAGGTTATTACAATAATACAATCTCTAATAATATGAAATAAATAGAATTCATCAAAACCTTGAAATAGTCCATGAAAAAAAAAATCAAATATGAAAAGAAATGAAATCATAATATTTTTTAAAAAAACAAGAAATAATTATATATATATATGTATATATATATATATACACATAATGTATTAAATTAAATAATAAATTTTATAAAAGTAATCTATACGTAAAATATAAAGTTATAATTTATTATTTTTAATTTCTATTATTTAAAATAAGTTTATATCACTTAAAACTTTTAGTAATTAAAATAATTAAAATTTCTATTTTTACTTCATATCAGAGTTCTTATTGTTTGGGATAGAAAAATTTTGGAATTTCAAAAAATTAAAAAGATATAATTTAAAACTCTAAAATAGAGACTCAAAATGGAGTGTAATTGGCTCTAAAATAAAAGCTCAAAATGGGGTGTGATTTCTTCTCTTCATGTGGGCCCATATCACGAGTTACATGATAGAGATATGCGGTTAGCTCCATTTAAGCATCTTCAATTCTATTATTTTATTATTTTTAATATTATATATTTTTATAAATTTAAGTTTTACTCTAATTAAAATTTAAGGTTTGTATATGTGACCCATTTTAACTAAAAGTATTTTCAATTTAATTTTTTTATTTTTATAAGTTCAAATATTATACATAATGTTATATATATTATAAAATTAAATTGATTATATATTTTTATATTATCAAAATAATACATAGATTATTATAATTTTTGAATTTATTTTTTAATTTATAATTAAGTTTTTTCTTTTAATTTTTACATTTTAAATATATTTGTAAAATTAGTTAATTATAATTATATTTGCAAATTAAATTATGAAATTGGTTAAAATTAAAATTGAAAAAGAAATTAAATAAATTTGATATTCATTCTGTATCCAGTTGATTAAATTAAAAATAATACTGAAATAAACTTTTACTCATTCATGAAATAAATAGTATAAAAACATAAATAAAAACTATAATAACAATATGTTGAGGACCTAGTTTTAGGGATTTGAATACTAATCAAATATGCGTAACTTGACTGGTAAGTAAAGCAACAGCTCCGACTTGTACAGCAAGCAAGCTCAGATTTGACCTAACTTCAGCCGTAAGATACCTAAATCTGCCCCCAAATAGTCCACACACATTGATAGATGTGAAGTAGGTCACCTTAATTAGGGTTCGCTAATTCTCTATATATTAGGTTATTAGCCTTTCTTCTAGCCCAAACACTTGTTAGTCAGCCAAGAAGCCGAAAAGATAATTTAGAGTCAAGGTAGTTAGCATTTCTTCTAACCCAAGCAACTGGTTATTAGTCGAGAAGTCAAAAGAAATAATTAGAGAATACTCTCAATTTTATTGTTGAATGAATTGATTTGAATGCCTTCCTAAATCTACATAAGTAAGATCTTTAAATAAGCTAATTATGCCCTAAAAATAAGGAAAACCTAATGAAATACAAATAGTAAAACTACTAAAAGTAAAATAAATAAATCAAAGCCTAATAAGAATTGAAATACCATCTAACCCTAATTTGAAATAGAAATAATTAAACTCTAATATTTAGGTTCTCATCACAATATTTATGACACAGTGAAATAAAATTTCAACATAAGAAGTACAATACCCCTTAACACTATGTAGGATTACTTGCATTTCCTCCAAACTATTAGAATCTTGAAAAAAAATTGTAAACCATCATCACCTAGTCCTCTTTTTGTGATGACTTTGTACTACTCATTTTGATAATACTAACATAAAATCGGATAAGAAATTTATGATGGTTTTCTTATATAGTCGAGAAATTTATTTCAAATATGTCTAACATGCATTCATTATATTTCTTCATATAATTAAAATATTCTTGCATTTCATCAGTTTGTTGGTTTTTTTTTTTTGCATTTTTCTTTAATCCTTCCAATATATCATTCAAAAATTGCATTATTGTAATGTATATCCTCATCTTGACTTTCTAAATTATCATTTAAATCAATAGAAAATGACGATACTTAGAGAATATGCATTACCATAACCATATCACAATGCAAGAAAGTGCATATTTTGCTTTTAGGAAGTTAAAGGTTGTATAGAATCGGAAAAAATTTTCATATCTTTAAGGATGTGCCATACATGATCAAATTTGAAACAATTCTTATATTTATTATCCTCTGCCATTAATGCTTTTGCCGGAAATAACAAAATACTGTATTATATAAAAAATAAATTAAATTTCAAGTTAATATTAATAATTATATAGAAATTTATAAATAAAAATTAAACAATACTTACAATATCCTCCTCAGAAGCTCCACTCGAATATAAGCTTTCAATTTAGCGAATGCAACCTTTAAACTTTACAATAGCTACATTAATTATTTGTCATCTACATTGAAGAGATTTTTGGATTTAACATTTATACACGAGACTGGTATTATTATCTGGTACTTGGTCGCAATGCGTGACTAGAATGAGTCTCCCGATTAATTAATACCAATAATTGGATTCGAGAAACATCTTAATATGCATAGCATAAAGTTATGTCTTTCTGAACAGTGTAGTCTATACTTCTTAGGGGATTTTGAGAAGAGCCTACGGGTGAAAGTGAAGATATTTTTTCTTAATGTAAATGGCTTAAAAGAAAAAGAAATTAGTAACTCCACTGATGTATAAGAGTTTTTGTCTTTCTGTTACTATATATATATATATATATATATGGGATAACTTGTGCTTTTGATTTCTGACAGTAGAAGAAGAGAAGTAGAAGCAGAAGCAGAAGCAGAAGAAGATGTTGTTTGGATTACATAATCCAAAGTGTTGTTTGATCTGAAAGCACTTTTAAAACTGTTTGGATGTATAATTAATTCAACTTTTATACTTTGTAATAAGTATTTTGAAATAAGATTTTTTAGTTTTTTGAAATAATAATAATAATTATTAATATTATTACAAATGTATAAATTTATAAAAATTATATTTTTCTATAATTACTTTGATACTATTTAAATTAAATAACTAAAGTTATATTGTTTCACACATTCAAAAATAATAATACATTAGGACAATAGTTTCTCTTAGCACATAATACATTTAAAAAAAAAAAAAGAATTATGATAATGCTAACTCTCTTGCAAGACATTTTTTTAAAAAAAATAATAGTACATTAGGAAAGTACATTGCGATATGCTTCAAACTCAACATCTTTAATTGCCTGTTGTCTAATGAAATTACACAAAACCATTGAAGCCGTAACAATGACAACTTGTTGATCCAACAAAAAATTAGGCATTTGATGCCAAATTTTCCATCGAGCTTTCCAAACACCCAAAATACGTTCAATTACACAACGCAAAGATGAATGCACATAATTAAAAGTTTCTTGATAACCTCTTGATTGACTACAATTTCGAAATTCTGGAAGATTGTATCGTTGTCCTTTATATGGAGCTAAGTAACCCTTCATATTTGGATATCCGAAGTCAACTAAATAAAATTTTTCTGCAGTTTAATATTTACAAAACAAATAAAGTTAGTGAATATATAAAAGAATAAACTTTAATTAAGAGTATTGTTACTACAATAAATAAATAAATTTACCATTAGGTGTTTTTGGAAATTTCAACTCGGTATTTCGTATTGCCTCCAAAAAAATACGTGCATCATGTGCAAGTCCTCCCATCCACACCATACAAGCATATCAAAATCGCATATTCCCATGATATTTTGGGTAGGAAATCCTTTCTTATCAATATATGGAATTTGTTCATCCACGGGTAATGATGCACGAATATGAGTTCCATCTATAGCACCAATACAATCCTACCATAAAAGAAAAATTAAAAATCAAAATAAAAAATAGAAGATTATACTTAGTTATATGCTTGAAATTAAAAAATAATACATTACCTTGAAATATGTCCAGTATTTGTTGTTGCTTCGAATATAATGTGGAATTTGATCATATATTTCAGGTGGTTTAAATTCATCAACGGCAAGTGGCATCATTTTGTTTAATACCCTTTTAAAATGTCTAGTTACAATCTCTCCAAAATGCTGGAACCGTTCTTGAATAATCCTATTTTCACTACCATGTTCAAGGGTCACCAAAAAAAAAATACATAGTGATTCTTCAAGACTAACTCATTTTGTTAAAGTTAGTTCATAATATTTTAGTCTTTCACATAATCTCTTAAAAACATATTTCTCCATTTGAAATTGTTTGTGACAACGTGTGTTATTTCCATCAAGTATTTTCTTCATAAACTTTAATCCTGAATGAGGAGAGTTTCTACCCGACTCATTCACAATAAAGTTAATATGATGATATACCGCAACTCTTGCGGTTGCAAGAACAAGTTGATCGTATTATATATTTTCTCTTAATTGTTCATCCAACACTTCTTGAATATTTTCATCCGAATTAAAATTCATTCTAAACTAAATAATCATAAGAAACACAAGTAAGATATTAGAATAACTAATTAAAACTCAATACGATAAAATCAATAATATTATTTAGTATATTTAAATCTAATTCACAAAAAAATCACACCATGTATCAATTAAAACTCAATGTGATAAAAGTAATAATACTATTTAGTGTATTTAAATATAATTCACAAATAATCACATCATGTATGAATTAAATCTCAATGTGATACAATCAATAATATTGCTCCTCAATGATATTCCTTAGCATAAATAGTCTTAAATAATACAATAAGCCACAAATGATCATACAATTTATCCAAGAATCATAATATGAAAATACAAACAAAAGTAATACATTTCAATAAAGATTGATCTTACATGTACAAAAGGGGTTAATATTTCATATTTTAGATAAGAGTAAAGATCTTATCTACAAAATACATTACATGATATCAAAAATATGATGGGTTTGTAGATAATATGCAAGACCATCTACAAAAGTATAAGCAAAATATTTAGTAGTATTGACATTTTTTCATAAATGAAGACATTGTCTATAATTCTAACTTTGTTGATCTCCTAACCATTGAAGTTAATGCTTGGGTTCTTTTAAGGCTACAAAGATCTCCCTATTTATTTTATCTTTGAACAAGTTAAGACCTAACTTAAAAAGAGGGGTCATTGGTTCACAACCTCTAGAACACTACAACCCGGTGGATCGATACGAAGGTATGAACCCCTATTCTTAACACTTTCACATAAATCATCCAATTGTTTGGATAATTTTGTAGCTGTAGTACATTTTTTAAACTTTTCTCTAGTTGGTTCAAGTGATGATTTGTAATGATTGCTACATTCTATGTTCTCATCCCTACCACCATCATCAGAATTGACATCATCATCCATATCAATATTATCATCTCTAAATAAAGGAGGTATCACACTTGAGGTAGGTGCCTAAGATCTTGCTCCTGTTACAGTAACATCTCTAAATAACTCATTTAACTTGTTTGCATGCTCTAATCCTCTCATTCGAAACTTTGCTGCTTCAAGATATTTCTATTATAAATTTAAAATTAGTATATTAGTTATAACCACATATACATAAGTTAAATGCATATAAGTTATAATTGATTTTTTTAAGAAATACTTGTAACTTTTCCGTCCAACATTCATCAAAAGCTTCGATGGTTTGTCTCTCCATATCCTAACCAACTCTGGTAGTTACACCACTCAATAGTGAGTCCCATAATTGCCACTCTTTTTTCACAATATCCCAATGGTTTTTAAGTTGTTTCCTATTATGTGGCCTATTGGTTGTCTTGTTAAAATTTTCAACCAAGTTTTTCCATCCTTGTCTACTCAAATGTGTCCCACATCTATTTCCTGCCCTTACTTGTTCAATAGCTAAATCAACTCAAACTTCATGAGTTTTTGAATCCCATATAGCTTTGGTCTTCCCTTGTATTCCATCATTTGCCATCTGAACACAAATGTTTTGGTTTGAGATCAAAGAATCATTACTAATTGGATTATATTTCCTAATAATGTCAATATTTTTTAATAAGATATAAAATAAATAATTTTTTAGTTAAAATGCTTTGTAAAAAAGAAAAAAGAAAAAATATGAAATAGAACAAATTTATCAATAATAGAACATATTATTATTCAAAGTAGAAATTATATACTATTTTAACTACCATTATCTCTCAAAATCAATCAAACTACCATTGTTAATAATATAAAAACTATCATAAAAAAAATACCATTTTTAATAATTATTCAGAATATAATCCATCATAAATCAATAGCATGATATAATAAATTAAACTAAATTAAAAAAATAAAAAATAAAAAATTACCTCAGTGAACAAAATTGTGTCGTCGATGGAAGAAATGAAAATAAAGAAAGTGACAAAAAGAAAAGAGTAAAGTTGGGATATATTTATATATATATATGTCATTTTATTTTGTTTATTCTTACTTTAAAGGGTAATATTGGAATTTAAAAAAATTCATTAAACCTAAATGTGTTTCCCGGTCAATCACTTTGTAAGTATTTTTTCAATAAGCATCATGGTCTTTACTTCTCCTGAAAGTACTTAAAAAAAATGAAACTGATTTGATGGGAACATCCAAACAAATCAAAAAAATAACTTTTACAACTAATAAGCACAAATACTGCTTATGAAAGCCATACCAAACTGCACCTATATATATATATATATATATATATATATATATATATATATATATATATATATATATAGTAATAGCTAGTCTCCAATTAGTGTGGTGATGTATTGATGCGCCCTTGATAGAATTGGATTATCTACTTTATGAAAAATAATTGTTGTTTTTCGAATGTTAGCATATGGTGTCTTGGCGAACTCAACTGATGAATATATAAAAATTGGAGAATTGACTGTTATTGAAAGTATGAAAAGGTTTTGTCGAGCCGTTGTTGAAGTATTTGGAGAAAATTATTTGAGAATACCAAATGTTATTAATGTTGCAAGATTGCTTCAAATAAGTGAAAAATGCAGTTTTGTTAGACAAGTTAGGAAGTCTCGATTGTATGCACTAGCAATGGAGAAATTGTCCAATAGTATGAGCTGAATAATATACCGGTCATAGTGGATCTCCAACTATTATTCTTAATAGTCTTATTGATTATGATTTATAGATATATCTTGCATATTTTGATTTGTCATGCTCAAACAATGATAATAATGTATTGGAATCATCTAACTTATTTGTTGATCTTCTTGCGGACAATACTCTAGAAGCTCATTAATATATTAGAAATAGAGGGTATCACTTTGAACTTCACAATGTTTTAATTAAACATTTATGAGAGCAGTAAAGTAATTCTACTAAATAAATTCTTGTAATAGAAAGTCCTTATAATTTTTATTTTTAAAATAAAATGTTGTTATGTAATTATGTAATGATAAAGTTTAATATATTAAAGTAATAATTGTAATTAATTTAATTATTTTATTTATTAAATAAATATAAATGGTTTAACTAATATTGGTAATTTGATTTTTTTAATATTATTTAATAATAATAACATTTTATATTAAAAATATTATATTTAAAAAATTAATTTATCTTTTATATCAATGATATATAAATTGAAAATAAATATTTTTATGGTAGTGAAACATAATTATTTTATTTCCAAACTAGCCATTCCTTTAAAATTTGAAGGATAATGGGTTGGAGTTGTATGAAAATTGAAGAATGAATATTTTTTTTAACAAAGTTATTGGAATTTGAAATTGAATTAGAATTTAAAGAAATGAAAGAAATAAGATTGGAGATGGCCTTAGTAAGTTATATATTATTCTTTGGTAATTTACTTCAGGCAACAACAAGTTTTTGGAAAATTAAACTTGTTTTGCTAATTTCACACTAAACAATAGTGATTTTTGACTAAACAATAGTGATTTTTGAATAAAGTTGCAAATGAGTTGACAATGTTACGTCAATGCATTTGATCTCTGTTAAGTGTCATAAATCATATTTCTTCTACCAAAATACCCTTCCAAGTCAGCATTAATATGTGTCATATTATTATTTTACCAAATTATTATTCCAACCAAGTCAAATTGCTACAAATCAACCACGCATCTTATTCCAACCATGTCAAATTGCTAAAAATCAACCACCTATCTCTCATTTTATCTTTCTTTACAAAATTTAGATTAAGTGGAAGAGAGTAATATTAAAAGAAAAAACAATCAAACAAAAGCACCCTCCACCTTCAAATGTCATCGATCTGCACCTCCACCAATATCTCATCCCTCCAACAACTCCACTGCTCCTCCACCCGTTGTCTCTCCACCACCCTTTACATCACCCTCTCCCGCCACTCCTTCCGCACCACCATTCAGCATCCTTTCTTTACCACCACTTGCCACTCCTTCATCACCATTGCCTCCGACCACTCTAACACTCTTTGCACCATCTCCTTCTTCCTCACCCTCGCCACATTTGCCTCTCGGCACGTGGACTAGTCCTCCTTCACCTTCTTCCAATCAGGATTGAGATCATGGCTGGCATCTGAAAGCATGTCGTCTCCTTCTCCATTTGCAACGTCCGCAAACCCGGCCCAGAAGTTAAACTATTTTGAAATTATTTATTTAATTATTTTTATATGATTTTGGAACTAAGAATATTATTTTTAGAGTCTTTTGAATTTTTGAAAATTCTTTGAGTGAAAATCGAAAGTGTTAATTTAGTTAAAATGGTTATTTTTGAAAATTATGTCTGGAGGGTAAAATGGTAATTTCAAAATCCAAATTTAAAAGTCTTAAATTTAAATGGTCCATCTGAGCTTGTTTTGAATTAATTTTTTTTTATTATTTAAAATAGTTTTAATTGAAAAACATGAAATTTTGTTTAAAACTAGTGGTTTTTAGTTTAGAGTATGTTTTTGGGGTAATTTTAGAAATAATAAAAGTTTTCCTAAAGAAATATCAGTACATTAGCCCACTAGTCAATATGTATATAAGTGTCCTTTTCCTACTCTAATGAGAATTTTCATCTCTTCTATTTCACATTCGAAAACCCTAAATTTATTTTCTCTCAAAAATCTTGACTTTTGGTCTACGTTGTCCACTCTCAAATTTTCGTAATTTTTTCCGCAGACATCCGATTGACGTGATTTCAGAGGCTACGAAATCCTAATTCAACCCTCTACAAATCCTTGTAACCCTTGAATCTCAAAAACGTACTGTAATTGGTCCATATTGTCAAAAATTAGCTCTGTCCATTCAGAAGATGTCAGTTTTGAAATTAAACTTCAAATAGCCATAACTTTCTCTTCTGATGTCAAAATGGCCTGATTCTAATTGAGTTTCCTTTAGTTTACAATTTTCTACAACTTTGATGAAGATATAATTCTCCGATTCTCGCATATTCATGATCTAATTTGGCCAAAACCAAAACATCAGTCTGCAGGAATGCTCCAACGACGAACTATATCCATCCATTCATATATCCTTCATCTCATCTCCCAATAATTTTAATCTAGTTGGGTTTTATTTATTTTTCTGTCCTCTACAAATGTCATGAAGACTCCATCTACTAATTTCTACGATCTCATAGTCAAAAACAGTAAATTCTAAAACTGGATGAAACTGTTTTTATTCTGTGTTATTTGTCTTAGGTCGTTAGAGTGGATTCTATTATCTTATTTGAACATAATATGTGCTATTTGGATAATATATAGGTCCTAATAGCAGTATAAGGTCATATTAAAATCTTCCTAAGCAAGTGTAAGCTTGTGATCTACGATAAAAGGTTCGTATTGTGTTTTTCGGCCTACAGAATCTATGTTATTTTTTGCATAGTTATAGAAGCATGTATAGGATTGTATGATACATGTCGAGACTTACATATTTGTACCATAGGAAATAGATTTGATTATAAAATCAATAGATGAGAAAGTATAGGAATGAAATAAATTGACTAACTGAGATATGGATAATTATAGACTAAGATATTGTGTAGCCTGATTGTGCCTCACCCCATTTAACGGATCAATAAATGGTACAAGATGTATTTGGACTATGGAATTGTCTGTTATGAATGTTTGTGAATTAACTATAGATTGGATGTTATATGTTTATTGTTTGTTTCTTAAAATGAAGTAAGTATGTAACCATAATGAATTGAATTGGTATTGGATTTTGATATGTATGTGCTTGAATTAAATGCCTTTATGAATGTGTATATGGATTTGTGTGTAACATATGTTAAACTTAACATTATTACTCTTGAAAATTGAATGGTAGAGTATGTATTGATTTGCGTGGAATTTATTGAATCTATTGTTATTGCTCTTGAAAAATGGAATTGTGATATATGTGTTGTTGTTTTTAATGACTTAAAATATGGATATTTGTCTATGTCTAAGCATAATTAAATTCATATATTTAATATATGTTTAAGTATTGAATTGATTAATGAGATTGAAATTATAAAGACGTGCATATTGGTGTTAAATTAAGCTATTGACAATTTCAATTGAATAATTGAATTGGTTCACCTCTGTGAGGTTATTGGAATGGTAAATGATTGAAATTGAATTGTTTTGTGTGTAACCACTTAAATAAACGATCGCCCTTATTCTTAGATCGGTATAGAGATGGGGTGACATGCCATTAGGGAAAAACTAGAGATATCTCAACTTATTGGACCATAGGTGAATCGTGGTTTAGCTAACCACTATTGTTATAGGAGTGACGACTTCTATTGGGTGTGATGGCACCACCGCCTGCGGTCTATTGTATTGTTGTTCTTCAGATTTATTGATGGAATCCACAGGTAGATGACCGTCCCGAGGGGGATTACATGTCACTACCAATTTCGGTCTTCGGACCTATTGTCAAGCCTTGGCCTTATTGTTTCTCATTTCGATATAACGTCTAGATTAGGGGCAGTCAACTTAATAAACTGGTAAACTATTGTGCTTTGGGTGATTAGTTATTGTCTTATATAAAGACTTGTTTGATGCATCTTGAATGAAATCGAAACGTAACAAATGATTGCTTTATTGATTGAAGAAAAACGTTACTAGAATGTTTAAAATAATTAACGATTAAATAAATCTTGGTGACTTGTGTATGTTTCATGTATTGTACTTGATGTATGGATGTTTGAGATGATTGTTACTGTGTTATAAAGTATTATAACATCATATTGCTTGATGGTGGATCCATGATTGATAAGATATGTGTGTGTTTATGCCTTGAATGAAAGGGGGTGGATTTAGAGATATCCACAATATAATTGCATCGTGTGATCGCATTGCACTATAAAAGCTATATGTTAGGGAAGAGCATACATGTGTGATTGTTTTGGGACATGGGTGCGAACCAGATGTAAGTTTGACCTTTCTTTATTTTCCTTTTTCCTTTCCCTACATGTGTGAATGTATATGTAGATTGACAAGTACGATCGAGCAGAGCACAAAGGTCTTCTCATAGTGTCGACACATCTTCATGATCATGACATCTTTAATTTTTAATTGTGTTTCCATTGAACTTTGAAAATCATGTAAAATTTTTATATTGAATTGTAATATTGATTGATGGGCCTTCAATTGACTTTATACTTTTAATGTATTATTTATTTACAAAAAGTTATTTATGCTTCCGCATTTATTTATAAAGTCGCATAGTGCTTGAGTTAAGTATTGGAAATTTATTTTATTAATGAACTATTGAAGTACCTTTGATAAATTACTTTAATTATTTATTTCATTAAAATTTTATTGGATTGTATTGAATGCGTATTGTTAATGTGGCACTCCGGCCAACGTTCCACGGCTCTGTCGTGGGCGGGGGTTGAGTGTTACACCCTTACCGTCGAGTGATAGGTTGTGTACTACTGTAGTTATGGGGATACTAATTATACTACTTATAGTAAGTGTGTTGTTTATATATTGTCGTAGGAAGAAAAGAATAAGAAATGAAACTGTGAGTGAGAGTGCAATTTTTCATCGACATTATTTTGGGGAAGGAATAAAATTTCAATAAATGTGATTTTACTCTTCTACCCCTCTAGATCACATAATACATGAAACACTTTGACGATAGGTGCATCCTCGACACGTAGGCATTTAATAGATGTCAAATGTGTTGACATAGCAACGTCATCTTGGCTGCAACTTTATTCAAAAGTCACTATTATTTAGTGTGAAATTGATGAAAAAGTAGTTCCTAGGTGTAATTTTGCAAAAAACTTGCTGCTGCTTAGTGTAATTTGCAAAAACTTGCCGCTGCTTAGTGTAATTTGTCCTTATTCTTTCTTTAAGGTACACCTTTCTATTTTTTTCTCCATCTTCCATAAGTTCTCTCCAATTTCTTTAGCATCTTTTTATTTTATCAAATATCTCTTCTTTGGTTTGAGATATCTTAACTAAGATAAATATTTATTTTCATTTTCTATATCATGGTTGATCAGTCTATCATTCACTAATCCTTAGACGAGACTTCTAACCCAAAAGAAGTTCTTAATTTATTTCACTTTCTTTTCCAATTTCTTGTATATGGACCACTTATTTATCTTTTTTCCCTTTATGTTAATAATTATATATATATTTTTATGATTTTTCTAATAATTATATATTTTTTTAATGATTTTTCTAGGGTGTGAATTCCTTTAATTTCTACGATAACAATTACAACATTAATAAACAAATGAGATTAGATGGATTAGCTTTGAAGATAAAATCGTACATTTATTTTTTTAAATACCTTTTATCATGTCTATTTATTTATGTATAAATTTTTAAGGTGTGAATTTCTTCGACTTCTATAATAACAATAACAAAACTGTTAGACAAATGAGTTTCGATGAGATTAACTATAAAGATAAATCGGGAATAAAATTTTAATAAATTGAGTTGTTTCATCTAATATATATATATTATATTTATCATTTGTAAATATATATATATATATATAATTTATTACTTATGTTATTTTCTTAGGAGCTGAAGATTTCTAAGATCTAATGTTACAAAGATAAGTATATGAATAGAATATTTTAATGCTAACCAAATTTGAACAAAAGTAGCTTCAAAGTGTTTCTGTAGCATTCAACCTCCAACTAGTGGGATAACCATTCTAAACATACTCTCAAATCATTTTGTAGTAAACTATAAACATATAATTTCATATATATGATTGTTGCAAGGAAATTCTTAATATTTGAGTAACTTGGGCATTCTCATCGTTATAATTCTAAATTCAAGTTAAGTCATATAGAGAAAAAGAAAATGTCACTCTACCTAAACATTCATTACTTTCTAGAAGTCTAGAAGAATTAAGAAGACAAGTAATCTTACAAAATTATTCGTAAGCCATAGAAAAATATAATTTGAAACTGAGATGCATGAGGATAATATCTTGAAAGTGACCGCGTCCTTCAATTGGTTGCTCGAGAATCGGTAAGACTATTCAAGCACAAGAGCGAAAAAAACAGAAACGAAACAAAAATGTAAATTATTTGATTGAATGTTATTTGAGATTCTAGATTGATAGGCTTGTTTTAAAGGCCAACATACTATGAGTTGAAATTATTTATGTTTTCAATTTGTTCATCATGGTTGCTTATTTATAAAAGGATTAATTCCAAAAAACCATTGCAGATTTGTCAAATTCTAAAAAAAAAAAAAAAAAAAAACCACACTAATTTGAATTTTTTTTCCAATTTTTTCCATTTTATAACTTCTCTGTTAATTGACAGTTGGATAACTGTTCACCTATTGACGGATGAGTAGTAACCAAGGATATTTTGGAATTTTAATTTTTTAAAAATTATAAAATTTAAAAATAATATAAAATCTAATTTTTTAAAAAAAATTTAATTATTATTTACAATTTTAAAAAATAAAAAAATTTTAAAATTTAAAAAATGTTCTTAGGTACTGGTGAACTCGACTGTCAATTAAAATAAAATAAGAAAACTGGCGGTTTTTATTATTTTTATTATTTTTTATTTTTTATTTTTATAAATTAAGAAACTTGGTGATTTTTTTTTTTCTAATTAACTCTTTAGGAAAACAATATTTGTAATTACTCCTTAAATAAATAAATAAATAAATTCAGTACTATTTTAACCGAAAGAAAAAAAAGAAAATCAATACAGTTTACAGCGTATTCAATTTCATCCAGGTAGAAGACATAACCCGCCTTCGACCTGCACTACTGCCGCCGTCAGGCCCGCCCTAGAGGCAGTTTTTCTTTGAGCTTTCTCCTTTGCTAATACGTAAAAGAGGAAACTTTTGCCTTTTCAAGAGAGGTCAGTTTCGTTTAAGTCTGTGGTTTCCTCTGACAAGATACCGTTATCTGTGAAGTTTAATGGGGTCGGTGAAAAGGAAATCGATGGACGAGGAGCCATCAAGTTCGCAGCAAGTAAGAGAGGATCAAGAAAGCCCACAACTACTGCAGCAGCTGGAAGAACCGGTCGCTTGTTTACACGAAGTGTCGTATCCAGAAGGTTATGTGGCGTCAAATTCATCTGAAGCAGCTGGTCACGACAACAAACCTGCAAAGGAGTACCCCTTCGCGCTTGACCCCTTCCAGTCCGAGGCAATCAAGTGCCTCGACAGCGGCGAATCCGTCATGGTTGGTATAGACGTCCAATTCTGTGTTGTTCTATTTATGTTACAGATGCTGTGTTGGATATTGAATGTGCAAAATTAATACTGTTACACTTAGGAAGCTAATATTACTAAAACCTTCAAGGAAATAATGGGTTTGTTGGTGGTATGTCTTCAAGTACTGTTGCATTTTTTATTTTCCGTATAGTTTGTGCTTAGAAAGCTGAAAACTAATTGAGTTTCTGTTTAGAATTGAAAGTCACAAATAACAGCTTCAGCTTTAAAATAAGATGCAACTCTTGCTATTTATATTCAAAATCCACAACTCAGTTGTTATGATATTCATTCTGATCTGATGTAATGAGTAAGATAGGATGACCGTCTTAACATGTCCTTAAACTTGTTTAACTTGGTGTATGTGATATCTATAATAAGGTCTCGGCTCATACATCAGCTGGAAAAACTGTGGTGGCACTGTATGCAATTGCTATGTCTTTGAGGAATAAGCAAAGAGTCATTTACACTTCACCAATTAAGGCACTCAGCAATCAAAAGTATAGAGAGTTCAAGGAAGAGTTTTCAGATGTTGGGTTGATGACGGGGGATGTAACAATTGATCCTAATGCCTCCTGTTTGGTAGGTTTGCTTAGACATTGCTTTTGGGCTTTGAAAAAATTTGCTTTATGGATTGCTTATTTGTAACTTGATTTCAGGTGATGACTACAGAAATTTGGCGTAGTATGCAGTACAAAGGTTCAGAGGTTACACGAGAGGTAGCCTGGGCCATTTTTGATGAGGTACATTACATGCGTGATCGTGAGAGAGGTGTAGTATGGGAGGAGAGTATTGTTATGGCTCCTAAAAACTCCCGATTTGTGTTCCTTTCAGCTACTGTGCCAAATGCTAAGGAATTTGCTGATTGGGTTGCAAAGGTTAGACTCATTTTAGTTGAATTTAAATCTTGCTGGTAGCAGGAGTTCTCTGTTATTAAATGATGGCTTTAGTTTCTTGTAAGTTTTAAGAATTTAGAAACATAACAACAATTCAAGTTACTTAGAATTTAAGGGTTACTGCCTATATGGGTCTATTGGAAATCTATTTTATTTGACTAAGCAGCTACTGAATAATCTTCTGGATTAATTAATTTCTTTTCTGATTAATAGTTCATTAAAAGAGGTAAATGAAAAGAAAAAAGGATATACAAAATGAAAGCTAGCCTCTTTTTGTATAATAAGTTGTTATATTGTAGGTACACAAGCAACCTTGTCACATTGTTTATACTGATTATCGACCAACACCCCTTCAACATTACATCTTCCCTGCTGGAGGTCAGGGATTATACTTGGTGGTGGATGAAAAGGGGAAATTCCGTGAAGATAGCTTTCATAAAGCTTTAAATGCACTAGTCCCACCTGGGGAGGGCAATTACAAAAGAGAGAATGGAAAGAGGCAGAAAGGTTTGGCAGCCGGAAAAGTTGGTGAAGAGAGTGATATCTTCAAAATGGTGAAAATGATCATTCAGCGTCAATACGACCCTGTCATAATTTTCAGCTTCAGCAAAAGGGAATGTGAATTTCTTGCAATGCAGGTTAGTAGCTTCCATGTAATCATAAATCCTTCCTGTTGGATTGTTTGGAGCCTGATAATGTGCATGTGTCTGGTGATGATATTTTTCCAAGTGTATTTACTTTTCGCTGGGGTGTGTGTGCCTAGTGTAACTTGAAATTAATAATTTGGTCAAGCTTCGAACTTTTGTAGCCTTTCCAATTCTTCTATTCTATCTGAAGCTTCGACATTAATTCTGGGAATTATAATTCATGGCATGAAGTTGTTAGGTTCAGGCAGAAATCAGCTAATGATAGATTGAATTCACTCTGTTAATTGATAACTTGGAAAACGAGATATTGAATAACAAAGTTTGTAGAATCTCTTCTTTCTTGTAGCCTTAGGCTCACCGAAACATTTACTCAAAGACAGTGGCTACCTTACTCTCCCAAATACATTATTCGTAGGCACAAACAAGCTCATAGATGGAAGTGACATTCCTCATGACAGAAATACTCCCCTCTAGTTTGTTACCATCAGCCACTAGACCCCTAGCCAGCCAACTAGGTGATTACTTGTTATCCCTTGCCCCCCCTCTCCCTAAATAGATTGTGTAATTTGGTTCTAGTAGAAGCTTTAGTCAGTAGTCTTGTTTGATTTCTGTGAGTCATTGAACTTTATTGTTCAGCACGTGTTATCTCTTTTTTCTCTTATAGTTTCAATTACTTCTTTCTTCTCTGCGATGTTTTTTATTATTATTATTTTTTAATTTTTATTAGTTTTTTTTTTTTTTTATTGTAAACCTATTACATCATCGCTTATCTGAAGATTCAAAGTCAATATTATTCTTTTCCCTGTTTCCTAATTGATGTAGATGGCAAAAATGGATTTGAATGATGATGATGAGAAAGTGAACATAGAAACAATATTTTGGAGTGCTATGGACATGCTTTCGGATGATGATAAGAAACTACCTCAGGCATGATACTAATCTCTTCTTTCAAACTGTATGTGCATGTCTCTGTTTCATGTATGTCTGATGATCTTTATGCATACAAGTTTATTTAAACTGAATGTAAAATGCAGGCTCATTGAAATTCTTGTTACTGTGATGCTGTAATTGCTTTTCATTTGCACTTCACATTATTGGAACGAGTCAAAATTCTTCTAGATTTTGTTTGGTGGGTTCAAAGTTTTTATGGTTTTTCTTTATAGTTCCTACTTAACCAATGAGGAAAACCAGTTTATAACTGCATCTTGAGACAATTCCTTGCATGATTTAGTGATCGGTATAAAATTATAAATCAGTAACTATGATACCTGTAACCTGTATAATGCAAGCCTGTTCCCATTGATGTAGAATTCTGGATAGAGAAGCTTAAGCTATAGTAAGTATAATGTAATAATAAAATTATGACCATTTATTGTATGGTGTATTAAAACACAATGCCTTAAGTTGGGCCTGTGCTATGAACAAGATAAAAGAACCTGAAGTTTTACTAGTGTCACATTGGATATTGTATTTTTTGCTCACGATGTATTTCTTTTCCCTCCTGATTGCACTGGGGGCATAACTTGGGAAGCTATAAGTTGCTTGTGGTATTTCCATTCTGTGCTACTGTTGATGATATTAACTAGCTCGCCTTAACTTATTTTATCTGCACAGGTCTCAAATATGTTACCTCTCTTGAAACGGGGAATAGGGGTGCATCATTCTGGCTTGCTTCCCATTTTGAAGGAAGTGATCGAGATATTATTTCAAGAAGGCCTACTGAAGGTCAGGGCAAATTATAAATTTTAGTCTTCATCTCTTTTTTCAACTGAGAATAATGAGTGATTGATTCAGAATTACAATTCGCCTCTACCTGTACGAGTATGATGGTTTGGTCCAATCTCTTTGATCTCTCAAGTTAGTAGACAACATTAATTTGTGCATTGGTTGATATATTATTACCAAACACACTTGAGGAGGGAGAGGTAGACCGAGATTATTTGGACCAATGCAACTAGACTTCAGTTTCAAAATCTATGACCTAAGGCAAGTTCATTAAGAATAGGGCAGGAAAAGTGACAACTGATAATTCATTTGGGCAACCTCCATAAATTTGAACTTATAGACTTGTATTTTTACTTTTGTCAATGTATTCGCTCTATAAAATATAATTAGGGAAGAAAAGCAAGTTATAAGTCAATTAATCTGTTTGTCAATAGATGTTTGATTCTTTTCCAGCAATATTAATGTCAATTTGAAACTGTTGCTAGTTAGGTTGGATCTTCTAGTTGGATGCTATTTGTTCTCCATATAGTAGTGACAACTGGGTCAGTTTATTCGTATTGAGAAAAAAAACATATAACTTGGTGCAGCTTCTCACTTTACTTTAAGGTTCTGTTTGCTTTCAACTTGGAGGATTCATGTTTGGGGTTCTAGGTGATCTATATGAATGTAAAATGATGAGAAATTTTTTACATTCATTTGACTTGTTTTGACTATGTAGATCAACTGAAATTCATGTTTATTTTTGAAAAGTTGATTGTTGTTTTATGTTGACTGAAGGTAGCTGTTTAAATGTTATTTTCTACCATTTTTTTTAATTAAATTGTCCGAAAGACTGAAAAGATTCTGTTCAGTGTTTGTTTGCGACAGAGACATTTAGCATTGGTTTGAACATGCCTGCAAAAACTGTTGTATTTACAAATGTGCGCAAATTTGATGGGGACAAATTTAGATGGATATCTAGTGGAGAGTACATACAGATGAGTGGTCGGGCTGGTCGTCGAGGTATTGATGAACGTGGGGTATGTATTCTGATGGTAGATGACAAAATGGAACCTTCGACAGCTAAAATGATGCTTAAAGGAAGAGCTGATTGTTTGAACAGGTATATATTAAATTGTGTTTACGTACTAGAGTACTCTAATTTAAGATAATAACCTGTGTCTGTGTTGTGCCTCTCTTTCAAATTTATTTGTCTATTAGTCTTTTTTCTCCTCTTTCTCTCACTATATATAAGTGATGATATTTGAATGTTAGTAACATACTAAACCACATAGAGGTAGTTATTGAGTTATTAGTGGAGGGTGTAGACCTCCATCTGCCATAACAAGTAAAAATAACTCAATTCTTTTAACATACCTTTATATTGATTATTCTAGAATGATTATTATGATGTATGCTGTGATCCTGGACATGCTTTCATGTTCAGATGATCAGCTAGAATGATTATTATGAAGATATATGCTGCGACATGTTTTTGTGGCAAGATCTTGACATGTGATGTGATTAAGTAAAAGTTGTATGTTTAGTGATTTAGCATGCTCTGTATTGAGTTTTTTCCTCATTCCTTTCAGTGCCTTTCATTTAAGCTATAATATGCTATTGAACCAAATCCGCTCTGAAGATGGCAACCCTGAGAAATTGCTTCGTAATTCGTTCTACCAGTTTCAAGCTGATCGTGGCATTCCTGACCTCAAGGTCAGTTAATATAGAGATTAAAACTGATTCATTTCAACCTGTTATAATTTTCAATTTTTCATTTTTTATTTTCTTAAGTTTAGAAAAAGGTCAATTATTTGATTTTACTTCCAGATAGTTAGAAATTGCTGTATATCAATTGATTTGGGAAAATTACTGTCACTTTGTAGAAACAAGCTAAAGTACTTGAAGAAGAGAGAGATTCAATGGTAATTGAAGAGGAAGATAGTTTGAAAAGCTATTATAACCTGCTAGAACAGTACAAAAGTTTGAAGAAGGATATTCGCGATATTGTCTTCTCCCCAAAATACTGTTTACCCTTCTTGCAACCAGGCAGGTTCATCTCTATTGAATGTACAAGCATTGATGAGAAGTTGCCATCATTTTCCACTGAGGAACAGGTGACATGGGGAGTAGTAATTGAATTTGAGAGGGTAAAAGCTGTTAATGAAGGTGTGGACTGAATTCTCTTTTTGTAAGTTGTGCTTAGTACCTTTAACTTCTTTCTAATTTAGCAGTGTTGCATGCATAATCCAGATGATGGAAATCAGAAACCAGAAGATGCAAACTATACTGTGAACATTCTTACTAGATGTGTGGTAACCAAAGATGGAGTTGGGAAGAAGACTTTTAAGATTGTCCCCTTGAAAGAGCCTGGTGAAGCACTTGTTCTTTCTGTGTCTATCTCTAAGGTTAGTTCCCTACAAATCTTAATATCCACTCTTCATTTCTTAATTTAGGTCCTTGATACTGTAGTTTTGTGTTTTAAGCAGACATATGGATCAGATTAGGAATAACTTACTGCCATGCTTTGTGTTTTACAGATTATTAATCTAAGTAGTGCTCGCTTGCCTATGCCAAAAGATCTTTTGCCACTGCAAACTCGAGAAAACATGCTGAAGTCAACTGTGGAATTTCTTACTAGACATCCTAGTGGATTGCCTCTGGATCCTGAAACTAACATGGGGGTTTGTTACTGCTCTTCATCATTTATTTTTGGTTTTTCAAGTTTGTTTTTACACACAAATTGATAATTTTTCAGATTCGGAGTAGCTCTTATCAGAAAGCAGTGCGTAGGCTGGAGGCTTTGGAAAACTTGTTTAGCAAGCATGAAATTGCCAAGTCCCCACTTATTGAGCAGAAACTCAAAGTACTACACCAGAAGCAAGAACTGACCGCTAAGATCAAATCTATTAAGAGGCAAATGCGTTCTTCCACAGAATTGGCATTCAAGGATGAACTGAAGGCAAGAAAGCGAGTTCTCCGGAGGCTTGGGTAATTACAGCATTTCCCCTTAATATTTGTCTTGGTCCTTGGAAGGCTATCTTCCTTGTGATTATCTGATTAGCTTTTTTGCAATATTAGGCAAGAACTCTTCTGTTGTTTGTTATTGCCTGCTCTTAAACTGACGAACTGAATCAGCTGGTTAAATTTTAGATGATTATTTAGTTGTTCTCTTGGTAGTGTTTTTTGATTCCTGCAAAGTAATATTATTTCTTTTGGGCAATTAAGTGAAGCTGGTGTGGATGTAATTGCAGATATGTCACAAGTGATGATGTTGTAGAACTGAAAGGGAAAGTAGCTTGTGAAATCAGCAGTGCTGATGAGCTGACTCTGACTGAACTCATGTTTAATGGAGTTCTAAAAGATATAAAAGTTGAAGAAATGGTGGCTCTTCTCTCTTGCTTTGTGTGGCAGGAGAAGCTCCAAGATGCTACAAAGCCCAGGGAAGAGCTTGAGTTGCTTTTTACCCAATTACAAGATACAGCTCGGAGAGTTGCCAAAGTGCAGGTGGAGTACAAGGTATTTGTTGTACTGTTGTACCATATTCCTTAGATTGGCTTACAGCATTCTCATAAAAACAAATAAATATGATGAAACACAATTACAATATGCAGTTGTTTTTTAATTACAGGTCCAGATTGATGTAGAGTCTTTTGTGAGTTCATTTAGGCCTGATATCATGGAGGCTGTTTATGCTTGGGCAAAAGGATCTAGATTCTATGAAATTATGGAGATCACTCAGGTGTTTGAAGGAAGCTTGATCAGAGCTATCAGGAGGTTGGAAGAAGTGCTTCAGCAGCTTATATTAGCAGCAAAATCCATTGGAGAGACAGAACTTGAGGCGAAATTTGAAGAGGCTGTTTCCAAGATTAAGAGGGACATTGTCTTTGCAGCATCATTATACTTGTAATCTATCCAACCTGCCAAAAGGAAGGTCAGCTCTTAGATGCCATGCGAAAATCAAACATGAAGAAAGTGCAGAACCGAACACTTTCTGATGAGCTCATGCAAGTTTATGGTGAGGTCCTGTATAACATAACATACCCATGCTGCTTAAAGTGTATGTCCTAAATGTATGTTATTTATTAGAAAGATTAGCTTTATATAGTAGGTTTTACTTGATTAGTTGTTTTATCATTTTCATAGATTTGTAACATGAAAAGGATGTGCACTTGCTTAGCAATTTTGTTTGGATAGAAACGCCGAGTGGTTAGGTTGAAATCATGTGGAATTGTAAAAGGTTGGTGCCCGTATAAATTTTTCGAGTGATGAGCTTCATCTAATGTTTTTTTTTTTTTTCAATGTTTCGGAAGTTATTCAAATTGATTTCATCTTTAATTTTTATATTAATGAACTAAAAAATCATTTATCACGATGTGAAATGGCGGCATTTTATTTATGTAATTAATGTATACAAGTAAATTTGGGATAAATGGGAAATATTATAGACATTTTACTACTTTGAAAGTATGTAATAATTAGATACATCTTCAAAGATATGTCCCTCTTTGTTGAGAGAACATATGTCCCTCTTTGTTGAGAGAACGTAGAATGAAAACTTTCATTTGAAATTTAGAACGGTAGAAACAAATTGGACATGGAATTTAGAACGATAGAGACAAAATTGGACTGTCAAGAATGAGGAATACAGATAAATACATGTAAGATAAATCGTGTGCAGATTCTACAGATTTGCTTTTTAGATTTTAGTGGGTCAATTATACCCTTCATAAATACTTACCTTCAGAATACACTCTCTCCTATTAAACTGCATGCTTTTATTTATGTTGTCTTTCATACTTTTTCGACTAATCATTAATGAAGATCTTTCACATAAAAAAAAAGAAATAATTTTCTTCATAATCAATTTACTCAACATATATATTTATCTCATAATAAATATTTTACTTTTATTTTTTTAGTTATCATATTTAAAGTATTTAAAAAATAAATTAATTACTTATATATAATTTAAAAATACAAATTAATTTAGATTAAATAAATTAAATAAATTAATTAATTAACCATTTTACTAATATTGAAAATTTTAAATCAATAGACAGTCATAAAAAAATAATTAAAGTAAATTATTTATAAATAATTGAAGTAATAAAAAATAATAATTAAAGTTTTAATGAATACTATATAACATTTAGTATTTAATAGTAGGCAAATACTTAAATTAATTGTAAAATAAATTTTGTTTTGCTTACTCTAAAATTAATATGATGAAATTGAACACACTTATATAATTTAAAAAGTATATAGACAAATAAAAAATTAGAATATGGTGTGTTATTATTATAATATTTATAAACTTTAAAGTATAAAATAATCAAATTAAGAATAAATATTTTCGGTGCAATTAAATCTGATTTTTTTAAAAATGTTTTCAAATAGATGGGACTATACATCCAAACTTTATTTGAATGAGTGGCACTATCGTTTTGTAATGTATGGTTTTGTATATTTAATTTTAATACTATAGAGTAAAAGTAATTGCAATTACTAAATAGTTGTGTCAACGCAAATGAATAAGACTTAAACGAATTTAGTTGAAGCATGAGTAGAATTGAACTAGTCGTTTCAAAACGAGCTTTTCATATTTTTGGTTTGACTTATTTGTTGAATTCAAAGTCAGATTCAAGAAATTTACTTATTTGTGTCGAATTCAAAGTCAAATTCTAGAAATCTCTCTCTCTCTCTCTCAAAGGCACGCAGGCCTATTTGTACCTGTTCATTGAAAGTTTCGTGCCATAACTGATTAGATGAATAAGATTTAAATGGACTTAGTTGATGTATGCTAGGAAAGTCAATAAGTTGAGCTACTCCCGAGCTATTCGAGATCGACTTGAGAAATACTCGAAATCGACTTATTGTTCACAAGCTAGCTCGAGTCGAGTTTGAGTCAAGCTTTTTCTTTAATGAGTCGAGCTTGAGCTCTATATTACCGAATCGTAAAGCTCGCGAGCATATTCGAGTTTTACTATAGAAAGGGTAAACGAGTCGAGCTGAGCTCGAGCACACCAAATTCGAGTCAAGAATAATTAATAAATTAAAAAATTATTAATAAAAAATTAATGAGCTTTAACGAGTCAAGTTCGAGTAGCTCGATTATCATTCGAGTTCGAGTTGTATTTTTGGTAGCTCGACAAGTTCGAGTTCGAGCTCAATATAATATTTCACGAGTCGAGTGGTGTCGAGTTTGGATATACTCGAGCTCAACTCAACTCAACTCACTTACACCTTTAATGTAGGTTCGGGTTTGAAAAACTTACTTCAAGATGAGTCTTGATATTATTGTCTAGACTATTGTAACGGTCCATGGACGGGTTCAGAAAGCTTGCATGTTTTTTTTTTTTTTAATATCACGGGTCTATCTTACCTTATTTAAATGAAATCCGCACTAGTATTTACATGAATTTCTATTTTGAAAATGAGTATAAAAATTCTTAATGAAATCCACTATTTTTTGCATTGTTCTAGGCTTGAATGAGCTTAAAATTTATTTTGACAATACTACTTAGGGGTGAGAAAAAATCGAAACCGATTGAAACTGAATCGGTATATTCAAATTCAGTTTGATTCTTGACTTTAGTTAGGTTGGTTTTGAGGATAGAAATATTCAGGTCGTGATTTATCGGTTCATTTTTTATCTAAACTCATGTATATGTTTAAATTACATCAATTTTTATTTTATTTTATTTTGAACCAAATAAAATTGAATGAAACTGATTATATTTTTCATTTTTTAGTTCTACTCCGTTTTATAATTTTAAAATCGAAAATTCTTTAGGTCAGTTAAATTCGATGGGGCGAAAAATCGAACCAAAACAAACTAGCTAAACTTGAGAACACTACTATTTAAATGAACTATATTGTATATTTTTTTCTTCAAAACATCAAATAAATATTTAAATAGGTATTTAATTTTATTCAATCTAAATTTACATCTTTATATATATTTGAAATCAAATAATACTATACTATTAAAAAATTTAATTAATCAAATTTATGAATTTTGCCAAATTGAAATTTGAAACATATCAAATTAAATTTATTATAACACTAAAATTTAATTATTTTTTAAATATATAAATGAAAGAAGTTAAAAATATCAAAGAATTATATTATATAAAAATATAGATGAGATTTAAAATTAATATATATATATATATATATATGTTGAGAGAAGAGATAAACATAAATTTATTGTTACATTGTGAGATGATGGGAGAGAGAGATTTAAATATTCTACTGCTTTAATGCTTCTCATTCCTTCTTTTTCTTCTTTGATTAGAGAAAATTTTGGGTGGGACGGTTCTACCACGTAGGATGGTAGGACTTCCGGTCAAAATCTGACACGTATACATTTTAAGTGAGAGAAATGAAAATTTTATAGTCACCATTACTTGATATGTGTGCTATGTATTTTAATAATTGTTTCTCTCAGCTGTGTTGGCTATATAATATTCATTTCTCTCACTTAAAATGTATACGCGTCAGATTTTGAGTGGAAGTCCTACCATTCTAGTGGTAGGACCGTCCCACCCAAGATTTTCTCCTTTGATTAATATTTCCCCGTTCATTCTCTTTCTTCTTTGATTAATATCTCTCGTTCATTCTCTTTCTTCTTTAAGAAGGAAGAAGTCTTAAAGAAGGGTAGTAGTGGAAAATAAAGTTGTGTGGACGCTATCTGTACAGATTTGTCTGTACATAAAGCCTTTCCCAATAAAATATTGTTATAAAATAAATTAATAAACAAAGTATAACGTGTACAGACAAATTAAGAAGAAGATTTAATTCATTTTCTGAAAGTAAGCAAAAGCTTAATAACCATGGAGATATACGTATAAGCACATAAGGTGTGTATATAAGTCACGTACCATCAGCTAATCCATTTTGACGTTGATCGATCTACCGACATAATAGGTTTATCACATTCCTTCTGAAAAGTATATCTATAAACTAACATTTTAAAAAGTTGGAGTTAGGAAAAATTTTTGTTAATGCATCGGCTAAAGTGAATCTATTTGAATTCTTGAAACTCTTGAGTGTAGAAAAATTTTGGAGTTATAAATTTTGTCTAATCTCATTCGATTTATCATTCCCTAACTTGGTGATACATGTTGGATTATCCT
This sequence comes from Cardiospermum halicacabum, assembly GCA_031304145.1. Lineage (NCBI taxonomy): Eukaryota > Viridiplantae > Streptophyta > Magnoliopsida > Sapindales > Sapindaceae > Cardiospermum > Cardiospermum halicacabum. The sequence goes on from CM062393.1 coordinate 14,854,640, forward strand.
GATGCATGATATAGGCCCATTCATTGTTAGAGGAATATTAAGAACTCTTAGTTTATTCGATTACATATCTCAACTAGATGCATTCTCGAGTAGTTTAATGCAATGCAAGAATCTCATCATGATTTAAAGATGTAATAACTGACGTTTTCTTTATAAATCTCCATAAGATGGTTGGACTATTATAGTAAAAATATAACTAGTTTGAGAATGTGTCGCGGATCAAAAAAGTATCATGCATTGGCATACCCGATCAAACTTGAAGAATTATCACATTTTGAATAAAACAGTTCTAAATGAATAGTTTTACGAAGATATCAGAGAATATATTTAATATCATTCCAATATTTTTGAGTTGGAGCGGAACCGTATCTAGTAAATAAATTTACTGCAAGTAATATGAGGTACAGTATATTGACTTAGATATATAATGGCACCAATTACACTCAACTAGATATTTCATGATCTAAAATAGTTTCATCATCCTCTTTGTGCCTAACTGGATCCTTCTTGGGATCAAGAGAATGAAGGACCATTGGGGTACTCAATCGATAAACATTATCAAAACTGTAATGTTTCAAATTCTTTTGAGTATAGGTTTTCTAATTAACCAAAATTCCATCAGATTTATGCTACATTTTCAAACCAAGATAATACATTGTCTTTCCTAGGTCTTTCATTTCAAATTATCGTTTAAGATACTCAGCAGCCTTTTCAATCTCATTCCGAGTCCTAATCAAATTCATATCATCAACATAGATGGCTAATAGAAAAATAATATTCCAATCTTCATTTGAACACACATGGACATATGACATCATTAACATACTATTGTTTAATAAAATACCCATTTAGACTATTATACCATATTCGTCCAGACTGTTTTAATACATATAATGATCGTGTAACTTCATTGAATACAATTCACAAGGTTTGTTCAATTTAGGAAGTATAAATAACTCTAGGAGTTTCATAAAAATATCGGTCTCAAGTGAACCATACAAATATGGAGTTACTACATCCGTCCAACATATTTCAAGATTTTTTTCATTGACCAAACCAATAAAAAAAGGAGAAAGTAATAATAGCCATCACCAATTAATATGTTTTATCAAAATCAATCCCAAACCTTTGTGAGAATCTTTAAGCAACTATCCGTGTTTTATAGCTCACAATCTCATTTCTCTCATTTTGTTTTCTACGAAAACCTACTTGTAACCAACCGGTTGTGTAGCGTCACTGCCCCGACCTAGAAGACTAGGGTAGTAACGCTACCTATGTTCGTTTTCCAAAATTGTTAATTCAATTCTCATTTAATCAAAATATCTAGATTCTATAAATAAATTTAATAATATGAGCCACCAAACAAATAGAAATTATAATTGATATAGATAAGGAATAATAAAAAGTATAATTTCCATTTACAGATACTCCATAAACTTGAGTTTACAAAGACATGACTAATAATTACAAGTATGAATATAATAAGCTATTATTTACAATGAATAAACCATTACAACTTTATTCAATCGACTCTTGATCCTTTCGTCGTACATGGGGAAAATATTTTAAAAATAAGAAAAAACATAAGTGGAAACACTTAGTTTGTAAATCCCACACCTAACACATGCAAATTCATTTTATTTCGTAATTCATTTGATAAATCAATTTCTATAAAGTCTTTTTGTTTAGAAGTCATTTAACCTCAAAGGTTTTGTAAAGGAAATCTTTCGAAATGGTAAAATTCTTTAACAATGAGGATAAGCTCTCAAATTTGGGTTAAACACCCAAATACAAAATTAAAATCTTTGAAAAAAAAATATCTGGAACCCCTTTCAAAATATAGTTCTATTTTCACAATTCCCTTTTAAGGAAGAAAACACTTTGGTGGTTTACTTGCATCACAAGCTAAGCTAAGGATGCAAGAATCAAATGTGCATGTTACAAACAAATGTATCATAACATCATATTAATACCAACATTTAATGCATACAACCACATATGCATCCAACGCCCATCATACAAACATGTGGAGAGACAAAGAAAGGTGGTGACTTACATTGCAAGCATAAATAGGTTTGAAACCACAAGAGAGATTTCTTTTCAAAAATTATTCAATATAATACATTTCAAATATGCTTATATGATTATTTCATAGTGATTTAAAAAATTATATATTTTTTAGTTGTTTTAAAAAAGAGATCTTCAATCTATGGAAGTTTCAATTTTAAAAAATTGGGTGTTTTCAAACGCTTAAAGATTGTTGAAAACCTTAAAACATATTGATCTTTTTCTATATTTTGAAAGCGTGTATACAAGAAGGACTTTAATAAAAAAAATTTAATCACAAACGATGACTAAATTGGAGATCGGTTGAATAAAGCGAAGATACTAGTTCACTTTCAAAATCTTAAAATTTACATAATACTAAGAGGATTTTTGAAAACTGGGCAAAAAAAAAAAATAAATCCAATAAATTAATTAAAAGTAATAAATAAATATCTATCAATACAAATTTATAGCTGCAAACGACACCCAAATTGAAGTTCAAGCAAGGAAGAACGAAGACTGAGCAATTCTCTATTCAAATATGAAATTCACGCGCAATGTGAGGATTTTTCAAATTTCAAAAATGAAGACCAGCCCAAAAAATTATTTTAATAAATAATATTTAAAATTAACTTGTGGCCACAAACGCCACTCAAATTGGAGTTCAAACAAAGGAGAATGAAAGCTGAGAAATAATAATAATAATAATAATAATAATAATAATAAAATTAAAGATGCCGAGTTAGTTACCGAGTTGGTTATTGAGTTTAAACTCTGTAACTTAGCCAAAAAATTTAAATAGAGTGTTTATTGAGATTTTATCAAAATTTAACCAGGCTAGTTGTTGTGTTTAAACTTGGTAACTTAGCTAGAAAAGTTGAACAAAATGTTTTGTCGAGCTAATTGTCGAGTTTAAGCTAGATAACTTAGAAAATTCGAATAGAGCATTTTGTCAAGCTTTTACTGAGCTACCTATCGAGTTTAAGCTTAGTAACTTAATCACAAAAGTCGAACAAAATTTTTTAGATCCTTTATCATAGAGAAATAAACCAAAGTTGAACCAATCAATCCTATAATCATTTTAGGACAAAAATGGATGTTCAAAAGGGTAAAGAAGACGACGTTATGCTGATGCATGCGCATCAAAGAACATAATGTTTTTAACACTTATACAAATCATGATTATAGTGTTAAAAGCACAAATCCAACTAAGTTCAAAATCTTAAAATCCTATCATGTGTCAGCAAGTCAAATCAAGTTCAAACATATAACCAATCAAGTTTAAAATCTTCAAATTTATTCATGAATCATCAATCATTCTTTCTTAAACAATTAAATCAATTTTCGATATCCATGATAATCATCTATAACTTTTTATAAATAAACCAATCAATCTCTCAATATAAATATAACCATCAATCACTTTTCATAAACAATTCAATCGATTTCAATTTCATTACTAATGCTCATAAACAAGAACATTATCAATTCTCATATCGAGGAAATTTTTAATACTTCATCAATTACATTGTTCAAGTTTATTAACCAATGCTTAAAACAAACCATAGAATAGAAAACAGGATTTAATATGGTGGTCTCTTGTCCCAATATAAATCGAAGTTCTAATACGAACCGAAGTCCTTTATAGACTGAAGTCCTAATATTGCCTGAAGTCCTAATATGGCTCGGTACCAAAAACACGATCTATTTATGCCGAAGTAATTCTAATCCCTAGGCATGCCTTTCATCTTATATTCTAGAGCTAGTTTAGGACATTTAAGTTTGTTACCGCATTTTACTCATAAAAGAACACACAGTTACCTTTATTTCAAATCACATCTCAGTTTTCAAAATCATATCTCAAATATTTTTCAAGAAAGAAAACATGATTTGTTTTCAAAATATTTTCTTCTAAGGGTTTAGCATTATTTTTGCGATTAAAGGCCAAAATCACATTTTTGACAAATCAATGCACAACTACAAGAGCCCATCATAATCAATGCAACATGTATGCACATTTACAACAATCAATCAAGGATGCAATACGGTATTTAAATCCTTATCCTATCTCCCTTCACAATAAAAAAACAATGTGGACTCTTTCCATCCAACTTCATTTTCTCAAAAATAGCGCCTAGCATGTACTAATTGCATCGTATATGCTTTAACACTCTAAAATGAAAATAATGCACACATGATAACTTTATACATTAGTTAAAATATTGTTTCACATTTTCACACCAATAATGCTTATAAAAGTGGGTAGAGTATTTACAAACCTTATAATGCTCCAATACCAAATCGAGCTTCCATAACCCAATTTGAGACTCTATTCCAACCAAGAATTCATATATGTGTGTCTAACCATACATTGGACACTCAATTAAAATTTATACACATAACATGAACTCTCACCGGCTAGGCCTAGAAAACTCCTCACCTCAGTCACGTTGGTTGGCAGTTTCCAAGCTGCCACTACTTCGATCTTTTAGGATCCACCCAAATTCTATCCTTTGTGATCAAATGACCCAAGAAAGCTACTTCTTCCATATAGAACTCACATTTTGGTAGTTTTGCATACAATTTCTTCTCCCTCAATGTTTTCAAGACTATTTCGAGATGCTTATGAAGCTTCTTTTTGTCTTTCAAGTATACCAGAATATCATCTATGAAAACCATCACAAACTGGTCTAGATAAGGTTTAAAAACACGATTCATGAGGTCTATAAAGACTAATGGAGCGTTGGTTAGTCCGAAAGGCATCACTACAAACTCGTAGTGTTTGTATCTGGTTCTGAAAGCCACATTATAGACATCCTCCATTTTACCCTCAACTGATGGTATCCTGATTGGAAATCTATTTTTGAGAAAACACATTGTAACGCCCAACCCCCGGCCATGGCGAAACCGCAATAGGAGACCGAAATGCCACACTACATTCATTCATTCACTACTATTAAATGTAGAAATAAATATAAAATTCAAATAGTTCATTTATAAAATAAGAACAAGAATCTGTCTCACAATCAATAATAAGTATTCAACAAATAGTTTACAATTCCAAAATAAATCGTTCAAAACATCATAAACTTGAAATATTAAAGTGGTTTACAAATCCCTTCAATCACTAGTCCAAGTAATAAATAATTGTTCAAAATAAAAATAGTTCAAAAACAATGAAAACTTGACATGCTTCAATGCTATGCTAGAATACTTTAATTTGTTCGATCACCTGTTTCACATTTCAATAGAAGAGATAAGAAAGAGGAAAAAATGCAACGTCAGACTATCAATGACTGGTTAGCAAGCTCACACTCCAACAAAGACATACAAAATGCGTCTATTAACATACAATCATGAGGTTGGCACACAAATGCACCTATGAGCTATCAACCATTCATTTGGAAACAAACCCACCCAATTTTGACTATTTACCACATGTATAAGTATGTATGTATAACTATATTGCTCATTCTACTTCCAGTTATGCTTATTGAGTTCATTTGACAATACCTAGTGTCTAGGTAGATTCATTAATAGCAATTTAAATCCCCAAAGCATACAATTTCATTCACTACAATCATCAATCAATTATAATCACATCGATAGTTCCATTTTGTTTTAGACTATCCCTAACATAGTATCAATAATGAAACATGATCAATTAGGCCGAAGCCATAGGTTTCAAAGACTGAAATCTGTAGTACCGCTTATTCCCCCTCGGGATAGACAACTACCTTAGGACTCCATTAATTAGGTTCACACCTAATAGAAGTCGTCACTCAGTTCAATAGTGGTTAGCTAGACCAAAGGACCTATATTTCAAATAGGCTTAGAATTCTTGGTTATCCCTAATGACATGTCATTCCATCACTATTTCAACCACGATTAGGATAATCCGTAATTAATTTAAGTGATATAACACACAAAAAAATTAGCAATCATTGGCTTTCAATAAACATTCTCGAGTACATTACTAGTGCCTTATCCATTTATTTCTAGCTCTACTAACCAAAGTCTAAGTCTACATTGTAGTATATATATATAGGGAGATTCCCAAAAAACCACCGCAGCTTTCGTTTTTTAGCCAAAAAACCTCATCTGTTTGGTTTTTGGCCAAAAACCCGCTTTCTTCGTTTTTCCGTCTAAGTTACTATTCATCCGTCAGTTATGAACAGTAACTCGGGGCATTTTTGTAATTTTTTAATTTTTTATTTTAAAATAAAAATTAAACATTTTTTCCCTTTTTTCTTTTTTTTTTCTTCTATTTTCCTTTCTTTCTATTTCTTTTTTTTTTTCTCTTCTTCCTTCTTTCTCAGATCTGTTTTTTTTTCCTTTTTCTCTTATTCTTCTTTCTTCTCTTCTCCTATTCTTCCCTTCCATTTCCTTTTTCTATTTTCTTTTCTTCTTCTTTCTTTTCTTTCTCTTTTCTTCTTCTTCTTTCTTTTCTTTCTCTTTTTTTCTTCTTCTATTATTTTTCTCTTCTTCTCTTCACAGTCCCGATCTCCTCCTCCTCCTCCTCTCTCTCGTCATCCTCTCTCTCTCATCTTTCTCTCTCACACTCTTGCTTCAATCTATTTGGAAGTGAGTGAATTGGTTGATTCTAATGTGGGGTTGGTGTTGGTGTTAGTTTTAGGGATTTGGAGATAGATTGTGGGGTTGAGATTGGTGCTAATGTTAGGCATTTGATGATGGAGAAATTGATTCGGAGAAGAAGAAACCATGAGAAAAAAGAGAAGAAGAGGAAAAAGGAAGAAGGGAAAAGAGAATAAGAAAAAGAAAAATGAGTAGGAAAGAAAAAGACAACCAAAATTGAGAAGAAAAAGAAAAGATCTGTTGAAGAAGAATGGGGAAAAAATAGGGGGAAAAAAGGAAAGCTTTTTTTTTAAAAATAAATTTTTAGTTTTTAATTTTTAATTTTTAAAATAAAAATTATGAAATTACAAAAATACCCTTCGGTTACTGTTCATCACTGACGGATGAAAAGTAAACTGGATGGAAAAGTGAAGAAAGCGGGTTTTTGGCCAAAAACCAAACAGATGAGATTTTTTGGCTAAAAAATGAAAGCCGCGGTGGTTTTTTGGGAATCTCCTATATATATATATATATATATATATATATATATATATATATATATATATATATATATATATATATATATATATACACACACACACACACAAAATTAAAACAACTCATGCAAGTAAAAATGATACAACATGAATAATGCCATTCAAGACATTACAACTACCTATTTGTACCATTCGGTCAATCTATGTGGACGTGTTTTTAACTGGTTAAATGCACAAACTTAAAACATACAACAATCATATGTAGAGTATAAAACAAGGTTGCTAACATTCTTTTCATCGGCAATAGCTAAGTATCACCAGTACGAGCTTCGGCATCGTCCACTTTGCCTAACCAATATCAAACCCACTCAGACATTTAATCGAACACTTGGCGCGGGAATGAAAATCCTAGTTCTATAACTTAGAGTTTGACGATCAAAAGACCAATAAACGGAACGTTATTGATTACATCACAAAACCCATCCCAATTGAAGATCCCAATCCATTCTAAAATCTAGAGTTTTCTACCAACAAAACCCTAACCAATCCAATTGTTTGAATAACTTTAAACCATTAAATAACAAGCCTAGAATACCCAAACAAGCATGCTTACAACAATTGGGAGTCAAACTAGGGTTGAGAGATCGCTTACTGGAGTCAAGCCTATGAACTTGTAGAGAGGGATTCGAGAGGAAAAACAGATCGTACAATGTGAGTGTTTGTGTACCACCCATATTGAGACCAAGTTAAAAGGAATTGAATTGCTACCCATATCACCAATATGCATATTATTTTTTAGGAGCTTATAACTTGAGAACTCCAAAGTTAAGCGTGCTTGACTTGGAACAATCTTGGGATGGTGACCTTCCGGTAAGTTTTTTCGAAAAGTATGCGAGTGAGGAAAAAGCATGCAGGAAAGTATAGTGGTGGTCTGTGGGGCCAGTGGTCAGCTTTAAGACCGGTTATGTGACAAGGTGGCGCTCGACCACCACACCTCGGGTCATCCGGGGACAGGGGCCGGACGCTACAAATGGTATCAGAGTAATCCTGCGATGGCAATGTGAGCCTGTAGATAGAAGAGCTCAGGGTAACCCCCTAGCGGGGATAAAGATTCTGGAAAAATTGTGGACACAATGAAGACATTGTGTACTAAAGGGGTGGTTATGATACAACATATTGAGATAGGGTTAAAAGGAATTGAATTGCTACCCATATCACCAATGTGCACATTATTTTTCGGGAGCTTAGAACTTGAGAACTCCAAAGTTAAGCATGCTCATCATTGCAGTGGATTTCATCACATACGCGGATCATGTCATCCAACCAGTTTTCAGTCACCTCAGGACTTTCTTTAGTATTCCCCTTAAATAGTTAGATATTCTTCTTTGGTAACCTTTCAATAGCTGTCATCTCCTTCTTGGGTGTTGCAACATCAGGCTCCCACCTCTAGATGACCCGAGGCGCGATGGTAGGGCACCACATCATTCACAATCGGTCTTAAGGATGGCCACTAGCCCTACAGACCACCATTACGCTTTCCAACATGCTTTGTCCTCACTTGTATGCTTTTCGAGAAAACTTCCTAGAAGGTCACCCATCCCAAGATTGTTCCAAGCCAAGCATGCTTAACTTTAAAGTTCTCAAGTTCTGGACTCCCGAAAAATAATATGCACATTGATGATATGGGTAGCAATTCAATTCCTTTTAACATTTATTCAATATGGGGTGTTACAATCCACCCCCCTTAGGACACAACGTCCTCGTAGTGTTGGCCCACATCATTCCTAGAACCTTTACCCCCGCTAGACGAATACCCTAGGCTCTTTCGTCCACAAGCGCACTTGTGGTCGCAGGGTTGCTCTGATACAATTGTAACGTCCGGCCCCCACCCCCGAATAAACTCGAGGCGCGGTGGCAGGGCGCCACATCATTCACAATCGGTCTTAAGGCCGACCACTAGCCCCACAGATCACCATTACGCTTTCGAGCATACTTTGTCCTCACTCGCATGCTTTCCGAGAAAACTTCCTAGAAGGTTACCCATCTCAAGATGGTTCCAAGCCAAGAACGCTTAACTTTAGAGTTCTCAAGTTCTGGACTCGGGGGAAAAACAATGTGCACATTGGTGATATGGGTATCAATTCAATTCTTTTAACCTTTTTTTCAATATGGAGTCTTATAGGTGCTCCACCAATTTTGGCCCTCCAAACGCCCCATAAACTGCGCAATGTCATAGAAAGACCTGGCTTGAATGGTAGTCGGATCCATATGAGGTCCTTCTCCTCTATTAATATGGTCATTAGCTGTAGGAACACAACCACACCCCCTACCTTTTCCTATCAAACTTCCATGTTCATCCCATCATTCACGGTTAACACGCTATAGGTAGAAGGTGGTTGACGATGAGTACCCGCCATTCTACTATGACTCGATATGAAATGTAGCAGGTAATCGATCGTTAGGCTATGTTTCTATTATGATATGCTTAATGTATGCACGTATATCATGAAAACAAATGCAATAATCAATCTTGTTCTAATGCAATCAAACACAAACAAAAGTAGCCAAAAACCGGTGCTCTGATACCAACAAATATAACGACCAACCCCCACCTCGTAAGTGAAATGCGGAGTCGGGCTCTAAACTGATATATTATATATTCGCTTACTACCTTTACTTTACTATACGTATTCATAATAAATATTCGCTCTTAAAATCAGGAACCTAAAACATTTATTACGTAAAATTCATATGTTGGCAATGTAGAAGCAATAAAAATTATGAAAATTGATGCAATGAAACTTTAAAACATTTAGGAACCACTTATAACCAACTACAAACCACTTTTGAAATATTTTTTACTTGAATGCTATAAATTTTGAACTAATAAATGAAAATTTTAAATGCCCTGATTATGAAGTTGTGCCTATATGCGGGAAACTTTGTCCTCTGTTCAATCAAACCTGTGAATCTACATATATATTACCACATGTAGGGAAAAGAAAGAAAAGGTCAGACTAACATTTGATCCGCACCGATGTCCCAATATAATCACACACAAATGCATTTTTCTATATATAGATTCTACAACGTAATGTAGCATTCAATGCAATTTTATCGTGAATGTCTCTAAATCCACTCCTATTTAGACAAGTCATAGACATACATTTTCTATCAAACCAATTAAGAGATATACATTTGCTAACAATTGACCTAACTTCAAATACATCCAACGTCATATTATGTTAACATATCATTTCATCACAAGTATCCAAAAATAAGCACTACACATATGATCGTAATATGCATTATTCACCAAAGCTAAATTAAGAGTTTACTACATTAAGTCATTCAGTCATTCCATTTATGTTACTCTTAAATCTATAAAGTAGTTACCTTATACAATTTCAATTACCCAATTATCAATATTATATTTAAATCGTATATAAGGTTTAACTATGGGCATATCATTGGTTGAATCCTAAATGTTATATCATTTATATAAGAACTAGTGAATGGCCCCGCGTTGCGGAGGATTTATAAATTTTTATATTTTATATAATTTATTAAAATTACAATTATTTTTATTACGTTCTATCTTTTTATTTTATTAAAAAATTGATATTTAATTTGATGAATTTCTAAATTATTTAGAAAGGTATAGATAATAATAATATATTAAATTTATGACGAAATTTAAAAGTTTTTAGAATCAATTGGACTCTCCATCAACACTTTTTATTTTAGTATTAAGAAAGTAAAAAATGAGAAATAAAATAAAATCTAACCCAAAGTGAATGAACTCACTTATTATTAATAGTAATAATAATAATAATAATAGTAATAAAATTTATTATTATTATTAATTAATGACACCTTAAAAGAAAATTTATTTAATAATTTAAACCAACCATTTATACAAATTGTATAAATTTATAAACATAAAGTAAATTTTATATTTGCTTAGTATTATATTTATATTATTTTATCGATATTGTGTAAATTTATAAACATAAAAATTAATGGCGTAAAACGTTTGTTGCACCTTTTAAAGTATTTATAACTATAATGTGGCTCCAGCAATAATATATATATATATATATATATATAAAAGTTATGCTCTAATTATCTAATAATATTTCACTTTTGAAAAATAATTTTGAACCGTAATAAAATGTGAAAATTTTTAAATTGTTATGTATTTTTATATAATTTTAAAAAGAATTTAAACAGTTCATTCAATTGTAAAAATTTTGGGAAAAACAATTATGGAAGGATGTAGTACTGGAAAATAATATAAATATGAATTAGAATAGTAAATGGAATGTGAATCAATTAGGAGTTTAAAAATGAAAAGCATACTTTAATAGTTGCTATGAGTCCAAATCAATATGTGTTTGGTTTGATTTAATTTAAATGTTTGTTTTTTGAAAATACATGGGTTGTATAATTTCTTATCATTGATTTAATTACTTTTATATATTCATATTCTCTATTTATTTTTAAAATATTAAATTCATGTGTAAATTTAATATAATTATCATTATCAAAATTATTTAATGAATATAAAAAAATTTTAAAAAATAAATTTATTTATAAATATTATAACTCGCGCGTTGCGCGAAAATATTATAGTAATGAGGTTTACATAATTTTATATTTGTTATAATAAATATTTTAGTATATTAATTTTTAATTAATTTTAAAAAATTAAAATTTTTAATTAAATAATTATATATTTATTTTATAATATATCGCTATTTTAAAAATATTTATAAATCACGTAAGATTTATTTATGCATATAATTAAGTTATGAAATTTTATATCAGATTTATATATATATATATATTAATGACATTGAGAAAAATATATTGTAAATTAATTTAATTATATATCAATAATTAAAAAAATCAATAATTAATAAATAGAAAAAATATTTAATTGATGATGGTGATGATCACTTTTTTTTAGTTGGTGAGAAATCTCCATTTGTATTCAACTTGGCATCGCCTATACATATATTTTTATTTATCTTGCACGTAAATTATTTTCAATCAATACTTCTCAAATTTCAATAGGTATTTGGTAATAATATTGAGACTTCTCGCCTTGGGAGTTAGGAGAGCTACTAAATATCAAGAGATGAGTGATTTTAAACATTATAATTTCTCGTAAATAAATGAGAAACATGAGAGTTATTTTTGTTATTTGTCAATAAACATCATAAATGAGACCTAACATATATGGTTGATTCTTTTTATAAAATGTCAACAAAACTCAAAAACTCTCTATTGAAAAAAAAACTGAAGAGTTCTGTTTTATATAATAAATACAAAGATAAATTGTTTTATATTAAAAAAATTTTATAAATAATATATATATATATATATATATATATAAATAAAGAGAGTTATTTGAAGGAAAAAAACTTCATTTACATTGAATTAATATTTGAGTTAAATTCATTAAGTTTCCTTAACTTTATTTATATATATATTGAAAATTTGTTTGTTGTAAATTATGATATGTTAAGTAGTCTCTTTTTATATTAATATTTTTAGATTGTTTATTAATTTTATTTACTCAACCTTATTTAGGATATTATTTTAATTTTTTAAAAAATAAATCGATTTTATTTTTGTTAGATTTTTGATAAATTATTAATGAACTATTATTTTTTAAAATTTTTTTTAAAACTATTATATGTGAATTTCTCGCATTCAATTTTTTATATAAAAATATTTTTATATAAATGCTAAGTTTAAAAATATTTAAATTTAAATTTATGATAAATATTTTTAATTTACCACTTTCATTTTAGTTTTAAATTTTATAGAATAAAAAAACAATTGAGTATACTTTTAAATTTCATCTAGCGAGTATATACAAAATTTTGGAAAAAAATTAAATATATTTACTCAACAACAATTAAAATAAAAGGAAGAGATGAATTGATATAAATAGGAAGAGAAAAGACAAATCATTCAATAGCATTTAATAGTGAAAGAAAAAAAATAAGATAAAAAATGAGAAGAAGAGATGAATCATTGAAATTGGTGCAAAACGTACAAATTTTTTAAATACACATTATTTATTATAAACACTTTCATTTTGGTTGTTTTTCCACATAATCGTAAACTCTGCATGTGTCTATTCAACTATGTCTGGATGTGTCTATTCAACTATGTGTCTGGTGGAGGAGTTCTCTTTATATAGTATGTAGATACTATTAATTCATTTATTCAAGGTAATAACAATTATTAAATTAAAAATTTTAAAATAAATTTATATTATTAAATGTAATACTAATATTTTTCTTTCTTTATTTCTTCTTCATTTTTTTAATACACTAATTTTGATTTTATTAAAAAAAATAAATTATTCAACAAAACTTCTATTTTCTTAAAATTAAATATCAAATTTTAATACTTTATAATATTTTCTATATATAAATAAGGGAAATGTTAAACACCATTAAATATTACTCATTATGGATTTTTGGAATTTTAAAAGTCAATTGTGATTATTATTCATCTTATTTATATAAATGAATAATTACCTAATTAAAAATATAGATAGAAAGAATCAAGGATATTGAAACAAATTATTTTATATTTAAATTTGATATACAAATATAAAAATACAATAAATAATTAAAAAAATTAAAATTGTTGTGATCAAGTTAACATAACCTAAGTATAAGAAAAGTAACAAAACTACGTAAACGCAAATTAAATCAAGAAGAGAAAGAAAGAGATATCACTTACACGAATATCAAGAATTAAATCCATAAAGAGTATAATAAAGATAAAAAGATAAATTAAAATTAAAAATTAATTTACAGGAAATTTATAGAAAATTCACCCGATCATAGGTTAGAAAAACAAAAAAAATAAAAATAAAAAAATCATACATTAAAAAGTGGCTTGACACTAATATTATGCTCGGGGATAAAAAATCTATTAAAATATATAATATCATACAAACAAAATAATAATACATATCACAATAATCAGATTGAAAATCTAAATCACCTACAATAATCGAACAAAATAATAAAATAATAATAATAAAAAATAAACGAAAAATCAAACCTGAAAAGTGAGTTGACTCCACCTACAAAAACTCCTTAATGGAAACAATAGTAAAAACACAGATGGTTAGAATTATAATTAGTAACACCAAAGAAGTGAAGAAAGAAAGATGATTTTCTGAGGAATATCGAAAGTTAAATAGGATAATGAAAAAAATTCAGTGTTTGGAGGGTAAAGAATCAACCATATTAACTTGTTTTTGTTGTAGTTGAAGACATGATTGAAGTAGAAAAAGTAAAAAGAATCGCTCAAATGAAATAGATATTGTGGAGAGAAATGATAATATATTCAAACACTTGAGTTTGGTTATGAAATCGATGAGTTAAATATAAAAGAAGAAAAGACAAAACATTTAATATCATTGAATATGAATAATAATAAGAAGATGAAGAATAAGGAGTTAAAACAACTTATTAACTTTTCAACTACAAATCAATTATTTAAGGTAAAAATATTCATATCCACCTGTCAACTCTCCATTAGTTAAAAATCAAACCAACACAAAAAAACTCTCATTTTGGTGTTTTTCAACCCAAAGCCGAACTCTCAGCGCGCCACGTCAGCTCTGTGGGGTCGCTTAAGAGTTCCGCTTTATATATATATATAGATAGGTTATATAAGAATAGGTTAACAACATCTTATTATTCATTCCATAACTTACTACAGTCATTACGCATCTAATCATGTCAATTAAGGAGATCACTTATTTTCTAAGTACGGTTATTTATAGAATGGTTAAGACTCGATTTCACTATCATGATTTAGTTATCATTATTGGTCTAAACTCTTTATTGCGGATTTTATTTTTCACTTTAATATATCATAATACTTTACTATTGAACCTCCTATGGTTCACTTATACACAACTAGTATAAATATAACTATAGCAATCAAGTCACATTATTAGAGGACATGCCTTTTGTATAGTTCCATCATATCATCACTTCAATCATACTATAATTATTAGGAGTCACATATAACGTTAAAAAGCTATATAAAAAGTACACAATAATTGCAATTCGAGTAATGACCAATCACATGCAATGAACCCAAACTCAGGCTCTAGCATGAGAGCACATAATGCAAGTGCTATTCAGTCTCCTAAGACTCTCTTATCACAACCATAATCCAAGTTCAATCAACTCCTATCAAGCAACTTATGAAAGAAAGTTCTTTTAGCCAACAAACGTATTTCTTGATTAAATTCCCTTTTTTCTTCTAACACTTTATATAATTTATGACTTGATTTGAACCTTTATTGTCTCTAACCAAAGCAGTACAACAAACACGACAATATGTCCACTTCATATTAATTAATTTCACGGAACCAAACAATTTAATATTTCAATATGCATTTTAAGTCAAGATTTCATCAATCAAACAACCATGACTCCACACATTCAATTCAATTGAGTTCCAATTCACATAATTATTTCCCAAAGTAGATATAGAGAAAACAAAAGACATATCATATCAACATATATTAGGCGAAGCCCTAATATGGCCGAAGCCAATCACATAATTTATGGCACTTCAATCTAAATAATTCAATTTTATATGAGGTACTTCTATCCCTAGGCATGTCATGGATTCTTCTATAGGCTGTCCTAAGGGCAATATCATATTATTTTAATTATTTCATTTGTCATATCAGCTCACATCATATTACACATATTAGTCACTTTCGTGACATCAAAGTTCACATTTTAACTTATCGGATTAGGTTTCAAGTCGTGAAACCACAATGAATAAGACTTAACATCACATCCATTAATACCCATCGCTACCATGGGTTCAACAAAAGAACTCTAATGCAACCTAGCAGCCAATGTAACCAACAATCATTCAAGGAGTTCAAACGCCAATTCAGTTAACAAGTTAATACAATAATCTATATCATTTAGACACATTCATGTCATTTAACACCACATATTAATAGGACCAATCATTCGTGTTTGCATAATCACCAATACAAGTTATTTGGACAAAATTAAAGTCATCTATTCATAGTATAAATCAATCACGCATCAAACACAACTTCAAACATCCCATTATTTATTCTTTACAAGTGGTGAAGCACAAACAAAGACTACACAAAATCTTAGTCTATCGTCTTATCATATCTTAGTTAATTTATTTCTTTTGCAAGTTTCCACTTATATTAATTTCACAATCTAATCTACTTCTTATCATGCAATTATATAAGTCTCTAAAGGTCTTAGACATCCTAATACATATTCCTATAACTAAACAATCAATAACATAGATTTTGTAGGGCGAAAAATGTAATGCGGACCTTTTCGTCGATCCCAAGCTTTACACTTGATTAGGGAGATTAAGATATGATCTTAAAATTCCTCTAGAACCTAGTTCTATAAATATTGGTAAGATACAGTCTTCTTTGAAGTTGTAGAGGATAGAAAACCTGACTGGCCTGATGACTTATGGAGTTTGGACGAAGGAATTATGGCCTGACGAACTCAAACTTTCACAATCCCAAATTCCCACATCCTTAGGACACCAAATTCACAATAAATCCATCCATATTTGTCCCTTAACAATCCATAGGAATGTCAGCACATAATTATCCACTACGTATCTGAAACTTCATCTTCCATCACAACTCAAAGATATATTTTTAAAGTTTTTCATTCTTGAGCATTGTAGAGTTAATATTATGGTCTAGGGGTTTATGGGTCTTGAATTAATTATTTTAGAGTTACTTGTAACGTCATTATGAATATTGGATAGTGTTTCATGTTAATTGTATGGTATTGGAATGCAATTTGACGAGTTAGGGTTGAAAATCCCGAATGAGTTTTCCAGCTATTTCCCAGTGTCCATGCCAGGAAACTATCCTAGATTAACACCATTTCCTAGTGTCCATGGCTGGAAATGATTCAATTTAATTTCCGTACATTGATACCGTGACATATGCTGGTAAATAATTTCTTGATTTCCAAACATCCATATCGGGACATAGGTGGTTATTTTTTACCTATTTTCCGGTCACAATACTCGAATACAAACGAGATAATATCTATCAGTGATTTTCATTATTGAAGCCCACAAAATAGTCTATTATAAGGCCGGTTTTCAGCCTTCATAAGAGGGAAACCATTTACTGGCCTCCATACCGGGATATAAGGGCTCATTTTGACTATTTCCTTCTCTTTATGCACGGAAACAGACAAGAATTTTTTGTCAATGATTTCTTAGTGTCAATACCGGGAAATAGACAAAAATTACTTCTATTTCCAGGTCTTTAGGCCGGGAAACAGCGTCGATGCATCGATTTTTCCTGCCTTTAAATAATTTGTCTTTTCCTTTTTTTCAAAAATAGGCTTGAAAAAGACACTAGTGTACTTCACGGGGAATTGAGCGCAATGGAGGCATAAATAATATAGGTTCTCATGATGCAACTGATGGTGGGCTAGGTGATAGTACCACAGAAACTACAGATGCTCCTCGGAAGCGACGCCGACAAGACTGGTGTGAGAGTGTAAGGAGTTAGAACATACTAGTCGCACATGCCCAAACAAACATATCTAAGTTCCTAATTCGCCTCATTCTCCTTTACTTTAGATATATAACTTTTATTATGATATTTAGTTGTTTAAGCATCGTTTATCAAATATTTTTTTGTTAATTTTGGGTTCCTTATTAAAATAGGTATTGAAATAGCTATTTCCAGGTCTTTAGGCCGGGAAACAGCGTCGATGCATCGATTTTTCCTGCCTTTAAATAATTTTTCTTTTCCTTTTTTTCAAAAATAGGCTTGAAAAAGACACTAGAGTACTTCACGGGGAATTGAGCGCAATGGAGGCATAAATAATATAGGTTCTCATGATGCAACTGATGGTGGGCTAGGTGACAGTACCACAGAAACTACAGATGCTCCTCGGAAGCGACGCCGACAAGCCTGGTGTGAGAGTGTAAGGAGTTAGAACATACTAGTCGCACATGCCCAAACAAACATATCTAAGTTCCTAATTCGCGTCATTCTCCTTTACTTTAGATATATAACTTTTATTATGATATTTAGTTGTTTAAGCATCGTTTATCAAATATTTTTTTTGTTAATTTTGGGTTCCTTATTAAAATAGGTATTGAAATAGGTACATAACTGTAAGTATGATTTTGGTTACAGCAATTTATTTCGGAAAAAATAAAATATAATTGTATTGAAATAGGTTGTTTAACACATTGAAATAATTTATAATTTCATAGTGATTTCCCGGTCTTAAGGGCAAAAAAATAAACCATTATGACACACGTTTTCTAGTATTGAGGGCTGGAAATAGGCCAATATATTTCCTTATTCCAATTTTCGGAAACTGTTGTTATTTTTTCCTATATCCCGGTATAAAGAAGTGAAACAGAATGTTATAGGTTGTAAACGTTTCAGTGATTTTCCGGTAATAAGGGTTGGAAATATGCTAATTTGACATACATTTCTCGGTGTGGAAGGCTAAAAATAGGCCAATGTATTTCCTTATTCCAATTGACGAAAACTATTGTTATTTTTTCCTATATCCCAGTATACAAGAAGTGAAACAGGTTGTTAAAGTTCCCAGTGACATCCCGGTATTAAGGGCTGAAAATAGGCCAATTTGACATACATTTCCGGGTATGGAGGGTTGGAAATAAGCCAATATATTTACCAGTTCCTCTTTATGGAAACTAATTTTTTGTTTGCCTGTATCCCGGTATGCAAGTAATGAAACAGACTGTCACGGGTTTATAAAAGTTCTGATTGATTTTCCAGTATTAAGGGCCGCAAACAGCCCAATCTTACATCTATTTTTCGGCATTCATAGAAGGAAATTATCTGAGCTTTATACTCATTTCCAGGTTTTGATTTTTTGAAAATATAAATGAAACGGGTAGTTTCCCTCTCCCAAAACCCGGAAATATGTAAATATTTTCACCATTTCCCAATTCTAAACAATGGAAATAGTTTAATTATTTACTACATCCCGGTATCTTACCGTGGAAACAAGGAAACCATTTTCACAATGAACTGTCCCGTTGTGTACCTAGAAAATCCATCGCTATGTTTCCATGCCTCCACACCGCGACATAAGTCAATTTTGTTCTGTTTCCCAGTGTTAAGAGCTGGATAACATATTAACATGGTCATTTTCATGGCTCATACCAGGAAACATTGCTCAAAATGAACTATTTTTCGATCTAGATCTTAGGAAACCAATGACATGTTTTCATGCCTAAACACCGGGAAACGATGCTCAAAATGAACTGTTTTCCGGCATATATCTTAGGAAACACATGCCTTATTTCCATGCATACACACTAGGAAATAGGTAAATTTGGGTTCAGTTTCCCGGTATGCTGACCTGGAAACTATATTTTCCAATATTAAATGACATCCATTCCAACTCGAAACAACCTGTCACACCTACTACTACCATTAGGGAGCATTTTTTTGTGGATTAACCCAACTCTCACATACCAATACACGCTTTTATGACCTGGTTGATTTATATAAGTTGCTTAATTTTGATGTTTAGTATCTTTAAACGAATAACTGTGGATGATTACACTTTTTCACTTAGTTGAAAGCAATTGTATCATAAAATATCGTCATTGAAAAAGTAAAAAAAAAATAATAATAATAATGTGTTTTGCATGACTTACGTAGTTGTATATAGTCATCATGTGCTACTCTTACATGTCCATTGAAATGAACATCAAAACTCCCAGTTACAAATGATCTGTGTCCTTAAATCAATCTGACAAAGGTCATTTCCATAGTCTCATACCAGGAAACATTGCTCAAAATGAATTGTTTCCCGGTCTAAATCTCAGAAAACCAATGACTTGTTTCTCTGCCTCAACACTAGGTAATAGGTAAATTTGGGTCTAGTTTCCTAGTATGATTACTAAAAAATTGTCATTTTGAGGTCTAGTTTCCATGCCTCAATATCGGGAAGTAATGCTCAAAATGAATTGTTTCCCGGTATATATCTTAGAAAACACATGTCTTGTTTCCATGCATAAACATCGGGAAATAGGTAAATTTGGGTCCAGTTTCCCGGTATGCTGACCTAGAAACTGACATTTTCACGGTGTGAATACCAAAAAATAGTACAAAATGTCCAGATTCCATATGTTACAAGAGGGAAATAAACTATTTCATGATAATTTCATTTTTTCAAAATAAATTTCTGCATTCAAAATCATACTTACAGCCAAACCAAATTCAAAAACCAAACCATATTCGACAAAAAGCATTTGATAAACGATGCTCAAACAAACTCATAACGAAAGTGATATATCGAAAGTAAAGGAGAATTGGGTGAGTTAGCTTCCGGATGGAATGGTATATCCCCGGATGAGCTTTCAACTGGGGGGTTCGCTGCTCGTGTCAAATCTTCATTCTATGGTGATTCCTCTAAATCCAGAACTTTGATATGTTTGTTTGGGCACGTGCGAATGGTATGCCCTAAATCTTTACACTTTCCACAACGAACTTGAAGTACATTAGTGTTGTTTTCAAACCCATTTCTGAAAAAAGAAAACACAAATTATTTGAACGCAGGAAAAAATAATGCATCAAAGCCAGTTTTCCAGTATAAACACCCGGAAATGGGAGCTCGTTTGGCCTATTTCCTGGTGTCCATACCAAGAAATCACAAACAAAAAAATGCAAGTTTGTTTCCATGCATGGACACCGGGAAATGGTATAATTTTGGACAGTTTCTAGGTATGGAACCCAAGAAATTGTATAAAAACGTAAAATCGAAATTTCAACCCTAACTCGTAAAATTGCAATTCTGTACCACAAAATTGGCTCCAAACACTATTCAATATTCATATTGATGTTATCATGAACTCTAAAATCATATATTCAAGACCCCTCTACCCCTACACCATAAAATTAACACTACCATGCTCAAGAATGAAAAAACTTTAAAACATACCTTTGGATTGTGATGGAAGATGAATTTTTAGAAATATATTGGAAAGACACATACAGACATGCTTATGAATTGTTAAAGGACAAACAATGTTGAATTTGGTGTTCCAAGAACATGATGCATTAGGATTGTAAAAGTTAGGGTTCCAATACAATTAGGGTGTGAGGACCATTAATAAATTTATTTTCTGGTGGAATTGGAGAGGAAATTTGCGGAATTGGGGCGTTGTACGGAGTGAAAGTTGAAGACGGGGTCTCTATCGGAGAAGTGGAGAGTGAAGAGGAGGAGAAACCGGATGTCGGAGTAGTGAACGTTGAATGTGACAAGGGAGGAGATATGATTTTGGATTCAAACGGTTAACATAGGGGTAAATTGAGAATTCTGATTTGTTTTTATATTTTCTATTTTTCGGATTTTATTTTATTTTGTTTTTTAATATTAAGGGTAAAATAGTAAACTTGATTTATTTGTTGCAAAAAATATTTATAATTATTTACTTTTGAAAGATTTCTGATGTTAGGCTAAAACAAAAATTTTGATTTTGGATGGGCCCAAAAGTGAAAATTATCATATATTCATATATATATATATATATATATTGAAAATTCAAAAAAAAATGGGTTTTTTAAAGTTCAAAATACAATTATAAGTTTAAAACATACAAAAACAGGCTTTTAAAAGTTTAGTTTTCACTCCATAGGCCAAGTTTCCTAAAATACCCCTGAATTATTGTAATTCACAGTCTGTAGATTACGGTCACAGTTTATGAATGACCTAATTTTACAAACTTTTTAAAAGTGGTCTATAATAGTATAATAAAATTTTTATGGCCTATAAAAAATTTCATCTTTATACCCGAACAGCAACAACTCACTAGATAAAAAGAAAGTTGTTGTCACATACAGGTTGGGTGGTATAGAGTGAACATCGAAAGATATCCGGATGCAAATAATTTATAACTGACACATTTCCTGAGAGTTCACTGAATACTTGGGTGAGTGACACATTTCCTGAGAGTTCACTGAATACTTAGGTGAGTGAGAAGATTTCTTGCCGCACTCTCCAGCGAGCGTCATTTTGATTCTTAACTGTACACTGATACACAACACAAGTTCTAATACATACATTCAACAATGGAAACCAGGCTTGGCTTGCCGTTGATTCCTTTGTGGCCACATTCTCAAAACTAACCACAATAATATAACCACAGGAGTTAGATAATCCCAATGAGGTTTGATTATCCTAGTGCATGATCCTTCTGTATAAATTATAATTTAGATTTTTTTTTTTTTTTTTTATCATACCATCTGTACCAGCAACAGATGATCCTTCTGTATGAGTTATAATTTAGGTTTTTTATCATAACCAGAAGTATTACTATCTGTACCAGCAGCAGATGCCAATTCCATCAATCGATCATAATCTATCTCAGTAGACTTGTACTTCAACTTGATTCCACTTTGAATCCATGATCGGATACACAGAATAGGTTGTGTGTTGTTGTGTGGCATGCAAATCCTTTGTTTATCAATCTGGTCCCCTTTGCTACAAAATAATTCTTCAGGAGCCACTGAAGTTGCCTGCACACCAAGAAAATCACGAGCCATAACAGACAATCGAGGGTATCGAGTGCTGTTCACCTTCCACCACTCCAAAACATCTGTGGGTATAGGAGCAGGAGGTTCTGATAGATATTGGGTGAGTTCATCTGTAGACTGACTTAAGCTTCCCCTTCGCTTCTTCCGAGCAATTTCTTCCACAAAAGAGACACTACTCCCATCTTCAGTCTCCTGAGAACCATAGCCACTTGATATTGATGAGAAATGAGTGGTTGAATAATTTCTAAGGAAATGGGTCCTTGCTTCATCAAGATAATTTTCTGCACTAAGGCTCTCTGGAATGAGTTCACTCTTGATCCGGGGATCAAGAATGGCTGTCATGAAGGTAAATATATTGCAAACCTGGTTGTTATAACTCCTGGCTTTCTTCATCATTTCTTCAGCTGCATTCTTCTGCCAGTCTGGGCTGAGACGGGATTCTCTGCATGTTGAAATCATCTCAGATATGTGATCCATAAAGAATAGAACCAACCCAACTGTCAGTACTTTGTGCGTAGATATATTATTAGTGGTCTTGTAAAATGGTTCCAAGTATCCATGCACAATGCTGACAGCAGTTTTCTCTGCTGTGCTTAGTCGCACCCTGCTGCCTAGTCTTTCTTCATGCTTGCTTATCACTGCATCCATGGTCTTACCAGCCTGCAAATTCAAGTGGGGAATATCTGCTAAATTATTATCCCAACTATTAAGAAAACATTACCAAGCGTCCAACAATCTAACATAACAACTTGAGATAAACAGTACCTTATGCACAAGGTCAAGCATTTGGTAATTGCCACTCCACCGTGCACAAGTGTCCAGTGGAAATTTCCAACTACCTTCTCGATAAGCTGTTGAAAACTGGACAAAGTCTTCTGCCATATCTGCGGATTCATTTAGCTCAAGCACAAGCTCCCTGGTTTTTGAAATCACCGGTTTAGTGGTTCTTAATCCATCATCGATGATCAAGTTCAAAGTACGAGCAGCACAGGGAATATAACAAAAGGGGCCAATTTTCTGCCCATCAAACTCCTCTTTTAGATTATGACATGCACGAATGGAGTTTTGATTGTTATCATGGGTACAAGAAAGGACCCTATTCTCAATATTATAAGTCCTAATAACATTGATCAAGGATTGGTAAATCTCTGAATCACCACAAGGATAAGGTATGTGACATATATCAAGGAGCACCTTGTGAAAAGACCAGGTTTCATCTATCCATTGACATGTAACACTCATGTAAGAAACTTGCTCATACGAAGTCCAGAAATCCAAAGTAAGGGAGACTTTGGAAGACACCTGTTCCAAAGACATCTTTACGTCTTCTCGCATGCTCCTAAATACTTCATGAAGCACTGCTTTGTACTTCTCACCAGGCCAGAGTTGAATGGATGGATTTAAAAATTTAAAGGAATTTGCTAGCCACTTTTCCTCCATGGTTGAAGGAGGGAGAGAATTCAATACAAGCCACTTGATGAGCAACCAGTTTAAATGATCATAATCCACTTGAGATGTTTTGACTTGAGGTTGTGATTTTTTAACTACAACAGTCGGCTGTGGTGCTTGGCTGGTGACAGCATCCCCTGCCTTATCATATCCTGGATGCCGATTAGCAAGATGTCTGCCCAAATTACCTACACCATGAGGGAAAAATTAGACGTTTGTAACAACACACTTTTTCACATCATATATGATTGTACTACATATTTCTTGTTCCAACTATAAAAATTGATTCTCTTGTGCTTAAGAGTGTAAAACAGTAATTCAATATCAAAATGGATCATTGTCTTTATTTCTTCTGCAATAGCCTCCTTATCACTCTTATGTGTAGCTCCAAGATTGTTCTATGAGAAACTCTAAAGGATGTCCACAAAAGTTTGTTTATTTATTCTATAAGTCAGTAATAGAACAAGTAAAATGGATGTACAAAACTGACCAGTGGCAGTTGCAATAGAGTAGCTTTGTCCACAAAACTTGCATCTTCGGCTTTTCCCATCAGGGGCTGTCTCAAAAAACTTTAGATATACCGATGTCATAGTCTTTTTTCTTGGTTTCGTTACAGGGCCAGAGTTTCCCTTTTCTGAAGAACCCAGTCCAATATCTACTGGATCTATGTTTGGAATTAATGCCAAATCCATCACATGTTTGGCTTCCAACTCTACTCCTTGAAGCAACCAAAAACAAAAGTGATTTTAGGTTTAGAATTATAAGTAGGATTCAAATTAATATGTTTATTATTTGATAATTAAAATCAATCCTTCCTATCAAGCAAAACATGTAAGCTGAAAATAAATTAAAAGATCCAGTCTCATATTTTACTTAGAGATCAGCCTTTTACTTCTTATCTTTTTCCTTTTTTTTTTTAGTATTGGTAGGGATTAAAATAATTAAATGATACATACATCAATCTAAAATATAAATAAAACACTTCTGATAAATGTATTATGCTAAGGAAAAGAATCCATCTCTTCTCAATTAAAGAGAATTATAGAAACCTTTTTACCAAACAAAGTTATGCAAGACTAATTTAAATGAGCTATCAATTAACCCAACTGTGGATGATTATTGAAAATGAGATATTTCCTTATCGCTCTTGCCCCATTTAGATTAAACTCCAACTCGAGGTAGCAAATATTCATTTAGTGAATTTTATCATGTTACTTCAGAATGTAGCATGATAAGCTAACATACAAGCTAATGGTTTTCAAATAAACGATGCCCAATCCAACCTTATGGACTCAACTTGCCTGAAAACATTCAATTTCTAAATAACATCAATACAAGCCACAGACAGAAGTGAAACTCTATAAAAAGCTAAATCAAATCAACTGACATAATAACTCATACATTGTAAACATAATTAGCCAATCAAGCACAATTTTCAGCAGTTAAGAATTGAGCAGTAAACAAACCATAATCCAATAGACGATGAGGAAGGGAAATACCTTTATAAGGCTTATAAGCATTATTCACAGTCCAGTCCATAGAATTCACTCCCAGCAGTCAAAATTTTGTATATTAAGAAGGAACACTTGAAATGAAGAAAAGCAGACCTTAGTGTCGAGCCTGACCCTTAGATTCACGAACTAATGAACACGGATTTCTCATGTGCAGTGTGATTTATGTGTGGAGGTGGAAGATTGATCGTGGAGGAAATGAAATCGGTTCCTGATTTGTGCGTTTGATTGCTGTTGTGAGTGAATAAGAGTGTGCAAGTAGAGAAAAATTTTGGAGGGAGAAACAAATGAAGAGAAGAGAGCGATGAGGCGCTGGATCTGAGCCGGATCTGAGCCGAGCGAAGAGAGAGAAGGGAGGAGATACCTCAGCTTTTGGTCAATTTGATGACTGAGAGAGAGAGAGAGAGGGAGCCGAGATCTCTCTCAGTCAATTTTGTTTGTTTGGTGTTGGTTTGGTTGGGGTGGCTTGGCTGGTGGTGGGTCAAACAAACTCGAGTGAGTGGCTCTGCTAGTAGACTGAGTGAGTGAGGCTGAGCTAGCCTGATTGGTTTTGATTTTGGATTTTTGATGATGGGCTTGCTTGAGTCGACGGTGGGCTGACTGTTGGTCGCGGCTTATATTGAGTTTGTCGAGCCCAATGTCTCCCGCTAGTTTTAATTTTAGTTTTTTTAAAAACAATTATAATTTATAATTTAATAATTTAAAATTTTCGGTTAAATCACAGCTCTAACATCAAATAATATCAAATTGCGATTTTGCGATATCAACCCATTACATTAATTTTATTGAGGTGGGTTGAAAAAGTCAAATAATGGAATGGAAAAATTACTATTTAAGGTTAGTATTTTTATTTTAAAATTTTCAGTATAAAATTAATATTTTTACGATAATTTTTAGAGGGGCATACGGGGAATATTAATGACGTTATTACTATTTCATAACAAAATATATATATATATATTTTTTTTATTTTGTTATGAATATGCAACAAGTGGATTTCCACTTCTCTGTTAGAGATTATACATGCAAGGTATGGTCACATGCAGGACGATACATACTCTTATATTTGCTATATATATATATATATATATATATATATATATATATATATATATATATCCTGAGTAAATAATACACACTTCCTCTGTTTTCTTTTCTTACGTTATTTTCTCTTCTCTCTGCATTGTCCTAATATTACTATTAAGTTGATATCAATAAATTGGAAGTTAACTGTTCAGATTCAATCCAAGATTACCAGGTTATCTTTCTGATCCCAATTTATTTTTCAGTTTATATTGAATTGTTTTCTTCTCTTTTACCCCAATTCTATTTTTATTTTTATAACACGTTATCAACACGAGTATGCTCTTCAGTTGCCGCTTTTGACGGATTTTCTAGATCAGAAAGTGTTTGGTATCGTTGTTTCTAGGTTATTGCTGATTGGGAAAAATTGTTGTGATATGAAACCAGAAAAAATATCGGATCTGAAAAAATTAGATTTCCATGCACTGGAACTATCTGGAAGCAATTACTTAGCATGGGTGATGGATTTGAAAATCCACTTACGAGCCAGAGATCTATTGGATACTGTTGAGGAACAAAATCAAACTTCCGTGAAACAAAAATCTCAAGCTATGGAGATTATGAGACACCGTATAAATGAAAATTTGAAATCTGAATATTTAAATATGGAAGATCCACTTGAGTTGTGGAATGCATTGAAAAACATTTATGAACACAGAAGGGAGGCTGACCTTCCAAAAGCCCAAATGAATGGAATCAGTTGAGATTCCAAGATTTTAAATCTGTCAGTGAGTATAATTCTGAACTCTACCGAATAACAACAATCAAAGAATCTTATGGAGAAAAAGTAACAGATAAAGAGAAAATTGAGAAAACTCTTTCCACTTTCCATGCCGATAAGGTGTTGCTATCGTCGGGTTTTCGACAACATTATTACAAAAGTTTTGGTGATCTAATTTCTAAGTTAACATTATTGGAACAATATGATCAACTGTTTATGAGAAATCATGAATTACGACCATCTGATACTGTGGAACCACAAGAAGTAAACAATAATACATTTCGTGGTCGAGGTCGTGGTTTTGGACGTGGTCGTGGTCATGGCCGCGATAATAATAATAGAGGCCGTGGACGAGGCCGAAATAATGGAAGAAGTGGAAATAGGTTTCATCCGTATAATCGTGGAAACTTGGTTTGGACCAAAGATGAAACCCAGAACAGGAATGAAAATTCTGGGAATAGAAATAATAGTAATTCCCAAAATGTTTGTTACAAATGTGGAAGCAGTGATCATTTCCATCGTCAATGTCGAACCTCCCAACACCTGGTAGATTTGTATCAAGCTTCCTTGAAAGGGAAGAATTCTGTAGAGGCAAATGTTGCCAATCTGGAAAGTGGAGAGGGAACCTCCCAGAAGAATGTTTCAAGCTTTCATACCTGTGATTTCTTCGATGATCTGGATATCAAAAATTTCATAAACTACACTGAAGATCAGAATGAAAATCAGAAGGCAACCTGAATTACATATATATCTGTAAATATGAATAGTAGTGATGAAAATATTTCTGACTGGATTTTGTAATTTTGTTGTGTATATATCTTTTGTAATTAAAGTCAGAAATATTTATGGATATGTTTTGTAATGTAAATATTAATGTAAATATTTTGTTTATGTGAATAGAATATGGAAGTTCAAGGTGTTTGTTTAATTGATAGCGCAACCACTCATTCTATCCTCCGAGATAAGAAATATTTTCTAAATATATCCAATTATAAGGCTCAAGTGAATACTATATCTGGTCCCGCTAATTTAATTGAAGGATATGGTAAAGCCATAATCTTATTAGAGAAGGGAACAAAAATCTGTATCCAGAATGCTTTATATTCAAAGTAATTCCAAAAGGAATTTGTTGAGTTTCAAAGATATAAGAAACAGTGGATATCATGTGGAAACGGTGAGTGAACAAAATGTGGAGTATCTATAGATAACATCCATTGTTTTTGGATAAAAAGTCATTCTGGAAAAACTCCACACATTATCATCTGGTTTATATTATACAAAAATATCCCCAATTGAAGCTGATGTAAATGTGAGCCAAAAGATATTGGATCCTAAAAGTTTTCAATTATGGCATGATAGACTTGGTCATCCTGGATCTTCAAATAGCCTTTCTTTTCAGGCAGGTTTCCATCAACCAAAGGAAGGTAAGCAAGCTCAGGTTCATAGGATAATTTTCTATCTCTGCTCAGAACCCTAACTAAGATTCCCTGGTAAAGCCATAGAGAAGGAAGAATAGAGGCCAATTCAGGGATTATAGTTATAGTAGGTGAGACCTTCTTCTATTAATTTTGGGACTTAGTTCCTTGATTGAGGATGAAAGGTCCTATCCAAATCTCCAGGACAGGACGACTCCGGTCCTATGGAAGAAGCTGGTATTGGACCACTTTCCTTGGCTAAAGTAAGGGGATCGATCCGAGCGAAAGAGGCCAGATTCAATTCCTCCTCCCCCAGACCCGCTTTCTAAGTCGACTCAAAGACTAAATGGATAGACAGAACTTCTCTTACGATAACCGTCTTCAGATTTTTTTTTATTATTCGCATTCAACTTGAACAATTCTTGTGACAACAGACGGAATTCCTTCGTTCCCTTTCTCAAAGGAAAATCTATCTTTCTAGTAGTCTATCGAGCCAGTTTCATTTGTTGTAATGCTAAAATAAAAAGGAAAGATGGCCCTTCTACTTAGTGCATCTGCTACGTCCAAATGTTCCTTTCATCCGGAGCTGCCGTAACTTGGGCTCATCATGCTATACTCGCGGGGAAGGAAAAACGAGCTGTTTATGCTTTAGTAGCCCACGGAGATCGTAAGATTATTAATCCTTTCATCACTAGCCTCGGTCCAATTGGGCATTTACAAACACTGGTATGCTCTTTGATAAGGCCACTCTTCGCACAACAAATCCACTTTCAAGTTGACTTATTCGCTCGGCCAATCGTCGGAATGTGTACGAGATACGGGACCTATCGAAACAATGGAAGATGATACAACAGGTAAGTCTTGTTGGTTCGACCAAAGGCATCGGGTAAATGGGATCCAGGTAAATGGCTTACTGTTCGGTCAGCCTATTCTGATTTAGGTGCAAAAACAACTTCTTCTCGACGCAGGGGATTCGTTCAAAAGAGCCCCTCTCTTTTATGTGTTGGTTCACTAAAAACCATATCACACCTGCTAACACGGATATCACACAGCAATCGACGACCAACAGGTGCTAAAGCTTATCGTTATCGACTACATAATCAACTTGGTATGATTAAACTAATCTCATGATAAGCAAGCCCAGCGGGCCCTGCCTTCGCCTGCCCCCAAACAGCCAGCCCTCACCAGGCTAAATTCAAAAAGAAAGAAGAGAAATTGGGCCATCTTTCCCGAGAGAGGCCGCCTTCTCTCAGGCCAGTAGTCTTCTACTTCTAGTCGACTGCTCTATTCTATGTTTGGTAAAGTGTCAACCGGCCCAGGAGACACAAGTGGAAGCTGGCTTGGTGCCCTATTCGGCCAAGAATTTCGCTATTTCGATTTTGCTAGTCCTTGGGAACAGCGTAGCGACGGATAATTCAGAATCAGAATAGGTCGAAGAACTGTTGAACGCTTCAACTTGGCCACTAGGCAAAGGCTGGGCGAGAGACTAGGCCAACTTACTGCCATGGTTCCAGGATCAAACTCTTCTTTTGACTATGATTGGGCCCTGCAGTGGTAGAACCTGGTGAACCGGGCATTTCCCAACCTTCTGTGAACTTTGCTTCTCTTATGATTTTTGCTACTTTCTTTATTCACTTTTGGAGATCACTACGCCCCTTTGCTGCTTTTGGCATTCCACTTGGGATGAAAAGCATGGGGAACGGTTCATCAAGTCATTTCTCGCCTCAACCCCCTAAATAGGAGCCGACCATACTACAGTACGATACCTGTCAAAGATGGCACTGCAACACCTTTCAGAATGCTCGGAATCCAGGCTAGATTTTTTCAAAGTAGAAATGACGTAGGTGATAGATCGAATCGTTTAGTATGCTAATCTTGACAGTTTCTATTTTTCGATACAATGATGCATAGAATTATTGAAAACTCAAATAGACACCCATTAAAGGATCAGAAAATCTTGTTATTGAATGATTATTTTTGTACATCCTATACTCAAGGAAAGTTGGTAATTAAACCATCTAATGTTAAAGTGAATTTTGAATGTCCATTTTTGCAAAGGATTCAAGGGGATATATGTGGACCAATTAATCCACACAGTGAGCCGTTTCGATATTTTATGGTGTTGATCAACGCATCTGCAAGATGGTCGCATGTTTGTTTGTTATCAACCCGTAATTCAGCATTACTAAGCTGCTTGCCCAGATAATTAAATTGAGAAAATAATTCCCAAATTATCAAATTAAATCCATTCGTTTGGATAATGCTGGGGAATTTACATCAAGGGCATTTGATGACTATTACATGTCAATTGGAATTAATGTTGAGCATCCAGTTCCGCACGTTCATATCCAGAATGGGTTGGCAGAAGCATTAATCAAAAGGCTTCAAATAATTGCTCGCACTTTGTTGTTACGAATCCAATTACCAATTTCTGCTTGGGGACATGCAATATTACATGTAGCTACACTGATACGCCTTAGACCCACTCGAAATCACGAATATTCTCCGTTACAGTTAGGAACTGGACATAAACCAGATATCTCACATTTGAAAGTTTTTGGTTGTGCTGTATATGTTCCCATATCACCTCCTTAAAGAACCAAAATGGGACCCCCAACGTCGTCTGGGAATTTATGTGGGTTATGACTCACCATCGATAATTAGATATTTGGAACCCATGACTGGGGATTTGTTTACTACACGTTTTGCGGATTGTCATTTTAATGAGCAAGAATTCCCACGACTTGGTAAAAAAGAGACACCTATCAGAACAAATAATGAACTCGTATGAAAAAATGAGAAGTTGTATTATCTGGATCCACGTACTGGTCAATGTGAAAGTGAAGTAGGAAGGATTATTCATTTACAAATGGTTGCTAACCAATTACCAGATAATTTTACTGATACAACTAGAGTGACTAAATCTCATATCCATGCTCGAAATACACCCGCTCGACTGGTAGTTCCAATCGATAAATCTAGACAAATGATAGCAAACGAATCATCTGAAATCCAGAGAAAACGTGGTAGGCCCGTTGGGTCCAAAGATAATGTACCACGAAAACAAAAAGGTCAAAATGAGAATGTTGTTAAAGAAATGCTCCCAAAAAATACCACATCTCAAGATCTGCAAATTGTGGAAGTTGAAAATCCTAATCATGAAAGAATATTTGAATCTAGAAATGAGGAAGTATCAATAAATTACATGAAAGAAATTTGGAACCGTAAAGATGTTATGTTAGACGATATGTTTTCATATGCAGTAGCAACTGAAATAATAAATGATGAATATAAACCCCAATCCATTAAGGAATGTAAAGAACGAAATGATTGGCCAAAATGGAAAAATGCAATCCAGGCTGAATTGGATTCATTGAATAAACGAAGTGTTTTTGGGCCCATAGTTAAAACACCTGAGGGTGTCCAACTAGTTGGTTACAAATGGGTATTTGTTAGGAAACGAAATGAGAGAAATGAGATTGTTCGATATAAAGCCCGTTTGGTTGCTCAGGGTTTCTCTCAAAGGCCCGGAATTGATTTCGAGGAAATGTATTCACCTGTAATGGATACGATAACTTTCCAATTTTTAATTGGTTTGGCCAAAGAACGAAACCTCGAAATACGTTTAATGAATGTGGTTACTGCTTATCTGTATGGTTCCTTAGATACTGATATTTTCATGAAACTTCCAGAAGGGTTAAAACTTCCTGAAATGAATAAAGATCATAGTTTATATTCCGTGAAGTTACAACGATCATTATATGGATTAAAACAATCTGGACGAATGTGGTACAATCGTCTGAGTGAGTATCTGATTAAAGAAGGGTACGTTAATGATGTTATATGCCCATGTGTGTTCATTTGAAAATCAGGATCCAGTTTTGTAATTGTAGCAGTTTACGTTGATGATATGAATTTAATCGGAACACAAGATGAAATTCAGAAAACTGCTGAATATTTGAAAAGGGAATTCGAAATTAAAGACCTGGGGAAAACGAAATATTGTCTTGGATTGGAAATAGAGCATAAATCTAATGGGATTTTGATCCATCAGAAAGCTTATACTGAGAAAATTCTGAAACGTTTTAGTTTAGAAAAATGTCATCCATTAAGTACCCCAATGGTAGTTCGTTCCCTTGATCCCAAAAAGGATCGGTTTCGACCCAATGATGATGATGAAAATATTTTGGATTCTGGAACACCATATTTGAGTGCTATTGGTACCCTTCTATATCTAGCCCAATGTACGAGACCAGATATAGCGTTTGCTGTTAACTTATTGGCTAGATACAGTTCCGCTCCGACCCGTCATCATTGGAACGGAATCAAACATATTCTTAGATACCTTCGTGGAACTGTAGATTTGGGACTATTTTACTCAAATTCAGATAAATCTTCTGGTTTGATTGGTTATGCTGACGCTGGTTATCTCTTGAATCCGCATAAAGCCCGTTCTCAAACTGGGTATATTTTTACATATAATGGTACGGCTATCTCGTGGAGATCCGTAAAACAAACTCTGGTTGCCACATCTT
This sequence comes from Cardiospermum halicacabum, assembly GCA_031304145.1. Taxonomy (NCBI): domain Eukaryota; kingdom Viridiplantae; phylum Streptophyta; class Magnoliopsida; order Sapindales; family Sapindaceae; genus Cardiospermum; species Cardiospermum halicacabum. The sequence continues at coordinate 14,888,106 of CM062393.1, forward strand.
CGAATCACGCTGGAATATTGGCATTACATGAAACTAGTCGAGAATGTGTCTGGTTGAGATCTGTCATAAGTCACATCCAGAGTTCATGTGGGATTCCCCAAAATATGAATGAGCCCACAATAATTTTTTAGGATAATGCCGCCTGTATCGCCCAAGTGCGAGGTGGATATATCAAAGGGAATAGAATGAAGCACATCTCGCCTAAGTTTTTCTACACCCACGAGCTTCAAGAGTCTCGACAAATCGATGTAAAGCAAATCCGGTCTTCAAGCAATCTCGCATAATGAAGACTTTGCCGACATCCACTTTTGAGAAGCTAATTTATGGAATAGGAATGCGGAAACTTTCCAGATTAGAAGATTATATTATGGGTATAATTAACAGGGGGAGTTTTTGTAATTGGATTCCATCAGCTGTACTCTTTTTCTTTCGTCCAGTTTTTATCCCACTGGGTTTTTCTAGCAAGGTTTTAACGAGGCAGTCGAATAATGAAAATCCAAGGGAGAGTGTTATGAATATGCAACAAGTGGATTTCCACTTATTTGTCAGATGTCATACATGCAAGGTATGGTCACATGCAGGACGACACATGCCCTTATATTTGCTGTATATATATATGTACATATCCCGAGTAAATAATACACACTTCCTCTGTTTTCTTTTCTTATGTTATTTTCTCTTCTCTCTGCATTGTCCTACTATTAGTATTAATTTGATATCAACAAATAGAAAGTTAACTATTCAGATTCAATCCACGATTAACAGGTTATCTTTCTGATCTCAATTTATTTTTCAGTTTATATTGAACTGTTTTCTTCTCTTCTACTGCAACTCTATTTTTATTTTTATAACATATACATATATATATCTTTTTCTTTTTATTTTATTTTATTTTGAATATATTTTATTTTTCTCTTCTATTTCACCCTCTTTTATCTCAAATTCACTAAAAACCCCTTAAAATCAGGTAAAATGGTCTTAATCCCCACACTTTCTCTTTTTAAATTTATTTATACTCTCTTTCTTATTTTTTTTATCCACCTAAGCAAATATCCCAGCCAAATATTCTTTATTGTATATGCTCTCAAGCATGTATAATGGAAAGACTTTTGGGTAGAATATTTACTGACATATGTACCGATACACCTTGTTTTTATCTGATTTAATATCATTCTCCTCTCTATGCCTGGAAATCAAAATCTTCACATAAAAAGTAATTATATTACACGCCCACTGTGGCCTCCACGATTATCTATCTCACAAATATACGAGGAGAATTTTGGATGGGACGATCGTACAACTAAGATGGTGAGACTTTCATTCACAATTCGACACATGTGCATTTGAGGTAATAGTGGCTATAAAATAATAATTTCTCTTAAATTAATGCACACGTGTCGAATTGTGAATGGAAGTCCCACCACACGTGTCTCGAATTATGAATGGAAATCCTACGTGTAGGATCGTGCCACCCAAAACTTTCTCATATAAGAGATCAAGGTCTTGATACTCGTTTTCTCTCTCTTGATTAATTTGTATTTCTCTATTCTAATCACCTACCAACTCACAATCACATGTTTTAAAGAGGTGAATGAATTCTGAATACTGGCAGTTGAAATTATGTTTCAGAATATTTGCAACTTGAGGGGATGAGTTTTAAAAAATGTTGCATGATGTTAAAGGTGTGTTTTGTTAGTTTTTTTTTTTTTCTTTTTTTTCTTTTTTAATTATGAAATTTTTTATTCTGATTTTTTTAAAAAGAAATACTTCAAATACATTTCAATGTTATCTTTTTAAATTTATTTTTAATTAATTTTTTATTTTTATTTTTATTTTTTTAGTCAAATAATTTATTAGGATTTTAATTTCTAATATATAATTTATTTAAAATTTTATTTTAATGTTTAATAAAATAATTTATTTATTTATTTATTATTTTAATATTTCAATAAAATAATATATATTTATTTTGGTAATTCTAATAAAAAGTACAAATACAAATATTTTTTTTAATAAACTCGATTTTTATTTAAATCCAAATAAAAATAATATATTTGAAAATTAAAATTAAAATAAATATAAGAATGTAGTATTAAAATATATTTAAAATATTATAGAAAAATCATAATTGAAAAACAAAACAAAACCAAACCAACCAAACACACCCCAATCACCTAACATTTTTCAAAACTCATTCACCCAAATTGGAATATGCTTAAATAGAACTATAGCTGTTAATATTTCAAAAATCATTCACTTCCTTAGTAATTTTTCCATTTGTGATGGGGTGACATAAAAAAAGAGTAATGCTAGCAGTCACTTCTTTGTGCCTATTTTCGTTGCCTACTCATTGGATATAAATTTTATAACAATTAAAATATGAATTTATTTATCCAATCAATTCTTATCATATAAAAGTAGGTACGAAAAATTATCACAAAGAATAGGATATCAATCATTACTTATAAAAAAAAAACTAATAAGATCGAATTAATTTTTATAATTTATTAGACTATTCACGGTAGATTTAAATAATTTTTTAATTTTTTAAGTACCTGTCGAATATTTTAATTTTTAATTTTAACTCAAATTTAATAATATTCAATTTATTAATTTTTATCCTATAATATATGTTTCTATATTTTATGACATAATTGACAATTTTAAATAGTTGCAATTTTATTTGTATATACATGTTGAAGTGATGTAGATATGATCTTTTGGTGTGGATAGCGTCTGAATCATCTGCTCAATAATTTTAGGCATCCACCATACTACAGATACTTCCTCCTCCACCTTCATTTCATCCGTTACAATATCGCACTTTCATTATTATTCATCAATTTTTAAATCCGGCTTGTCAAATACGTACCCAGACTTATCGCAGTCTGTCTCTGCATGTAAAGAATATGTGGTAATTCACACTTTATTTAAAAGAATGATAATTTCCAAAAAAATCACCGTTAGTTTATTCAATTAGCAAAACAAACTTTAACTTTTCTATTTTTGCCAAAAAAAAATCTCTTTTCAACAGAATCTGGCCAAGCTACTAGCTGCTGCTGGATTAGACGTCTATCTATCTCACCACGTCCACTTACTCCTATAAATAGAAAGGCGGGCGGAAGGAATGCTCTGCTCATCTTTCTTACGGCTCGTTACCGCAGCGCTCGTTCACCCCTTCGACTTCTTAAATCAAAAAAGAAGGTTCCTGTCTTTTTTCCATTGGTAAATAACGTCTTGAAGCAAAGGCATTATTAAACGAAAGAGATGTCGGGTCGGTCAATTGCATTAGGAGATGTTGGACCTATCTTAACCGTAAGTGCATTCGCTATTCGATTCCATCCTCGATCCCACCAAATTCCAAAGTTTTCTCTCTTTTTTTTTTTTAAGTGACAAGTGGGTGACAAACGGTATACTTTCTTCTCTACGTCACCGTCTCCTCAATGAGCGTAGATTGATAGAGATGGCTTTTGTGCCGGTCAATCTGTATGTTCGGTTCCTCGGGAGGGACTTCCAACTGAATGCGATCCTTGGTCGCCGTATCTCATAATCCCGGATTATTGGATTGACCCAATAGCATACCTGTCTGCACACACGAACTGGTAGGCGATCGATAATGTTATAAGCCTAAACGGCTTCCTGCTGATTTTTGTAATTATATATTTTTAATTTTGAGAATTTAAAAAAATCATTTTTTCTTTTTTTTTTTCTCTTTTTTTTTTTTTCTTTCTTCTTCTTCTCAGATCTATTTTTCTTTTTTCTTTTTCTCTTTTTTCTTTCATCTTCTTCTTCCTAGAGCATCTCACCTCCTCTTCTTTTTCTTTCCTCTTCTTTGTCCACCATCTCCTCCTCTCACCTCTCTTATCTCTCCTCCACCTCCATTGATTTCTTTTCCATCAACAACTCAATATTTGCAAAATCAAACACAAATTCAAACCTAAAATCTACAAATCAACTTAACCCCAACATAATTCCAACACAAATCATCAACCAAAGCTCCTCCTCCCTCGCTTCTCTCTCTTCAAAGAAGTAAGAGAGAGAAGTGAGAGAGGAAGAGTCGAAAAATAAAAACGTGAAGAGGTGCGAGTGAAATTAAGGAAAGAGAAGGAGGGAAAGATGGAGCAGATCTGGAAAAGAAAACAAGAATCATATCGGGGAAGAAGGAAAAAAAGATCTTGGAAGAAGAAGACGAAAGAAAAAAGAAAAAGAAAAAAGAAAATAAAAAAGAAAAACCAATCTGGGAAGAAAAAGAAAGAAAGAAAAACGAGAACAAGAAAACAAAATGATTTTTTTTAATTCTTAAAATTAAAAATATATAATTACAAAAATACCCCCAGTTTATTGTTCATTTCTGGCGAATGAATAGTAAACTTAACCGATTTTGTTGAAAAGAGACTTTTTGACCAAAATTAAAAATATTGAAGTTTTTTGGCTAATTGAGCAAACTAGCGGTGGATTTTTGGAAATCACCTTTAAAAAATTGTATCATACGTCGAGTGGATATATATGGGTACGTTTATACAAATGATAACTGTAGAGATTATTTAATAAAATATTTCAAATGCATGCGTTCAAGATTAAAGGGTTAATTTCAAAAACCACCCAAAATTTGAAACATCTTACTTCTAGCACCTAGTTTTGCAAACTTCTAACAAACTACCCCCAAGACCACCCAAAATCAAAACCTAGTAAGGTATGGGTGGTTTTTATGTTTTTGAGTGGATTTTATATTTTTGAGTGATTTTTAAATTATTTAGTTTTAATAATTATTAAATTTTTGGTTTAATAATTCAACTAAAATTTAATTTTTTTATTAAATAATTTAAAATTTTTTATTTTAAAACTTTTAAAATTTTACTAAAGTAAGATAAATTATTCTATAGTATAGTATTTTTTTTAAATGTTTGGTTAAATAACTTTTTCTTTTAATTTTAAATTTTTTATTTACTAAAACCAGCAAAAAGATATTATTTAATTGTAGGCATGTTTGAAAATTTAGTAAAAAAAATATATTATTATTGTATTATAATTTTCTAGTTTTTAAAAAATAAATATCTATAAATAAAAATGTTTAAAATTAAAAAAAGTTGATATAGTTAATAGTTTTTTTTTGAAAAAATAAATATAAAAATAAAACTCAATATTTCACTAAAAACTATTTAAATTACATAATTTTGGTTGTATGTATAAAAGTAAAAATTAAAGGTTAAAAATAAAAATGATCAAAATTATTCAAATAAAACATAATTTTGGTTGTGTCATCATTGATCGAATCATCTCCAACAGTGTTCTATTTCTTCTTTCTGCGACTCCGTTCTGTTGAGTGGAATGGTTAATTGTCTTACAATATCTTTCTCTTGACACAATGTCTTAAATTATTCAGATTGATATTCTCATCCTCGGCCCATGTGTAACACTTTAATGGCCTTATCCAATTGATTCTCCACCATAGCCAAAAATTGTTCAAAGCAATCTAGTGCTTCAGATTTATGGAGATCAGATAGATTAGACCAGAACGAGTAAAATCATCTATAAAGGTAATAAAATATGATGCACCGCTTTTAGCTCTAATGTTCATGGGTCCACATATATCATAATGAATTAATTCTAACGTAGAATTAGCCCTAGTAGCCTTTCAAAAGGTTTTCTAGTGGTTTTGCCTGCTAGACAATGGTTGCAGATTGGCAATTCTATCTTATCATAGGAGCCTATAATCCCCTCTTTTGCCAACCTATTCATCCTATCTTGACCTATATGACCAAATCTAGCATGGCATGTCGATATACTAGTATCAGAAGAAGTAATTAATGAAAAACTATCATTTGAAAACAAAGAAGGATTTTCATAACATTCAATGTTAAATACCATAAATCCATTAACAAGTTGTCGTAATCCAATATAAACAGAATCATAAAATATTTTCAAACCAGTAGCATTAAAAATTAACTTATAATCATAGGATAATAAAGATAAGAATTTTTAAACCGAATAAGACATCACGTATGAGCAATCTATGGCCACTCTGCATCCTTAGTTTGCAAGTGCCAATTCCTTTAACTTCTACGCGCAAGTTGTTGCCCACATATATCCATCGAGTACCTCGTGGAATCCGACGATACTCGATAAATGCTCCTCTATCTCTAACTACGTGGTATGTGGTGCCGGAGTCTACAATCCACATAGGGTGAGCCTTAGCAAGCAAAATAAAGTTAGAAACATAAATATTAATTAGGGAAAAATCATAAATGGTTACCTCTTTCTTGGGCTCGGTGCATTCACGAGCGAAGTGACCCATCTTGTCATAATTGTAACACTTGACCTTGCTTTTATCTCTCTGCTAACCCTTCCCTCTCCTAGTCTTCTTCTTTGAGTTATTGGTCCCGGGCTTATTTGAGTTTTTCGGACCCTTTTCTTTCTTTCCGCCCCGTTCCTCTCTTGCGCTTAGCACCCATGCCTTTCCGCATGCTGGATTTAGTCATATAGAGTTGACCTGCGAATTCGGCTGCCTCTAGGTGCTTGTCCTCGATTTCAACATGATGAGAAATGTCATCAAACGTCTTGATGTTATCATTATGTGTAACGTCCTGGTCCGGGGCCCAGCCGTTACTGTGCACACCCGGTTAAACCCGAATCGTACACCAATCAATACCGATACAATCGTTACACAATAGGATATCGTGGATCCCACCCACTTTCTTTCGCCTCCACCAGCACTCGAACTCCAACCTTAGGGATATATGGATTGTGAAAGCAGCCAGAAGATCCTCGTTGTGCCCATCATCAGCAGCCATATGATCCTCCATGTTATTGGCATCCACATGAATCTCATCATTATCGGCAACCACATGATCCTCAGCGGCATCAGCAACTATATGATCCTCCTCTAAATCTGGTATAAGAGCTACTAGAGCTATAATGGGAGCAACCAGATGCTGCTCGGGAGGAGGTGGTCGATGTGGCTGGTGGTGGTGAAATACTGGTACAATCATTCTCGGAGGAAGAGGAATCGCCATTCTGGGCGCAGGAGGTGCTTGAGCTAGAACATGCCCAAAACCTGGTGGTGGACCAAATACTGGTACAACTGTTTATCTTGGCTGAATAGTAATTACGTCAGGATTTTCCTCTCTAGTCACCGAGTAAGTGCAGCCTGTCTTCTTCTCTCTTGTATTAATCAATGAATGTAAATAAACAGAGTGTATTTTTTTTTCTTTTTCTTTTCTGTATTTTTCCACGCTTTTTACTAACTCGAGTTTATGTTTTTACAGGAATCATGATGATAGATGTTGGAGCAGTTACAATAATTTCAACCTCTATCTCTATCAGCGTATGGGCCTCTTAGGTGCAAATCCAAAAGCCCAATATCCTAATAGAAAATAATAATTAAATCAAACTCAAAAAAGGAATAATATTAATGCCTTACGAGTTCTACAGTGTAATCTCCACTGGTTCTTCATCTTCCTGATAAAATAGAAAATATTCAAAATGAAAAGTTTGATGAGCATTTAAATAAAATTTCATGAGATATATAAAAAATGAGTTACTTACATGAGTCTTTGGATCCCTATTAATTTTCATATAGATGACGAACCCAATCGACTCCATAAATCAATACTTGCACCATCTCACTAGATAATGATACATGATATGGGTCAAGAACTCTAGTCCGTGCACTAAAAATAGCCTCTGATGCAACTCTACTGATAGGAGTATCTAATACATCACAAGTCATCCTTCGCAAAATTTTAAACTTTAATTCATTAGTTTTCCACCAAGCTAATGCATCAAAATTAGAAGCATCATTTTATACATTGGATCAAGTATGAAAGAAATGGCCATCAAAAGATTACACTCACCCTAATACTTCTCAAATTTTTCTTTCATCTTCCTACAATATACCGAAGGAAATCTTTAGAGTGATTTTACTTCTCATTTAACATTTCCTTCACTCTCCAAATAACACCAAGAAATAGATTTGATGTAAGATAATCAATCCTAAAAACCACATGATAGCCTAAAAAAAATCTCAAGAATCCTAATAACTTGTTCTACTTTTTTCCAATCACTAGTGCTCGGAGACCTATTATAGGAAGGCTATCTATCTTGAAATATTGGGAAAACATATTTCATTTTCAAAGCCACTTATAACATCTCAGAAGTGGAATTACATCGAGTGGGACAATCAAGTATTAGCTTTCTCATTAAAATACCTAATAACTGAACAATCTCTGAAAATTTCTTCATGTTAGGAAACTCGGGCTCGTCGCAGTGGAATTTGTCTCGATTAATAATATTTAAACAAAATAAAAGACAAAAAAAATATTAACACACCAGGATTACATGGAAACCCAAAACGGGAACGTCAGGACGAACAAAGATTTTTACTATGTAGCAAAAGATGTTACAACCACAACTAGAAAACACTCTCTAACCAAAACCCAATTACAAGCCTCACCCCAAGCTCACAAGAAAGAAACTCACAAAACACTCAGGATCTCTCAATTTGTGTTTCTACAATTAAAGATTACAACATCATATTTATAGTGAACAATGACTTACTCACCAAATAAATCATAATAAACTAGAAAACCTATTATTACTAGAATTCCTAAAAAGGGGGGAAAAGATTCTTTCCTAATTGCAATTCTAATAAGCCATAAATACAATTCCTAGTCAAATATAATACTTTCAAAACGGTATTCAAATATTTGACTTCCAAAAGAGTATTCAAATCTTTCTCAACTTCCAAATAAAAACTAGTATATTGAATACTAATTTTTATCAAACTCTAACACTTCAATCTTCCCTCAGATGAGTTAATGAATCTCACACTTTATCTCACACTTTCTTTAATATCATTACTTACAACTTTTAGTTTCAGAGAGACCATCTTGCACAACAAGATTTGGAATATGTGCTACGCATCTTACATGACAAAATTGACCACCGAATCTAATTTTCTAATATTGTAAAAAGTTTACTTTAAAATTCTAATAACATTTGTAGCATTATCAACAGAAAATACGTTATTCTCAATCCCCATAATTTCAATTTTCATGCATTTAAATAATGTATTAGATCTCCCACAATTTCATGCATTTAAATAATGTATCATATATGTTAAGATATATCAAATGCATGTATAAATTAACCAACAATGTATAAATTAAATAAGTTAATGACATCAAAATATAAAGAAAAAAGGGAATAAAAAATTTATTATACAATTATAGGTCACTTTTGAAAAGTTTGCACAACTAAAGTTTGATTTTCACTTCATAGGTCATTCACAGCTGTGAGCGTAATTCACAGTATTTGTGAATTGTAAAGTTTCAGGGGTATTTTAGGAAACTAAAGTTTGATTTTCACTTCATAGGTCATTCACAGCTGTGAGCGTAATTCACAGCATCTGTAAATTGTAAAGTTTCAGGGGTATTTTGGAAAACTTAGTTTATAGAGTAAAAAATAAATTTTTAAAAGTCTGTTTTTATATGTTTTTTAAAATAGACCTATAATTATATTTTAAACTTTAAAAACTCATAATTATATTTTAAACTTTAAAAACTCATTTAAAAGAATTAATGGACTCTAGTCATTTAGGTTCATTTTCCGTTGATATTTTCAAAAGAGACTATACAACTATAGACATGATCACATTTCGGGTTTATCAAGGGAAATGCTGTCTGATCTTTGCATTGAAGACAATGTGATCCCACCAAACCTTTAGTTTTATGTATTTCAAGGGTCGTCTACGTAATTTATTCTGATTTGAGTAGAGAAAAATGTTTTCCAAAATTGTATCTTTTTGCTATTCTGGATGAAGTACGATCCAATTAAATTGGACCTACACAATTCTTGTACCTTGTGAGGCACTAAAAATGTATTTGCTTCCTTCCTACCGAAGCCACCACAAGAAACCAAACTAGGTATACATACCGTCTTCAATGAATATAATCACCAAACAATTTGCCAAAAACCAGAAACCAATTACTTGTGAACAAAGCTAATGACATTGACATTGACATTATCCAAGCATAAAACTGCAAATCAGAACAGCTCTATGATATTTAAACACTATTCCTCTTTTAACTTTTCTGTATCTAATTCTGCGGTCTGAGACAAGCTAAAAGAATCATCATCTGATGACCAAACCATCTTAAATGTGGTATGGTTTTTTGGACCGCGATTTACTTGATCTCCAAATTATTGCAGACGGGTCTGGGCAGATTCGGTAAGGGATTTTCGGTGTAGGTGTATCAGGGACACTGCAAACACATTTCATCAAATTTAAATCGTTATAAAGTTCAGTGTTTAAAAAAATTAATGAAGATATGACTACAAAACGAATCTTACTGTAATGTAGCAATCTCTATCTGGGAAAAGTCCATGTTAATTGAAGTGTCTGACGTTGGAGTTGCAGAACTTGACTGAGTCTGGGTCCTGCTGAGTAATGACGGTGAATGTGACCCTGTGGGTTGTTTAATTGCAAGCACTCTGCAATTTAAGCTGTTTTCTGCACTGTTATGGGCCCCTGCCAACCTATACACATATATATAGGTACCAACACAGTTCTGTTTTGAGTTCTATACACTTTTGTGTATAATTTCACTTAAATGAAAGAACCAATAATCATAATGCAAAGCTCATCACTAACTGAATTAAGCATTATGATAATGTAGCAGAATATGCAAATTTTCCTGCTATGGTAAATCAGGCAGATAAAAAATTCGATTTCAGACTGGCAAAAATATCACAAAAATGGAAATTGAAAGGTGAGTTAAGATAGTAGATATGTATTAATTAATTAGCAAGTAATGTAGATGAGAATATGAGTCATAGGACAATAAAGTCAATACCAAGCCTTCCTAATCTGAGTGGAAAGCTCAGCCGTTTGATGAAATCATGTTTAGGGAGAGTGATTGATAAACAATTGTGAAAAAGAGAGTTGACCAGTTTGGTAATGAAATGAATCGATGAAAAGGGAACAATAATTATACCTGTAAAGGAAGCTGTGATCATGGAGACCGACAACGAGAGCAAAAGCACCGATCTCTCTAACAAGAGAAACGATTCTGGAAGCTTCATCGTCTCCTTCAGTGACAACAATCTCGACATTTGTCTGAAACACAAGTCCCCTGATTATTGAATGACTGACATTAGTCATAAACAATTACAAATTCAAACAAAAATCAAATGAATGGAACAAGTGACTCACGTTGAAGAAATCGTTGCAGATTTCTTTAAAAGAGAGGGCCAATTGAAAGCCCTTTAAGCGAAGTAACCTAATCTTCTTCTTGCTTCTTGATTTTGTAGAGGGGAAGACATGGAGGAGAGTGATGATATCTCCAAAGCGAAGGAGATTGTGAAGAGCCCACAAAAGAGCTGTTTTCGCTGCCTCTTCTTCTTCCACAACCACCACTATCTTCCTCGAATCCATTGATCGAGACTCTCTCAATTTTTGATTGATCTCTATCGATCGAATCTCAGTTAATAAGACTTTACGATTGTTGTGTAAAATAGCTCCATAAGCTGTGCTGTGCGTGGTGTGGTGGTGTTGTTTGTTTGTTCCCTGTCTGTCTCGTTCTTGACTTGGGTTTTTATTATTTTTCTCTTTTTGTTTATTCTAATAGACGGCCCAATTTGGGTCACATCAAATTTTAGTATCTGAAATTACTGTTTTGGCCTCATACCACTAAAATTAATATATCACCTATTTATTATTTTTTGATATTCTAATCCAAATCCTCTAATCAATTTTGTGGTGAAAAATAAAAAATAAAATTGTGATGACAGATATATTTTTGTTGTTAGAGGATCCTTAATTTAATGATTAGGTAGATCAATAATCTAAAAAGTTGTTATAAGGTAGTTCATATTTAGTTAGTTTTTAATTTAAATTATAAAAAATAAATTATCACATGTATAATAATGTAATGTATTTAATATTTTTTAATTATTTATAAATTTAATTTCAGAGTGCTAATTGAGATTTTTTTTTAATTATAAAATTTATGGATAAAAATTAATTTTATTTATAAATTTAATAGGTTAGCAAATTTATTTAATATTTAATTAATTAAATTAGTTTATTAATCTAATAAGTTACTCCTTCTATTCTATGTGTTTATTTTATTTTTTAAAACAAAAATATTTATTTGATATAAATATATAAGGAACTATCTATTATATTTTTAATGAAGAATATAATTATTAACATGTTTAAAATTATCTATAATTATATGAATAATATTTTTAAAAAATCATAAATTGAATAAAAATGTGGTATTTTTATTGACAATTTTCTAAATAAAGTATTTTCATTGGGACCAACAAAGTAATATTGATGAAGATAATAAAAGCAACATTAGATCTTCTTGAAAAATTAAATTCTATATTAAATATATAATTTAATACTATATATTTTTTTAAAAATTTTATACTATTATATATACCTATTAATGTTTTTACAGGGGAGTGATACATTATAAGTGTATAATTGAATATTAATCTATTTTCTTTATAATATATTTATTTAAGATTATATATATGTATATTATTAAAATAGGATAATAATACTTTTATTGTCCTATAAATATTACATAACTATTTTTTAAAATTTTAAAATAGTTAATTATTCCATTTTTTTTAAATATCATACACTAATATAAGTTAAATATAAGATTTTTCATTTAACCATTATAACCATTTAAATATCAAATTTTAATTTTAATTTTAATTTTATTTAAAAAATTATACATACATATTATCTTTATTGAAAAATGAATATTTTGTTTTTATTAAATAAAAATTTATTAAATTGATTAAATTTTTATTCTTTTAATTAGATAGAAATTTAATATCTTTAGTTAACTTTTTTTACTATAATATTATTGGAGTTGAGTGTAATCTCCCAATTTTTTTTTGTTGATTATATATATATATATATTATTTTTAGTTATTTTAAATATGTGTCGGGTAAATATTTTCAATTAACGTTTTAAATAACTGCATTTCTACTCACGTATAAGATAGCGTTCTATTCACATATAAGATAGCGTTTGTAAAAATTAAATAAAAATAGTTTTTAATTAAAATATTAAAATTATTTACTTTATTAACTTTTTTATTTATAATTAGCATATTATTTTTTAATTATATTTATATATAAATTTTAATAATTTAAAATTTAATAACTAATTAAAAAAATAATATTAATATCAAATATTTAATTCTACCATTAATTTATCAGTTAATTTATAATTTAATATAACAGTTACCATTTAGAGTATGTTTGTCAGGTAGATTTTCAATTAGCAGTTAAATTTTACATTAGTGATTTAGAAATTTAGATGTTTGGAAGAAGCTTTTTTATTAGCGATTAGATGTTCAATTAGCGATTTCCTGACAGCTACTTGATGTAGCTGTCCACAAATCGCTAATCAAAAAGCTCCGATTCTACCCTTATTTATTTTTGGTTATTACAAAAATAACCTAATAAAAATTATTCTTTGAAAATAGATTTATTTTTTCATACACTTTAACTATATCTTAACTGTTTTTTATAATAATAATTTTAAAATTATTTTAATATGGTTAGAAGTTTTTATGTTTTTTTTTAAAAAAATAATAAATATTATATTATATATTTTTAATTAATTGATGAATAAATTATTAAATATTTTTAATTAAAAATCTTTTAAAAATCGTCTAATAAATGAATACCAACACTAAAAAAATAAAATAAACTATTATAGATTAAAAATTATAAAACATAATATATTATCCTTTTACGTCATTTTATATATAACAGCTACTTCAACATCTCATTGTTCTTACCACACTCATCTCAAACAGCTAGTTCAACCGCTAGTTTAACAGCTAACAGCTAATCGCTACCTTAACAGCTAACTTAATCGCTAATGTAACATCTAACGCCAAACACACTCTTAGAGTATGTTCGGCATTAAATTTTTATTTATCTGTTAAATCAGCGTTTCAGATAAAGTTAAGAGTTAACAGTTAGATTATATTTTAAATTAGCTATAAAGTTAACCGTTGTATTGAATGTTTAGTATTAATTTTAATTTTTAAATTAGTTCGATTTTTTTTTAAAAAAAAAAATTTAGATATATAATCTAAACTATTTAAAACGCTAGTGGAAAATTTTTTCCAAACACACCTAGCTAATCCAATCCAAACCTCCTTTCAAACAATCTCAATTTATTATATTTTTATAACATTATCATTAATAATGGTTTCCATTATGACCAGAGAGTTGGATGAACCTGAAAATCCTAAAATGATTGAAACATGTCAATTTTCTCACATAAAAAAGCCCACACGTCCTCATCATTTTCATGACTTATCTAAACAAGTATAATTGTCAAGTGAAGTCCCAGTTTTGAATGGTGAAACGTCGTCGTCAGGCTCTCAACCTACTCAATGCTGCCATGTCTCATATTTGAAAATTATTTTTAAAGTGAAGAAGAGCAGACATGCAATGCATTTGCATGAGAGCCTGTCATCGGCTGACAATGAGTATGGGCCCGCCCGGCCCATGTGTACGACTGTTAACTCTTCGATTAAAAAATAGTGATTCGAATCAGCCGCTGTCGTGGCATTTTATTATTTATAACGTTTTGGAGAAAGAGCGAGTGGGTTTCGTAGTCGTCAGATGTTTCTGTTGGTGTTCGTTTGTAGTATCCAAGTGTGATTGATTTGTGTAATTGTTTAAATCAGAGAGCGGAGTTTAAAAATAGTCTACTTGCATGCTGTGCTGTCCACGTCAGCTTATCGAGGCTCTCTTTGATGTTTTCCTTAATTAATGATGATATCATCATCAGCTTTGAAATGTTTTTATTTATTTACCTTAATTAATGATATCATCATCATCAGCTTTGAAATTTTTTATTTAATAACTTTTTAACCGTTGGATTCGGATTGATTGCGTTCACATAAAATCGGACCAATCTAAATAAATGGATAACTGATAAGTCGATTAGATTGATGGAGTTTACTTTATTTGATTTTTTTTTTTTTAATTGAACTTTTTAGTTTGAATATATTTTATTTAGAAGTAATTCGATATTAAAAAATTAATACTATTATTATGTAGGAAAACTTTCATGAATGAGATAAAATAAGTTTGGATTAAGTTTTATGGTCCATAAAACTTTGTTGTGCACTTGGAGCATCTCCAATAGACTGTGGACGTGAGATGATGTGGCCGTAGAAAATAGAGGACGTGAATTATAATGTGGCTGAATGTTCAGAAATAGAAGACGTCTATTTAAAATAGTGACGCAGTAGTCACCGTCTAATATATATATATATATATTATAATTATTAGAATTTTAATTAAATCAAATCTCCATCATATAAAAAGGGAGTCGATAAGATTACTTTAATAAAATAATATAATAATATTTATTTAGATGAGTGGGATGTGGATTCCACCCTCCACAAATAGCTGTTCAAGTTCACGGTGTGAATAATAAAATATGTCACGTCAGCTTCACATTGGAAATAGAATCAACTACTGGAGATCAATTTTTAAAAAAATTTTCCACGTTGTTGACGTGGCTGTGGAGAAATTCTTAATTCACATACTACTGGAGATGCTCTAATAAATTTTGCAAAAGTTTCTATTCACCAAAGGATCCTTTTGAATATTTTTGTCCTTTTAAATTAAAAAAGTTAATTAAAAAATAAATAAATTAGAAATGTAATTGGAATACCAACATTATCTTGACTTATGAAAAGAAAATTACTAACATGCTCATATAAATAGAAATGCATTCAAAAGACCCAACCCATTCCACCACAATCAATTTACGTAAATCGCATATCCATTCTCAAGCTCCAACTTTCAACTTCCAACGGTGGTGAGGTTTTTCAATTAATTGGTGTAGAGCTCATAAATGTGAGGTAAGAAGAAACTTCCACTACCATTCTTCTTCAATTATCAAGTGTAGTTGTTTGTGAGGTTATGTTATTTGATTTTTAGGGTTTATAGTTAATTTAGGGGTTTGTGATTTTGGGTGAGGTGGATGTTTGAAGTATCAAAATAGTTTGGAAGTGCAGTGTTTATGGTGACATTTATTGGGTTTTGCCGATTTTATTTGGAATTTGTGTATTTGGTTTCAATTTTTTGTTGTTCTATTTGTTGGCAATAGTTTGTTTGTGGTTTTAGTTGAAATTGGGGAAATTGAAGTTTATTGGTAGTATTGGTATTGATCTTAAGGGATTTGCATTTGGTGGACATTATTTGGTGTAGGTTGATATTTAGTAGGTTTAAGAGTTGTTAGAGGTGATGAATTTAGTTGGTGTTGTGTTTATTTATAATGGTGTTTTTGATAGGGTGACCTGTAAGGGGGGCCAAGGAATTGTTGCCATGCTTCCGAAGGAGGTTACATTTAATCAATTAGTAGATAAGGCTCATGCGAAGAGATCTATTGATAAGAATAAGTTCAAATTGAGGTTATTTTATTTCCTTAATACTTCGGATAGTGAGAAGATGATGATTGAAATGATAGATGAAGATGATGTAGGTTATGTGATGTTTCAAGAACATAAGTTTGTTTATGTGGAAGAAGTGGAGATAAACGTGGATGTACCGGCAACCAATACGGTCAATAGAATACCCGCCGATGTGGATTTTTGTGATGAAGATTTACGTGCATTAAATGAAACTGGTGTTTTAGATGCATTTGATTATGTTCCAACAAATTTTGATGATGATGGAGGCGATGATGTTGATGACGATGAAGATGATGTCGATGATGATATTGAAATAAATGGTGGTAATGGTAATGGAAATAACAATGGCACTGAGGATTGTATTGGTGTTAATGAAAGCGATGTAGGTGATGATGTATTTGCCACTAGTTCAGGTGTAAATGGACGTCAGATATAAAAGCTACCTGGAATGGATAATTTTGGTTTTAAGGAAGTTAGAGAATACGCTTTATCAACCCATATTCCATGAGTGGTCTTACTCAAGGTTCTCTATTTTGGAGCAAGGAGGCCATGAATATTGCCGTGGGGAGATTTGCTTTGGAGATCAAGCTTTCTCTTTCTGTATTGCGTTCTAATAAAATGCGATTGGAAGTGGTATACACTGAGATGAAGAAATGATGCAAATTTGCTTTTTGATCTAGGAAGAGCAATGTTGATTCCCCTTTGTTTCATGTGACATATTTTAATATCAATTGCACATGTCTTTACGATCTAAATAGAGCATAGAGGAGGACGGTCACTGCGAAGGTTATTGGGTCTTTTTTCTCCTCCTGAGTTGCTGACTCAAAATTTACTCCCTCTACAATAATGAGCGAGGTTCGAGCCCGATGGGCAGTGTGTTTGTGGTATAGCAAGGCATGGAGAGCTTTACAATATGCCGAGCAAGTTGCTTACGGTACTTATGATGAATCATGGTCATTGTTGCCTCGTTACCTTCATATGTTGAAAGTAACCAACCATGGCACCATCACTGCCATTAAGACTAATAGGATGGGTAATTTCATGTACTCTTTCTTTGCATTAGGGCAATGCATCGATGGATTCAAAAAGTACATTCGTCCGGTACTAGCCATGGATGCTACACATTTGAAGGGCAAGCTTAAGGGAGTGATTTACACAGCAATGAGGCTGGATGGTTCAGATATAATATATCCTGTTGCATTCGGATTTGGCCCTAAAGAGAATGTTCCAGGGTGGACTTGGTTTCTCCGTAATTTACGTGATGCTATTGGTATTTCAGAAGATCTCCTTCTTGTTACCGACCGGGGGAAGAGTATTCCTCCCGCTATTGACGAGGTATTTCCTGAAATTCCCCATGCAAATTGTTACTTTCATTTGAAGAGTAATCCGGACAACCTTTATAAGGGAAGAAGTTTTATTCTAGATGTATTGTGGAATGCTGCATATTCATATTCAAAGGAAGAGTGTCTGAATTTATTGCAAAATTTTGCAAATATATGCCCAAAAATGCATGATGCGTTGATGAAGTTTGGACCGAAGAAGTGGTCACGTTCGTTTTGTCCAAGAAAAAGGTGGGGAATCATGACAATCGACATTGCAGAGTCATTGAATAAAATGATTATCCCTGCCCGAAAGTTGCCAATAACGGCTGCCCATGAATTCCTTAGGCATTTGGTGCAGAAATGGTTTTGTGCAAGGAGTGCATCTGCTGCTAAACTTGATTCTTCGACGAAAGCTGTTAAAGAACATTTAAAAGGGTGTGAAAGCGCCATTCAAAGATGTCAAGTTTATCCAATTCAAGATAGCGTGAAGTATCAAGTCAGGAATGAGAGTTGGGTGATGGAATATTGAATGTCATTGAGAAATCATGCATATGCAACAAGTGGGATATGGATGGGTTGCCATGCTTTAATGCTATCGCATATGCAAGGTACGATTTATGTAATGGAATTATGTGGATTATTGGATATACATATATATTAATTTGTTGTTACGGTCATTCGAATTATGACAGGTTTGCACATGTGAGTGTTAGTCATCTTTGTCATAGGTACTTCAGTAAAGATTATTTGAAGGGTGCCTATTCTAAACCCATATTGCCTGTTCCTGATGAGGGCGCATGGCGCGAAGCGGGAGAAATATCTAGATCAGTAGTTCTTCCAATGATCATGGAAAAGCAAGCAGGACGGTCAAAAGAGAAAAAAATTCGTTCAGCGGGTGAGGTCCATAGGAACAAGAAATGCGGGAATTGCGGTTTACTAGGGCACTCTAGGCTTACTTGCCAAAATCCCCCATTGATTTGTCAAAATTGTGGTCACAACGGCGATGTTGAAAATACTTGTTGGAATCCGCAATTAATA
The DNA here is from genome assembly GCA_031304145.1 of Cardiospermum halicacabum. NCBI lineage: Eukaryota > Viridiplantae > Streptophyta > Magnoliopsida > Sapindales > Sapindaceae > Cardiospermum > Cardiospermum halicacabum. The sequence goes on from CM062393.1 coordinate 14,906,942, forward strand.
TGCTCAAAATGTGGTATGATCGGTCACTTTTCGGATTCTTGTCCGAATCCGGCACTCACGTGTAGAAAATGTGGGATGACGGGGCATTCGGACGAATCATGTGAGATACCGTTGATAGCATCTTCTTTGTGCAGTACTAGTGCAAGTCAAAGTCATGCATCAACCTCATCCAAGAGACGTCGAGTCATGCACTGCTGCCATTGCGGTGGGGCTTGACATACCATTCGTACTTGTCCAAAGCTTCATCAAAATCCAGAGGAATCTCAACAACCACTTGAATCAAATGAACAACGTGAAGATGAATCTTGAAATTAACGAGTTAGAAGTTGTACTTTAACGTCAGACTAAGATTAAGTGTTTAGGGTACTTAGATTAAGTCCTTAGAATTTTTCATAAACCGTGTATAGTAAACGAAGGTCTATAATCTATTGTTGTTAAACGTTGGATAACATTTTCCATATCACTTGTATTGTTCATGAAACTTATAGATTTCATACTTGCCTCTTAGATGGCCTTACCAAACTGATGGCCATCTGAGAAGCAATCTAGCACTGGAAATGTTTAAGCCTTCATGTATTGTTTATGCTTCTCAGGTGGCTTCTAGTTTGTGGTGGTCACTTGAAGTACATTTTCTCCTACAGAATCTGGAGAGAAAAAATGGAAGTGTGCGCTTCGGGTGGCCTGCTATTTCTAAAAGTCAGCTCATACGCGTTAACCTATTGGAATTGTAATCTGAAAGATAAATTGGAATGCCATTTGGGTGACCTCCAGTTAATTGTGGCCAGTTGAGAAGCGTTTGAACACTGGAATATTGTTATGTGATTTAATGGTATTTGTTTGTATGTTGACCACTTGTGTGTAGAAGTCACCAAAAATGCCTTTTACCTTTGTTAATATTTAGGTTGAACTTGGTCACCTAGCATTTTAGGTAGCCGAAAGTAAATGGAGGCCACATTAGGCGCTTTACCACACTGAAATGTTGTGAAATCATTATTTCAATTTGCGTGTTGGATGACTACTAACATTTGTAGGTAACATTACACGATTTTCATCCACTAGAGGAATTCTTCTTTGATGACTACCGTATAACTGAGGACACTTGGACAACATTTTAAATCTGAAATGTAAATTGTAGTAAATGTCGACTATAGAAAGTACAGGTGACCTCTCATTACTCATGGCCACCTTAGTAGTCAACATGATTCTAGTAAAAAATGCATTTGAAGATCAGTATTTCGAAACATGAACATTATATCATCAAAATCTAACAAGCAATGGTCCATAATAAGACGACCATCATGAACCACTCTAAAGAACAATTCCAAAATATGGTGTGGTACAAAATCATAAATGAACCCACACTAATAGCAGTTCCAAAAATAGTGTGGCTCAATAATAATATAATTAGCTAGTAGCAATAAATAAGAAAACCCATGCTAGCTTCCTGTAAGTGTGTTGCTTCTTATATTGTAGGGTTTGCTTCAAGATTATCTGCTTCCTCATGAGCTTTCCCTTCAGTGCCAGACCTTTCATATGGCAATTCCTGAAGTTCACTTTCACCACTTTTACCCTCATAAACAACTATAGCTTTACCCATTTCCTCAGCACTTCCATCAAGCTCAATGCTAACACCTTTTCCCTCAGCACTGATATTACCTTGAGGCTTAGCAATAACAGTCTTCTCAACTTCAAGTTGATCCTTCCTAACAGTCTCCTTATTCCCAACAGTGAAAGACTCTAATTCATTCTCTTGTAACCCTAGTAAACCCACATTAGTTGTTCCATCATTACTAACAACATTATATTCATCAACTTCCCCTACTGCACTACTTTCTACATTGCCACAATTTACAGCATCATTCACAACACTAACTGACTCTCTACCAATAAACAACACAGCATTCCACAGCTCATCCACATCTTCATAATTCACATTCTCATTTCCTTGCACATTCACATTAATATGCTCAGATCACTAGCTCCCTCACCACCCTCATGATTACACCCAATATCATTCTCATTATAAACATAGTCATTATCAACATTGTCACTATCAAAATTTTCCCCTCCATCCCTAGATGCATCAATATTCTCCATGCCAACATTATCAACTAGAACTAAATTCACATTATCTGTATCATACATCTTGTTGTCTATCCTTTGTAGCAGCTCTATCACCTGTCGCTGGCCTTCAAGTAGTTGAATGAGAAATTGATTATGAATACCATTCTGATCCTTTATCACCCTAGCATCTCCAACTATACTCACCGGTGTTGTAGAACTTCTACTAGTGACATCATGATTTTTGGACGAGTTTGAAGTCTCATTGTCCTGGATGGTCTTCTCTCCTCTGGCCAAAGCGATCTTATTGAAAACCCTAACTCCTAATGCAGTTGTGCCCTTCAAGAACATGTCATTTTCACTTGACACATCAACACCTGCGAGTTCACAGATAGCTATTATGGTTGAAGGAAACACTATCTGCTTGGACCTTGTGATGTGGTATTCTAGACTTCTGCAGATTAATAACCCTTCATTAAACTTCTTCCTTCTGCATATGGTGGCCATAATGTAAGGATGATCTTTCCTCAATTACTGATGTTTTATTCTAGGCAAAACAGCCTTGCTTATGAAAACATTCCAGAAGGCCATATCACTACTAAGTTTTCTATGGTCGATCTTTTGCTGTCCACCCCTCCACTTCCATATAGGATACTTTCTTAATTCCTGGGCTACATCTTTGGGAATATCCTCAAAGAATTCATTGTCTGATGGAAACTCATCGGCACTATGGTCATCTAAAGGAATGCCGAAATATACATTAAGAACCCTAGGGTTGAATCGAACTCTTACTCCACGTACCTTGACACCGGCTTCTATGAAATTTTGTGAATCTGTTTTGTGGTAGAACTTGTACACCACGCTCATATTGATATGTCTGGGCTTCATTACTAGCTTTTGCAGACCAATACTCTCCACCTAAGTCGGAATCACTGTTTCTTCAAGTTCATCTAACGCCACGCCTTCTTCTTTGATTATTGGCAGATTACGGAGAAACTTAGACTTGATATCGTTAGAGATTTTCAATTGGTTAACTCCGTCGCCTGGTCCTCCCTTTCCCAACCTAATCATGCCAACCTTGGATCGAAGAGGCTCAACATCAGAGAGGATGGGCTATTTCTATTTACTTCTTTTCAAACCTGTAGAAACAAAGAAGCGAAAAGTCAAAATAAAGAACCAATAAAGGTCGCTACTAAGCTAGGTAGAGAATGGAAACTTACGAGTTTTAGGGTTGGCTTCCACCGCAGGTTGCTTATGATTCCGATGGCCAGTCATGATCGATTCTAGTTTAGACTTTTCTACTTTGAGATTTTGAGATTTTGTTGAGATTAGAATGTGAAGGGTTTTCACCGTATGAGGTTCTGATTTCTAGTACAAGGTGGAATGTGAAGAGGTGTGAGACATGTATTTGAATTTAGGTTTCCATGTAAAATGCGAGGGGTCAACAAGTTTTAGACTTCAAATGCCGCCTTTTGGGAAAAACGGGTGACGGCGTCGTTTTGTTTATTGAAAAGGTTATTATTTTCTATTGTCAATGCCATTCATGTGATCTTCAGCTTATAGAGCCCATCTGAATGGCATTATCAATACCATTTCAATTATTGTGTGAGTTGGCGAAATATATATTTTCAAAATATTCAATTACATGCTTCTGGTTCTTATTTTTTACATCTATACATATTGATATAATTTTTTACATTTGTTTACGACATTTGGTGCATTAGACTTCAAACGACATTCAAGTGTCCTCCGAAATATTATCCCATGAAATAAAGGTATTTGATACATTATTCAGTCCATACAATTTATATAGCATAACATTACTCATTACCTTATTGTAAGCAATCTATACTAGCGAAACCATGGAAACATCAGATTTCCATATATTTCTTTGCCAATTAGATTGCATTTTGATGTCATCATTCAAACTTAATAAGTAACTTCACAATATTTGATTTATACATTAGGGTGATATGAACATTTAAAACGGTGAGTTTTATAGAAATATCGATAGTGAGTGAAATATGTTTTGGATCCCATAAATAGCTGAACGAATTTAAAATTCAGTTAAACGACCCTTAAATTTGTAGTTGTGATGGATGGGAAATTGGTACGTGATTTACTAGTACAGATTTTTGTGAAGGACACTAGACTATACCATAACTATTTGATTACATATTTAAAAGCAAGCTTGGTACTAACTATAAGTTTATGATGAAATCCAGACTAACCATACTAATAAGTCTTGTATTTTATGGTAAAAGTGGGGAAAGATCAATTTATCCGTGATGTTTTATAAAGAACTCCTGTGAAATGTATACACTATTTTGTGAAGGCAGAAATTAACCATGTCTTCATTTAGCCAAATTATTGACTCCACCAAGTCCCAAAAACCCCATATAAATAACATCATAAAGCCTTCCCCCACCACAGACATTACAACATAAACCCTAACAAACCAAATCTCAAAACACATGTCTTCGTCAGATTCTTCAAATAAAAGCTCTGACTTGGGACCAACCAGAGAATATGTTCGAAATCTATTGGCGTTCGAAGTCGATGAATACTTCGTCAGAGGACACCGTTGCAAATGCGGAGAATGGCCGCTGAGCGACGTCATGACGACCGGAATACACATAGGCCGACGTTACTGGAGGTGCGGCAGCAAAGTAAGAAAATAACATCATAAATATGTTGTCTATTAGTAAATCTCTCCATGGCAATGTATTAACCACTTTCCCTAATTGTATCAGGCGAATCGCTGCAATTATTTGGAATGGCAAGATGAATGTTTAAATCGCAGGGTAATCATATCCTACAAGAAGTTTTCATGCTAAACAACAAAATCCAAGAAATAATAGATTGATCTGCTACCATCCAGGTTAAGAATGTTGTAATGAAAATCAACTTGGAGAATTTGAGGAGAAAATTTCACAAACTGCAATCCACTGTCCAGATATCCATTGCAGTGGCCACTGTACTCCTGACTTTCACCTGGATGTATTTTAGAATTGTTGTGTAGGATTTCAGCCACTAGCAGTCTCTAAGTAGGCTTACTTTTGTTGCTTACTCTGTGTTAACAAATGGAATGGAAAATGGTTATGTCATTGTCAATTACATGTTGCAGCCTAAATTCATACCAATTATGACTTCATTTCCTAAAACCAACTGTCAGACCTTTAACAGTAGAGGACACTAGAAATGCAACACAATCTCGTCAAAAAAAATTCCATTCCAGTAGCCAAATGGGTTTCAGATGGCCATCAAACATGACGGCCACCCAAAGCGCATGCTAGTGGGTAACATAAAAATTCCATTCCAGTAGCCAAATGGGTTTCAGGTGTCCATCAAACATGCCAGTCACCCAAAGCGCATTCTAGTAGACTCTAATAAATTCCATTCCAGTAGCCAAATAGGTTTCAGGTGGCCATTAAACATGACGATCACCCAAAGTGCATTCAAGTGGACTCTAATAAATCACCATTCTAGTAGCCAAATGGGTTTCAGAGGGCCATCAAACATAACGGCCACCCAAAGCGCATTCAAGTGGACTATAATATTTCACCATTCCAGTGCCAAATGGGTTTCAGGTGGCCATCAAACATGACAGCCACCCAAAGTGCATTCAAGTGAACTGCAACATATCACCATTCCAGTAGCCAAATGGGTTTCAGGTGGCCATCAAACGTGACGACCACCCAAAGCGCATTCTAGTGGACAATAATATATCACCATTCCAGTAGCCAAATGGGTTTCAGAGGGCCATCAAACATGACAGCCACGCAAAGCGCATTCAAGTGGACTATAATATATCACAATTCCAGTAGGCATACGACATATGGAAGTCACCCTAAACGACATTAAAAAATACAAATTAAGAGATAATAGCAACAACCATGAACAGACCAGCTTTTGTGTTTTTCATTACAAAAATTACTAGAAAACAAGAGTTGTATGTAAGGTCTAGAGCAATACATGAACTAATTGATACCCTACTAAATTCGAATACAACCATGGATAGATATTTGCTAACTAACTACATTCTACATACCCAAACAAACCACAAAAGTTGTCCAGCAATGTGAAATTCCATGCTTAAACTTTTAAGGGGTGACTTCAGTCCTACTGTTTTTGAAGGTGGTGTGGACAATATCCTTCCTCAAAGGGAGCACCCATCTAGAGTCGTTAGTACTTAACGACCATGTCTTCCGTCCAGCTGTTATATCTTCAATGAATTTGCAGACATATGGCCCACAAGAGTCACTATACAAGCCAAAAACCATAAGTAAACTCAAAATTTGTTCATTCCGGTAGCTAAATGAATGAAAAATTACAATAATACACTTAAGAATCTTTTTGAGTCAGTACGACTAATTTATCCAGCACATGTACTACCAAGTCTTCAGGTGAACTAGTACATTCATCTCTCTTCGGTTTAAACGCATTGTAATCCGACTCTTGTAAAAGAAATGGTAGAACTTCAGCAAGTGGCTTCAACTTGTTTGCTAACAAGCTAGCACCATCAGACGTTGCCTTTGGATCGATTGCTATAATACGCTCAAAGTACATATCCAAAACAACAGCAACCCAATGACCACCAAATACGTGAGCTGGAAAGCAAACGTAACAAATTTGCAATTACTCAGACTGTGCATAATCTAAAAATACGGTATAATGTTTATAATAGAATTTCAAAAACTAGTAATATATACTTACATATTCAAGATCCCACCATGGAGGGCACTGATTCTCATCCGTCCCTTCACCTACCACATATTTCTTCAATTTTCCAACTCCATTTGGCTTTGGAATACCATCGTTGAACCACTTCTTTACTTGATAAAAAAAGAAGGCCCCCAATATTCCAAACCTATGCTCAACAATCCATTCGAGTTCTTGCTTTAAGGCAAGCAGGTACATATTAATATCTTCACCACAAAACCATACATGCTTCCCAAGCAAAAGTTTAAGCTTACTTGCATTCAGTTTCAGTTTACCAGGGAGATAATACCTACAATACAATCATATAATTGACGCAGAATACCATATCAACTTAATAGTTCAATGTAGTATCAAAAGATTAACAAATTATTATGTACACATATGCAAATTTACTTGCCTTTTAGAGGTATCACCATTGAGAAACCGGCTCAACTCTAGTGGTTCTTCAGCTTTGCTAGAAGGGAAATGTTTTTAAAGGCAAGGAATCACTCGCCCAATTAGCATAGTTGCTAAATCATTCAGCATGGGGAGCTTTCCTGCAGGCCAATCAATGACAGGTTTTGGAATTTTTTTTCCTTTTCACAGTCCCTATCACAGTGCAATCCTCATCATTAACAAGTTCAGGCTCAACTTGATTAATTGGAACATTCTCCTTCATCTTTTTCCTTTGACTTCCCATTTTAGGCATAGACTCAGCTGGCCTCTTGTTTTATCTTTGGCTACGCCTTACCGTCAATACCTATTAGATCATGTAACTTTTATAACTTAATATTCTAGTAAATGTAGTTTCCCATCAGTATTTTTCAAACTTACAAAATATCCACATGAACCGAATGGAGTATGCTTAACATACCTCATATTCTTTGACATAAACTTCTATCTTTTCAACTTCGGCTTCTCCACCCACACAGTTCTGCATTCATTATACATACTACAAACTTGATGTAGTAATGAAACAAATATGGAAAATATAATCTAGACTAACCTTCACATTTAATCTTTCACTTTGCCTCAGATTATTACCCCAGAGTAATATTGAATTGCAACAACTTTTAATTTATATTAACGAACAAATAATCAATAAACAATATATCCATTACTGTTATAAAGAATACCTCATCTCATTTCAACTTAGATGGTGTCTGCTCCTTATCACCAGTATCATCTTTCACTTCATCAATATCCTGTGTCAAATAAACAGATTAGGCAAAGTAAAAATAATTGTAAATATATCCTAATCATTATACTATAACTAACATACCGCATTCTCACTTTAGTTACTTCATCGGGTTGAATATGCTTACCCTCACCATTAATTTCTTCAAATCGCCTCAACCTCTTATCTTGATTAAAAATAATTATTTTCAACTCCTCTATCTCCTCCAAAGCATCTTTCTTGAATTCTTCTAACTCCTTAACTCTCAAAATTATCTTCTCAATAACATTCTACACATGATCACCAAGTATCAGGTTACAATTTATGCTTCACAAATATAATGTGAACTTGTCCAATTAATTTACCTTTGAATGACAGGCATTACCACTTTCACCCGTATTCTTCTCAGCACCTGCCTGTAATTTTTCATCATCCAAAGTATCATTCTAATCAGTAAAAGACTCTACTGATTCAACGTCATCCTCCCCAAGTTTGGTAATATAAAGACTGATAAAGTATTGCACATCTAAATGCTTCAAATACCAACTAGAAGCCTCCTCATCTTATGGCTCCAATATGCTTTCACTGCTCATCTACAAAGGAAATTCATTCATTTCTTACTAATTCATAAAGCTAAATAATATTAATACACTAAAGTAAACAAACTTTTACCTTCACAACTTCATCATAATCCTTCCCATTGATATCATGTAGTGATCATCTCACACATCTAGGTTGAGTTGATGCAATTCTATTAAGTTCCTCAACATTCAATTGCTCTCTCATGTTGGGAAATGCTTCAACCAACCACCACTGCATCGATAAATGTTTACATATAAGTCAATAAACATTATTAAAATGCTATAGAATATGAACTACTATAAAATTACATACCATAAATGCAAAGGTGAAACCATATATTGTCCTTCCTCTTCTCGGATTATCTAATAAATCACTCGTCACCACCCTTTGCAATTCACACATTGTGTGCGAGAAAGATAATGTGCCCCATGGAAATCGCATAAACCTACTTACATCATCAACTAAATGTCACACTAACTTTGGAACGACCATATCCATTGACATTCTTAACAACAAAACATGACAACAACAACTAACACTAATCTTTTACAATCTTCAAATTTCAGTTCATATTCTTCCAACAAAGACATTATTTCATCCCCACAAACATTACCATGTTCATTAGGCCATAATCTCATGCAAATATTGGTTCCAAGAAGCTTATTATTCTCAAGATCTAAATCCCCTTTTCTTATCTTTCCAAATCTTAAACCTATGACCAAAGCAAACTCTTGCTTTCCAAATCTATGGGCAGCCCCACCGATATGAAACCACAACTCATCCTTACTCTGATTAAAAACCCTAATCTCCCTAGCTAAAACCATCAATATAAGCTTCTCGTAAAAAACTTGATATTTTACAACACTATGCTCTATCAACTCAAAAAATGGTGGAATGGACAATGGTGAATGAACTTACTAAGATTATACTTGCGAATAAGGCCATTCAAGAGATCTAATAGGACATTAAGTTTGCACTTGTTGTTAACACGCTGCTGCGTAATTTCTCTAGGGTCATCCCACCTAAATTCCGGATTACAATCAACCTAAACAACATTTAACAATTTCTCATTATGTTAAAAACAATAGATCATTATCTCGAAAATAATACAAAACTTTCAAAAGTAATTCAGCTTACTAATTCTCCAGCCATGTAGATTATGTGACCAGTCAAGCCTTTACGTACTGATTATACCTGCACACACAAACATATATCATTACTAATCTTCTCTAAAACATAAAACAATATGCCTTTCAGGTTGCATTAATTATACGGTGGCCACAATAAGTTTTAAAGATATGCCTTTCGGATGTCGTCAACAATAAGGTGTCCACATGAATGACATTGATCACTAAATAACCAATCAAGCTTAATGTGAAGTAAACAGTTTGGTGGCCCGTTTAAGGGTGTAAAACACCACATACTTTGAACTCACGAAAGCATAACCAAATGGACAATTACAAGCAATCTTTAAACAAATTAGAGAAAACATACATCATAATTGGTACCATGAAGTAGTATTTCAAATACAAAACTATTAGATCATAACAGGAATTAGACCCAATCATACAACTGTATACCTCAACATACATGTTTCATATGACCTAAACAATTTGCTAGCCACATTAAACATGTATTACCAAAGACATTGTTCCAATCAACCAAAACACATCCAAAAATCAATTCAAATATCACACCAAGAAATGTAAATAGACAAATCAATAACAATAATCATACTACACTATACCCAAACATATACGTTTCATATGACCTTAACAATTTGGTGGCCACATGAAACCTTAACAATCATGCTTTGAAGACAATGATGATGAGAGTTACATTTTATCATCGGCTGCAAAAATGGCTAAGTCGAAACACAAACAAAAAGGAATATTTGTTAAGCAAATACGTCGAATTAATGAACCAAAATATTCAGATTTATCTGAGCGACCTATTCGATGCACTAGAGGATGATCTAGGGCAAACTCTACAAAAAGAGATCCATCTAGATGGGAATACACATAGAAATTATATTCATATAGTCATGGACGTGACAAGCCTTCTGCTTCATCGACTTCAAACACTAGTCAAAGTGGATATCCATTTGTGAAAGATACTCCTCCATTTTTTTATACCATTCATCCATCGATTTCTTAATGTTGTTGGGGATGGAAATTGTGGGTTTAGATTAGTTGCCCATCTCATGTTTGGAAATCAAAATTTATGGACGAAGATACGTACAAATTTACATCTGTACCTTACTAGTAATGTTGATTTTTATTTGGATATGTTTGTCTCTGAAGTTATCTATCGCATTCGTAAGTCGTTAGAGTTGTATAATGGTGGAACACCTGATGTTTCATATTGATTTGTGGATGGTGAGCATGGACCTTTGGTGGCCACTTGTTATAATATGGTCTTGGTTATAATAAGCAGACTAGTTGGTTGTTGCACATTTCTTCTTTTGTTTTTGTCCGATGATATGAATGCACCTTACCGTGAGATATGCATTTCTTTTCTTGTAGATGTCTTACATTATATCGATGTAAGTACTTCTCACAGGCTTCTTTCATACCCACCTCATGTATAACATCTAACATCATTATAAAATGCAGCTTGAGCCATTGCCCGGGTACCCGCTTCCTCAAATTAGTCCAATGTGGAAGCACTATCGACATCCACATACAACTGGATTACCTAATTTATATGCTGAAATATTTCAACAGTGGAATGTTCTAAGTGACTAGAATTATCTTTTTAACTTTTATTACAAATTGTTATTTTTTCATTTTTCATATCAAATTTAAGAACTTATGAATTGTTATTTTATTTTCATAATGATTTTATATTAGTTTAAATGGTTGGGTGATGATTGTTAAGAAAGAATAATGATGAATTCTATTTAGTTTATGATTAATCTGTGATGTTATTCACGTTTCTTCAAATATGTTTGTTATAAAAAGTACGTGAGCTATAGGTCATGGGAGATCCAATTGGAGGTCTGCCTGAATTTTAATAAACTAAATTGATTTGATAACTAAACTTCCAAGTACTAATGTGCTTGTGTGAATTCAAACAGGTGGATTCATTAACATTTGATCCACTGGCATTGTTGACACAAATTTCACATAAAGAAATGTAGCCTGATGACAAATTAACAGGAGTCATAGGCAGAGATCAGACTACTACATCTATGGAATCTATGGTCCTAGAACAACTTATGTTTTACATCCTTTGCAACTTCCAATAACAGATTATTGGCAGCAAACAATAAGTCACATTTAACTTGGTCAATAGTCACATATCGATAAAACAGAAACCACAAAAAACAGAGATTATGCAACATCTGATTGATCCCAAGTACTGGCCATTTCTTCTTACAAGTTCTAGTACTTCATCAACGTCTTCAATAACAGAGGTTTCTTCATTAACATCAAAACAAGCCTTTAAAAGCAATTTATAAATCCTTAAGTTAAGTGGAAACCCGTCTGCCTAATGGCATGTCTCAGAAACAGAGCCATCAAATGACCTGCAGGCAAGAGACATAACAGCACTCCTAAGAAGTTGGAGAGATTCATTATTCTTTCCAGCTTTCAAGGGCTTCTCCAACGCTCCACGAATCAATTGGCGAAGCCTATATGGTGCATTGCAATACATTTCATTAAATATTAAAAATTTACTTAAAAATTAAATATCTATGTAATTATCTTTATTTTAAATATTTAATTTGTATTTTTAATATATAATTTTTAATAGTTAATGATATGGAATAGGATCGAACTAATAAATATAGTTCGTCCAATTTTTTAGACTACACCGAAATATTTTGAACCATAGATCAATATAGGGCTGTAAATGAGTCAAACTGTAGCGTTGAACCCCTGCCTGGGCCGAGACCGTGATGAGAAGCCCAACCACCACATTAACAATTTACAAAACAATTACATTTTCGAAATTCAATCAAACATGCGACATTGGTGCGGAAGACTTTAAAACATCATATTTTCTCAAATGTAATTTTTGGATTAGAAATCAAATAAATAATGCTTATCTATGCTTCAACAAAATAAAATGTTTATTTACAATCATTTAGCAAATAAATCATGTGTTTATTTTACAAACATGATGAGCTTTTAAATACATAAAAGTATAAGTGCAACATTAAATCCTTTACCATGAGAGAGCATTTATGAGCCATATATGCCTTACCCAATCAAACCTGTAAACAAATTTTTGGGAAAAAGGAAAAAGAGGAAAAGAATGGTCAGACACACTCCTGGTTCGCATTCCATGTCCCAAACATACACATACAAATGCTTTTACCTTCTCGTCAATATGCAATTCTTTCATACACAATGCATTTCTAATGTGAGCATCTTTAAGCTTACCTTATCACATAGAAGTTAAGCACAAGCAATTTCTAGCAATCATCCATGCTAGTGCAATAGTTATAATATGTTATGTCACATTATCATGTTCATTTCATGATTTACCAATTATCAAGGTTAATCGCATTTATCATGCTTATTAACAATTGAGTTCTATCAATTAACGTGTGACCAATCATGGTGTTTAATCGAGACATTCAATCAATCAAGACGATCGAATAAGCGGTAATCAATCAAAATAAATAAGTTAATCAAGACATTCAAGCACCAAACCCACTTAGTCCATACACCCCGACTCAAGGAGAATTTTTCCTAATGTAACACTTTCGTTACTTAGGACAGGACACCGGAGATTTCTTAAACAAGAAGCAACCAACCAATTGGCAACATTAAATAAATTTTAAGGTTGCAAACTTCAAGCATTTAAAAACACATTCCAAATCGTTTTTCTTAAAATAATGTTCAATATCAAGTTAATTTTTTTTTGAAAAGTCAAGCTAGAAAATGACATTCGAAGTCAAGATCGTTTTTACAATAGTTAAACTACTCGGTAGTAAAAAAATAATTTTGATAAGTGGTTTCATAATATTTTCAAGACCATTCAAATGGATTCTTAAGTCATGCTACTTGTTTTCCGAAAGAGGGGTTGTTTTTCGTAAGTTGAAAACTGTGAAATGTTGCAAACATGATTAAACACAAGACTATGCATCTATTGGACCTTTTAAAGTCTGTTAAGACCATAGCAATCAAACAAATATGACCTAATTACCAATAACGAATACACATGCATGTACCTAACATGATATAAATTCATTTTATAATTTAACTCGTTTATCTATCATGAAATGGTACAAGAAATGAGGTTACTTGTTCCGCAAGTAACGATACAATATGCTTCCTGTACTTTGGGTCAATTAAAAATATGACGGTTATAGTCCTTTGATGAACAAATAACACTTATATGAATAATTTATAAGGTTTTAAAGATAATTCAACAAGTGATCTTTTGTTAGAAAATTCACCTCTTAAGGTATCTTCAAAGTATGGTAGAAAACCAATCCAATAATTTATTTAAAAATTATAGATAAATAGTAAACATCATTATGAATTTGTAGCCACTTATGGTACCCAAATTGGAGTTCGGAAGAAGGAAAAACAAAGTCCAAAACGTTTACTAGTCAAAAGTTGAACTCTTTCGAACACTTGAAGGAGTCTCCGAAATTCAAAAATACGAACCAGCCAAATAAATTATTTAAAAATTATAATTAAATAATAGACTCAACAACCAATATATATCAACAAATGACACCCTAATCGGAGTTCAAAAGAAGGAGAACGAAGATTTTGAAATTTAGTATAAAAACCAGAAATTTTTAGCGCAGACTACTAGCTACGCGACTAGTTGTGCGACTCAATAGTCGCATAGCTAGTGGTCTAGCTGTCCAAAATTCTTAACTTGTAGATTTTGTGGACAACTTCCTAGGCTGTTCATTTGAGTGACTTGCTCAGTTTCGAAATACCACTGAACGACATCAGAATGCAACCAAATTTTAAACATATCATCTATGATCATCAAACAACACATACAAACAATCCTTCATCAAGCGACCCAACCGTTTGGGTGAAAGAAGTTGAAAAAGTTGCATATTTGGTCAACTTGTTGCAACATCTGCAGTAAGACAATGCAAGTTCAATTTCAGCGTTCTTATCTATTCTACCAATTCAATACCAGTTTCAAGCAAAATCACATCTTACCAACCAAGTTATTATCAAGTTGATTAAAAATCTTTGAACATGATTTATCTAAATCACATTCTAACCATCTAGTCACCTTGATTATCGAAAGTCCAATTATGAAACAAAAACATACCAAAGAAAAGTAAATCATCAAGAGGGGTTGGACTAGGGGTTGGCCAATCATGCAAATATCCAATACACTTCAAATTCATGTTCAAGACACACTTAGACATACTTACTCAAGTAAGATCATTAATCATCTTATTATAAAGTTCATTATGAAGTTTTTCCTACCAACTAACCGATTTCCTCATCAAGTTCAAGTTCAAGAATATCTTCAAGTTCATTATCAAGACAATATCAATACATCATCAAGATCAATCATCAATAATATGTCAAGTTCAATATCAAGAACAATTTTCAAGTTCTTTATCATGTTTTATTAACCATTGCTCATTTATTCACTTTTAACCAAATCATGCAAGTTATCAATCAATTTTATCAACTTTTACAAGAACGACCATAAACATACATAACTTTAAAAAACGGGATCAATGGACCGAAGTCCCAAGACGGGCAAGCCCGTAAGTGAACCAAAGTTCCAAGAAGGTCCTAGCACCGCAAGGATGCATCAGAGCCATAGGTGGATCGTCATCCAAGATAGAATAAATCCGTGAACAAGACGGAGCCGTTACCCCGTAAGTAGACTATCCGCGCCTACTAAACCATGATATCTTCATGGGTCGAAGTACTTCTATCCTAGGCATACCTTTCATTCTACTATCTATAGCAAGTTTATTGGGCATTTTCGTGATTAGAAAGTATCATTATAAATCATCATTTCTCATCATCAAATTCATTCAATCAAGACCCAACCAAGGATAGTGCATCAATTTTGCTATTACCGTTATTTTTCAAGCCATTTTAAGACCCTTCAAGGGTAATGTCATCAAGTTAGCCTTTTATTCTTCTTAGGTCATTATAAGACATTGAATCCAATTATTTCGCAAGAGACAAGTATACATTTACATCAAACATCATCATCAATTATCAGTAGCAATCAATTCCACCATTCTCATCACATGAACAAAGTCAATCAAGAATACAAGGCGGAAAATAAGTCTCTAACCTATCTCCTTCACATTCACAAACAATGTGGACATAGTCCATCCAAACTTCATTTCCCAAGAGCAGCGCCTAGCATGATTCTACATGCATCACACATATGTTCTAGCGCCCTATCACGGCAATCATTCTCACCACATCGGTTTTTAGGTGGTTATCTTCTTTAACCAATTTCATGGGCTAATTACAAGACATATATTCAATGCATCAATTAATAACAAACAAGCGTATAGGGCTAAAAACAGAAATACAAACCTCGCATCCGTCAATCCCAAGCTAAAAGCTCGCTTTATGAGATTCTAGTGAGTTGCTAGACATCCTTTAACACTTATACAACACACTACAAGCATAATTACACACCATAACATCAAGACAAGGTTCCAACACAATTCAATCATAAAAAAGAATTCTATTAAGGCATTAACACACTAGATGAGATTAGTGTCTTTCAAAATAGATTAGAATTTACCCCAAAATCATTTACTAACAATATAGGATCATCAATCTAGTAATCTCAACACTATTCAATATCCAAGAATAGAAAATTGGGGCTTTTGATACCAAACATTAATGGAAGCTAAAACACATAATTAGTGTGTCAAACCAACTCAAACTCATTATATAAACAAACTAAAACCAACACCACATCTCTATTTTCGGATTTTAAAAAAAAAAAGTAGAGAGAGTGGGGTTTTACCTTTTATGAAAGGAGCTTTGAAAAAAACCTAAGATTCATTAATGATCTTCTTGAAGGTGGTTGGAGTAATTGGTTTGAGGTTTGATGGTGGTTTGAGTGAGAAATGAAAAGAGATGGAAGTTAGGGTTTTGTTGGGGAGAAGAAGTGTAACGTCCGCAACTTAGGCCTAAAATTTGGGCCAATTTTAAATTTTTGAAAGTTTAGTTTTCGATGCTTTCCTCATCGGAATAAATCGAATACTATTAAGGGCAATGATGAAATTAGAAGAATTATTTTGAAATGAAAAGTTTAGGATCAAACTCCTTTATTTAATTTGAAATTAAATATTCAAAAACGGACTTTGAAATCAAAATTGGGCTTTTAGGATAAACTCGATTTAATTGGAAGCATAGAGTCAAAATTATTTTTGGACTTGGAAAAATATAAATTTTTAACCGAAACGTCAAATTTTGACAAAATTACAATTTTGCCCCTCTTAGCGCAAAATTTCAAAATTTTAAAATTGATGGTGGTTTTTAATTCAAAACTTGAAAATAAATTTTAGAGAAGTACGAAAAAGTCGGAATTGAGTTTTGGTTAAAAACTGGCTCGGAATTGGATTGAGCCTAATATTGGCACATTCTAAAACTAAAGCCCACAAGTGCGTGTATATAAACACCTACACCACCACTAACACCTCTCATTTTTCTCTCATCTCCCATTCTCCTCTCATTTTACGTTTTGCTCTTTTTCTCCAACAAAACCCTAACATTTCTCCTCCCTCATTTTCCACTTTAACCACCATCAACAACCAAATTAATTGCTCCAATGACTTTCTTAGAGGGTAGGGGTCAATCTTTGGGTGTTTTTAAAGTTATTCATCAAAGGTAAGAAAACCCCGCTCTCTCTCTACACACATTGATTTTCGAAAATGAGTATGGATTATGGTTCTAGAATGGTTTAGGGATGGTTTTGAGTTGATTTCAAGTGATAATAATGTGTTTTTGGCTTCCATAAGCTTTAGAGATAAAAACCCTAATTTTCACTATTTATGTTTTGTTCTTGCTCGAGGAGAAATGATTTTTGTTAGTAAATGTTGTTAAATAATGATCTTAGGATGTTAGTAAATGATTTTGGATTAATTCCAACCCATTTGTAGAACCCTAATCTCATCTATTTGTGTTAATGCCCTTAATAGCTATGTTTTGTGATGCTTGAATTGTATTGGAGTCTTGTGATGATGATTGTGTTGATATTATGCTTGTAGTGTGTTCTATAAGTGTTAGAGGAAGTCTAGCAACTCACTAGAATCACACAAAGCGAGCTTTTAGCTTGGGATCGACGGATGCGAGGTTCGTATTTCCCTTTTTAGCCCTATACAATTTATTGTTATTGATTGATACTTGAAATGCATGTTTAATTGCTAACATATCATGAAATTGGTTAAATAAGATAACCATTCAAAACTTGATGTGATGAACATTATTGTCATGCTAGAGAGTTAGAACATGATTGTGATGCATGTAGAATCATGCTAGGCGCTGCCTTTGGAAATTGAAGTTTGGGGTGGACCATATCCACATTGTTTGTGAATGTGAAGAAGATAGGCTAGAGACTTATTTTTTGCTTTGCATTCTTGATTGATTATGCTTATGTGATGAAATTGTTTAAATTGATTGTTATTGATAGTTAATGACGATGTCGATGTGAATTGAGACTTGAAATGCATGATTTTCAATATGGAAATAATTGGACTGATTGTCAATTGATGGCCTCTAATGGTATATTGAGCTTAAATGATGTTATCTTGAAGGGTCTTGAAATGACTTTTAAAATAATGGAAATGACATTATTGATGCCCTACCCTTTGTTGGGTCTTGATTGAATGAAATTGATTATGGAAAATGATGATTATAATGATACTTGGTAATCATGTAAATGCCCCATAAACTTGTTATAAATAGTAGAATGAAAGGCATGCCTAGGGATAGAAGTACTTCGACCCATGAAGATATCATGGTTTAGTAGGCGCGGGTAGTCTACTTACAGGGTGACGACTCTGTCTTGTTTACGGGTTAACCCTTCTTGGGATGATGATCCACCTATGGCTCCGACGTATCCTTGCGATGTTAAACCGTCTTGGAACTCTGGTTCACCTACGGGCTTGCTCGTCTTGGGACTTAGGTCCATTTTGATCCCCTTTTTCGAAGCTATTGTCTTGTTTATGGGCATTCTTGTAAAAAAAATTGATGAACTTGTTTAATGAACTTGATTGATGACTTGTATGATTTGGCCAAAGGTGAATAAATAAGTAATGGTAAATGAAACTTGATGAAGTACTTGAAATTTTCTTGATAATTAATTTGAAAATGCTCTTGAAGATGAACTTGGTAATTTGTCTTAACTATGGACTTGATAATGACTTGATGATAAATTAGTTAATGGTAAGTAAACTTGATGATGAACTTCATAACAAAATGACATTGTCATGGATATTGAAAATGGAAATTGATATAAACATGCTTAATAATCAAAATGATTAATGAACTTGACTAAATAAGAGATCATTTGTCTTATACATGATCTTGATGTTTGGAATATTTGTTTTGTGAGCAAACCCTTAGTCTAATACCCTTGTCTAGTGGAGTGATTCTTGATGTGTTTTTGTCAAGTTAATATAGGTCTTTGTTGGCCTAATTAGCTAGATTATGATTTGGGAAATCATATTGAATATTTGATAATCAACTTGATATTAAATTGGTTGGTAAGTTTTGGTTTTTGCTTAAATTTTTTTCTAGATAAGAACTTGGAACTTGAAAATTGTTGATTTGTGTTGCTGCTGCAACAAGTTGACCAAACAGGCAATTTGTTTAGTTTTGTTCCCCCAAACGGTTGGGTCGCTTGATAAATGAATTGTTTGCATGTGTTTTTTGATGATCATAGATGATATGTTTAAAATTTGGAAGTATTCCAATGTCATTCGGATGTGTTTTGGAGCTGAGCAATTACCTCAAAAACCAGCCTGGGTGGCTGAATTTTTTTTTTAATTTTTACCTTGAAATTCAAAACCTCCGCTCTTCCTCATCCGGACTTCGATTTAGGCGCTGTTTGTGGCCACAGATTTTTCATCGAGTCTAATTTTCAATCATATAGTTTTATTACCAAAACTCAGGTTCTTTTATGGTCCGTATGGATCAACATGGTTAGACCGTGTGAGCTGCTGATTTTGAGTGTCAATGGAATAAAACCACACTGACCGTGTGGATGTATACGGACAGGCCATGTTGTATACTATTACTCTTGGTTTTCACTCATAATTTTGACTTATTTTGATGTCCACTTTTTATTATTTATTATTTTTATTTTTAAATGATTTAATGAGCTATTTTTCATTATTAAATTTGGAAATCTCCTCTTAGGATGTTAATCCTTCTAAACCTTATTTATTTAAGTATTTCAAGCTCAGATATTATTTTTCTAAGATGGTGTGATCCCATATCAAATTGTATGATTTTTAATTGACTTGAAATTTAACTAAATATTCTTACGAGTGTTATTTTCTCCTCAATTGGTCGATTTTCTTAAACGAAAGGATTTTGATATACAAAGAACTTTTGTATTAAGCTAAAGGACTCATGCAAAGTCCTAAGTCCTTAAGGATGATCTTAAATGTTTCTTCTTTAATCACTCATTTAGGTTGTTTCTTATCAATTTATTTTGATCCTTCCAAAGGTTAATTGGATAACGAATATTGTTTTGATGAATATGTTTTCGAAATGCATTTGATCACATTTGAGTTTTGTTACTTGGTAAACCTTATAAGGTTTTCAATTGAGCGGTTGTTCCTTGTTAGAGAAATATTATGTGTCTTACCTTAGATAACGAAATGTTACGTTAGGTCAATTTCTCTTTAGAGTCGGGTTGTTTGGACTAAGAGGGGGTTCGACTCTTGATTGATCATCTTGATTGATTGCTTTGATTGTCTTGATGGGTGGCCTTTATTGATTGCATTATCGAATGATTTCGCTTGATGGTTTGCCTTGAATGAGTGATTGAATGTCGTTTGATTGACTGATTTTCTTGATTGATTGCTAAAACTCATTTGTTAAATAAGCATGATGAAATGTTATTATTATATTGATTGGTAAATCATGAGATAAACTTGAAATTGAGACATAACATATTATGGATATTGCACTAGCATTAATGGTTGCTAGGAATTGCTTGTGCTTGACTTTTGTGTGATAAGGTGAGCTTAGAGATGCTCACATTAGAAATGCATTGTGTATGAAAGCATTGCATATTGACGAGAAGGTAAAAGCATTTGTATGTGTATGTTTGGGACATGGAATGCGAACCAGGCTTGTGCCCTACCCTTTTTTTTTTCTTCTTTTTCCTTTTTCCCGAAAATTTTGTTTACAGGTTTGATCGAGCAAGGTATATGGTTCTTAAGGCTCTCATGGTGAAGGATTTAATTTTGTACTTATATGTATTTAAAAGCTCATTATGTTTGTAAATAAACTCATGATTTATTTGCTAAATGATTGTAAATGAACATTTTATTTTGTTGAAGTATGGATAAACATTATATATTTGATTTCTAATCCAAAAATTACATTTGAGAAAATACTATGTTTTATAGTCTTCTGCACTTATCATATCACTCGATTGGTTTATTGAAAATTGTACTTGAATGGTAAATTGATAATGTGGTAGTTGGGTCTCTCACCACGGTCTCGGCCGGGGTGGGGGTTCGACGCTACAAGAAGAGGTAAAACGTGAATGAAGGGGAGAAGGGAGAAAAGAGGAGAAAATGAAAATATGAGTGGTGGAGTGTGTGTCTTATAACAGACATGTGGGCTTGGTTTTGGATTGGGTCCAATTTGGGCTCAATCCAATTCCGAATCTGTTTTCCACCGAAACTATTTTTCGACACTTTCGTACTTCTCCGACAATTTATTTTCATGTATTGATTTAAAAATCACCATCGATTTTAGAAATCCTCATTTTTCTGCTAAGAGGGGCAAAATGGTAATTTTATCAAAATTTGACATTTTGAATCAAAATTCATATTTTTCCAAGTCCAAAATTAATTTTGACTCTATACTTCCAATCAAATCAAGTTTTATCCTAAAAGCCCTATTTCGATTTGAAAGTCCACTTTTAAATTTAATTTCAAAATAAATAAAGGTTCTGATCCTAGTATTTCCTTTTCAAAACAATTTTTCTAATCTCATCATTGTCGTTAATATTATTTTCGATTTATTTCGATACGGAAAGTATCAAAAAATAAAATTTCAAAAATTTCAAATTGGTCCAAAAATTTAGGCCCAATTTGCGGACGTTACACAAATTGACCCGCGAACTGTTCAAGCTCGTCTCGTTTAAAGCTCGACTGGTACTTGTGTTCAAACAAGCTTCTAACGAGCTGAGCTTGAGCCCAAGCCTAAACGAGCCGAGCCTCGAGTTTCAAAATTACACGCTTGTGAATTTGACGAGTCTAAACGAACCTATACGAGCTTAGTATATTATATATTTTTACATAATTTTTAAAGAAAAATAATATACTAAATTAATATGTTATTTAATGTATTTAAACGAGTCGAGCTTGAGTTTGTATATAAGCTCACGAGTCCAAGTTCGAACTTGTATATAAGCTCACGAGCCCGAGTCCGAACTTAAATACCGAAAAATTGGTGAGCTTCAAAGCGAATCCAAATTTGGTAAACAAGGCGAGCCCATACAAGCTCGTGCTCGGTTTGAATACATATCTAAATCGGTAATATTCAGTCTGATCCAAATTGATCCCAAGTTCGGGTTGTTCGCTCACCCGAGTTTTTTTTAATAAAAAAAAAATTATATTTTAGACTTACATTAAAAATTTTACAAAACAAAAATTTTAATTTTTTTTTTAAAATAGACTAAAATAACCATTTTACCCTTCGATATTAAAAAAAATAGTAGCTTTCCGATATTACATATCGGAAAACAAACAAAAATTGAAGTTTAATTTCCCGGTGTGTAATACCGGAAAGCAAATTCGCTTCCAGTGGTACACACCAGGAAACAAATTTGAATTTTGTTTGTTTTGTGGTGTGTAATACCAGGAAGTTAAGAGTATGTTTGGTAGCTACCATTTTTATTTTTATTTTTTAAAAACTAATTTTTAGGATACATATTTTTAGAAAATGTGTTTGGTAAACAATTTTTTTTTTAAACGCATCATTAATAACTCATGTAAAAAGAAAATGATTCAAATTCATTTTTTAAATCCATATGTTTCACATTTGATATTTTTAATTTCTATTTGTATTTTAATTTTTATAATTCAAAAGGAGAAGAATGAAAATGGAAATACCTCTTACTAAATGCATCCTAGTTTTGCTAGCTTTCCGGTATTACACACTAGAAAATATGCAAAAATCATGTTTTCTAGTATGTTGTATCGGAAAACGAATTTTTATTTTCTGATATTACACACCGAAAAACTGACAAAATTTAACATGATTTTTAGTATATACCTACTCTTTTTCGTAATTTTTATTTTTTTTAAAATTTATTTTTAAATTTTTTTTATAAATTTTTTTTCAAAGTATAAAAATTTAAAATTGTTAAAAAAAAAAAAAAAATCTAATTTGATATATTTTTACGATTTTAATCCTTCGAATATTGTGAAAGCGCAAATAAAAAGAATAAAGCAATATAACGGGGCGCTTAGCGAGTCCGTACAAAATGTGCTGAGAAATTACATGAGCTTTCCTGCTCACCAATTTGAGCTGATTCTATAAATACACTTCACCTCACCGTTTTCCAGTCATTTTCTTTCTTGATTCCATTTCTCTGTACCAAGAACAAGAAACCCTACGAACAAGAAACCCAACAGTTCGTGAAATTGTCAGACGAAATTCTTCTATGCAAATCAGGTTAGCTTCTTCATGTGTCTTTGCTTTTGTATTGCATTGCTATTCAATTTTCTAGTTTCCTGAGTTCGATTGTTAGAATGCACGATTTGAACATCTAAAGAATATGATAGGTTTAGAATGTTGAATGTTTCACGTGAGGTCGTCTGATATTCACTGGGATTTAGCATGTACTCTGCTATGTCTATGAATTTATTTTATGGCTAGGGAATATTTGTTTACGAATTGTGTTTTTGATGATGTAGTGTAGTGAAAGAACCATGAACAGCAAAGATAGTGAAAAACAGGGTGGGAAAGACATTATCAGTCAATTACCTGATGATGTTCTTATTGACATACTATCTAATCTTGAAACCATATATGCCGTTAGAACATGCTTTTTATCATCTGTGTGGTTGAATCTGTGGAGGTGGATCTACAAACTTGACTTTAATTGTTGGTTCAGAGATTATGATAAGTGCGCTCCAATTATCAACCAAGTACTTGAATCTTTGCAATCTCAGAAGATTCAAAGTTTTAGCATCTTTGCGCGGTTGAGTCTGCGTGCGGATGCTCACCTTCCGAATTGGGCAGCCTATGCAGCAGAACACAATGTTCGTGAACTTTCATTGGATTTTGATTGTGATTACATCAAACTTCCTCAGTCTGTTTTGACTTGTAAGTCATTAGAAAAGCTAACTTTGAAGGCTGGTTATTTTGATTTTGATGTTCCTGATTCGTTGTCAATGTGTTTTCCAAGCCTTAAAAGCTTTTACTTTTTTATATTTGATGTTGGGGTTCGCGATGTTAGCCAACTGCAAAATCTGTTCAATGGTTGTCCTGTTCTTGAAGATTTGACAATCAGTGCAAAGAAGTTCAATATTGAACCCATGACTTTTTACCTCACTCTGCCTTGTCTTAAAACACTATCAATCCACGAGGATAAAGCTTCTTACAATGTGGGATTTGGCGCTCCGGACGAATTTGTGGTTGAAGCTCATAACCTTGAAGAGCTTGATATTTCTGTTGGAGAAACCTTTCCATATGTTGTATTGGATGATGCTCCCAACCTTCAAAAGGTGTCTTTGGCTGCTAAAATAAGCAATTTTGCAGCATTTGTTTCCCTGATTCAATGTGACAAGACAATGGAGCTTCTGTGTGGAATCAGGTATACAAGGTGTCTATCATTGCTGACTGGCGCAATTAGAGTAAGTATTCTTCATTTCAACTATTTTGTACAAACTACAGCTTGAATCTGCATGATGAAAACACCTTTGGATATTCATAGTTGTGGTGTTTTTGTTTACATGAAGGTTTTGAGCTTTGCTTTGGTTGGTAATATGCCAACATTTCCCAATTTGATTAATTTGGAACTGGAAATGGAATCATATGATTGCGTACAACTCCTTTGCCACTTCCTCATGAATTCACCTAATTTGCAAAGCCTTACTCTGAAGCTAGTAAGTTTCAATTTCCAATTTTCTTGTTACTTTTCATCTAATATAATATGTTGTGATGTTTATTTTGGGACTTTGACTCTTCAATCTATTCTATACTAGTGAATCATTTAAATGTGTATACACAAGTTTGTAGGTTCTAATGGTTCATTGTTTAGGATTGAGAAACTTTTCTACACACTTTTTTTGTTTGTGTATTTATTTGAACATTTGTGCCTAACTTTTCAATCTTCATTGGTTGTTAGGGTGCTTCATACTTCTATTACACTCCAGCAGCGGATGACTTACTTGGACCAATGCATTTTGATTTTATTTCGTTTGATGAAGAGAGTCTTCCATCCTGTTTGTTATCCTTTGTTAAAAGGATTCAAATAAAACCTGTATGCAATATTCGAGAATTAGGAGCAATCAAGTACCTGTTGGAACATGGCAAAGTCTTGGAAAGTTTCTCAGTCGGGATACATGCGCCTAAATCCGAACTAGAAGTGTTTCAGAATCGTATTTTAGATTTTCCAAAGGCTTCAACTCTCTATGAAATTGAATTTCTATGCTAACAAATGAAACAATGAAGAAGTGAATGTGCTGATATTAGCTGTGTAAGAGTTTCGGATGAAGCCATGTATACAAGGCATTTTGTAGATTCTGCATCTAAAGCTTTGATTTGATAGATTTTGCTAAAGCCTGTAATTAGTACATAAGGAACTTGTAAGTTGTAGCTTAGCCTTTATCTTTTGGAAGTATGAGATGAAATTTGATGATGATAGACCATTGGATGAAGGGTCGCACATAACCTGTGAAATTTTAAATCGGTGTGTTTGCTATTTTACTCGTGAAAATCTGTAGGATTGAGTTATTTATAAAGTAATGGAGTTGAATTACTAATGTGAAGATAATGACATTATTGAATGAATTTCAAGGAAAAAAAATGATTGTGGGTGTGTTCAGGTCTTGTTTAGCATTTTATATTTGAAATTCCAAAGTTTAATGATTTTTAAGAAATTAAATGGAATTAATATATATATATATATATATATTAAAATTGTAAATCTTAAATTTAGCCCAACAAGTGCATTCCTGGCTTCCAGGGTCCCTAGGTTTGCCGTATTTCTGGTCATATATCACATATCGATCCATAATACAATATTAGTATGTGAAAACCAAAGTTTATTATATATAAAAAATATTTACATTAATATAAGTTTTGAGTAGGAATGACAACTATATGAATACGGTACGGATATAGTTCTTACCATATTTGTACCGTAAAATTTTAAATATAAAAAACATATGTCATATCCGCTCCGCACGATATAAAACTTGTTACCATATCTGCACATTACGATTTTTAACAAAATCACATGTCATATTTGTATCCGCATCCGTAACTCTCTTTTAATTTTTTTAAAAAAATTAAGTAATACATAAACTATTATGACTTGCAAGAACACTAAATGAAATGTAAGATTGAATCTATGAAATATAAGATTAAATCCTTTATTAAAAGTGTAATATAAAATATAATTATTTGTAACTTTTAAGAAAATATTTTTTAAATAGGTAAACAAAACATAAAAAAATACCAGACTTGAATATAACATTCTTCATACTTGCATATTAAATATAATTAAATAATTAATAATTAAATTAGAGTTAACCAAGAATGTTTTTTCTTCTTACTATAAGTCTCTTTTGTTTTTTATTAATAAAATAAATAAATATTTATATTATACATATTTATTGTATAATTTTGCGGTACAGATACAGATATGGTATGAATAGGGACAGTAAATTATTATATCCATATTCGTATCATATCCATTACGATTACGGTAAATTTATATCCGAATAGAGTAACAGATTAATTATTTTGGGATACAAATACGAATATTTTTACTACGCCACGGTACGATATCTGCAGATAGAGGATCATATTGTCATCCCTAAGTTATAATGAACAAATGTGTAAAGAGCACTTGGCTAATCAGAATGTAAATCGCTTTCGACTGAGTACGCAATTTCTCTATGTATCCTATTAGCATCTTTAACTTTATTTCCAAAGGTTCATGCAAGTTGCCTGATTCAAAAATAGTGAATGTACATTTATAAATGATTTTCAAATAACTTTTAATTAATAATTTTTCAAAATTTATAAATTTTATTACATAATACAATACAATAGATAAAAAAATTGAAGTTTGAATACATTCATGTTATTATATTATAGAAAAACAAGAGATTTTTTTTTTTTGAAAAAAAAAAAGAAGAAAACAAAGTGGACTAGAAGTGTAACGTTCGCAAATTGGTCCTAGAAGTTAGGGCCAATTTGAAATTTTTGCATGTTTTATTTTCGAAAATTTCACGACTGAATAAATCGAAAATAATATTAAGGGCATGATATGAGATTTGGAATTTTTGTCTGGAATCGATAAAATAACATTAAATCGAAAATTGGTTATTTTGCACCAAAAGTAAATTTTATTATTAAATGATGTTTTATAGAACATAAGTAGAGACATTAAACTAAGTGGAAGCATTAGAATTTAAAAATGAAATTTAAATCGAAATTGAGGCTTTAATAGTAAAATAACGATTTTGGCGATTAGGGGTATTTTTGGTACAAAATGGGTTTGTGATAAAAATTATATTTCCCGTGTAGAGAAATGATTTTATAATTATGAGAATGATTTTCAACTAAAATTGAGAGATCGTCTTTAATAGCGGAATTGGTGGGTTGAGAATGTTAATGGGTTTGGGTAGAAAATTTAGGTCTATTAATTATTAAAGGCCCATCAATACCAAATAAAACCCCTATCTACACTCTTTTCTCCATCACTCTCTAACTCCCATCTCTCTCTCTCGACATTTCTCTCAAGATAACAACCCTCTCACTTTCTCTCTATACCACCAACAAACCCTAACTCTTTCCCTAACTATTTCTCTACAAAAATCATTACAACATCACTCCCAAGCATCATTATATGTTTCTAGGAGGTGGATGAAGCCTCTCTACTTCATTATTGGAATTGGTAAGCATATTAAAAACCCCATTTCATCTCAATTGTGTTTTTGAATTATGTAGCATGATTTAATGTTGATTTTGAGCTCTATAAAGTCTAATGATGCTTCCAATTAGTCATATGCAGTCCATAATGTCTCTAATTGTAATTTTGAACAAAATCCTAACTTTCAAATTGGGGATTTTATGAAAGAAAATTATGCAAGTGATTTATAAATGATTCTAGATAGTTAAGAAGTGATTTTAAGTTGATTTGAACCTAATATGAAAGCCCTAATCACATTAGTGTATTAATGCCCTTAATAGAGTAATTATATGGTGACTAAGTATGTTAGAAACCATGGAATGATGTTGTGGTGTGTTTTGATTGTTGTAGTGTGATAGTTGTATTTTGGTGATGACTTAGAACAAGTGGAAACCCTCACGGGAGCGAATTTCTAGCTTGTGGATCGACGGATGCGAGGTTCGTATTTCCGTTTTTGGCCCTACACACTTGTTTGTTATTGATTGATGCATTGAATATATGTTTACTTGTAATTATACCATGAAATTGGTTAAATAAGATAACCATCCAAAAGTTGATGTGATGAGCATACTTGCATGTTAAGACGCTAGAGCATATATGTAATGCATGTAGAGTCATGCTAGGTGCTGCTTTGGGAAATGAAGTTTTGGGTGGACCAAGTCCACATTTTCTGCGGATATTGAAGGGGATAGACTAGAGACTTATCTTTTCGCTCTTGATTGTGGTTGTTTGAATTTGTGTTAACATATGTTTGGTAAATATATTTTGGTTGAATACATGACTTGATGATTATGAACGTATTGCATTTACGACTATGTGAAAATATATATGTGGTTGCCTTATGGCTAAATGATTTCAAATGATAATGTTGTCTTAGTACCTCTAAGAGGTTAAATGTGCAAATGAAAGTTATGAAAGAAAGGATAAATGGGTGATTATGATTGAATCACTAAAATGAATTAATTGCCCTTATTATAGCTAATTAGCGAATGTAGTGGCATGCCATAGGGAAATTCGAGATATATCTCCACATATGTAATGTACGTGAACTTGGTCATGGAATGACATTAACGAACTAAGCGACGACTCCTAACATGTGTGATGACACCATAGCTTTCAGACCTAATGAAATGAAATCCATAAGGTAGATGACCGGCTTGAGGGAGACATAATCGGCTCTACGAATTTTGAATTGAGCAACAACTCCTAACAGGTGTGACGACACCAATGCCTTCGGGCCTAACGAATGAATCCGAAGGTAGATAATCGACTCAAGGGAGAGTAAATCAGCTCTACGGGTTATTGGTCTTCGGAGTCCAATGAGAGCTTGGCTCTAAAATGATGGCTTCGGCCGTAACGTCCCGTTTTCACTAATCAAGCTAGAATTAAGGGCGATTGCTTAGATGACATAATGTGTCGGTTGAACTTAATCGTTGGGTATTTTGAATTTTATTGGTCATATATTATGGAAACTTATCTTATTAAATGATTTGGAACTCGAATTGCATTGAACTTGAAATGTTGCAAACCTGGAATATTTTGCACTTGAATCGTTTTGAACTTGAAATGTTATGAATGAGTGATCTTGATGATGAGTTGATATTGTCTTGATAATAAACTTGAAAGTGTTCTTGAACTTGAACTTGAATTTGATGAGGAAATTGGTTAGGTGGTAGGAAAAACTTCCTAATGAACTTCATAACAAAATGACATTGTTACGAATATTGAAAATTTGAGATTGATATGAACATGCTTGATAATCAAGATGATTAATGAACTTGACTAAAGAAGAGATCATGGCATGTCTTGTGCATGCTCCTTATGTTTTGGAATGTTTGTTTAGTGAGCAAACCCTTAGTCCAACACCTTTGTCTAGTGGTGTGATCCTAATGTGTTTTTGTCAAGTTAATAAGTGCCATTTTTTTACTTAATTGGCTAAATAATGATTTGGAGAATCATATTGAATGTTTGATAATTAACTTTTTATCAACTTAATTGGTAAGTGTTGGTTTTACTTGAATTGGTATTGAAATGGTAGAATAAGTAAGAACTTGAAAAATAGAAAATTGTTAACTTGTGTTGCTGCTGCAACAAGTTGGCCAAATAGGAAACTTGTCCAGTTTTGTTTGCCGAAATGGTTGTGTCGCTTGACGAAAGGATTATTTGTATGTGTTGTTTGACATACATGGATGATGTGTTTAAAATTTAGTTGCATTCCGATGTCGTTTGGTCGGATTTCGAAACTGAGCAAATCGCTCAGATGGTGACCTAGGCAAAATCTGCAGACTTACCATAATACAGTTCGGTATGTAATATGGTATTGAATTTGGTCAGGGGGTATAATAGGTCATCATGGTCACCGAACTACCAATTTGGTAGACAATTCGGTATAGAACTTGGTACAACCAAAATTCTCAATTTTTTGGCCCTCGTTCTCCTTCATTTGAAGTACGATTTTGGTGCCATTTGCGGTTATGGATTCATCTTTGAGTCTAATTTCCAACTATGTCTTTAGATTTTGAAAATACAATCATATGTACATCTAGATTCTAAATCTCTTCCAAGTGTTTGTAAATTTCAGCTTTTGAAAAATGTGTAACTTGCATAAGTCTTGCATCCGAACTTCAAATTGATCCCTGTTTATTGCTATGAATTTGTGATGATGTTCTCTTTTGAAATATGTTTTGATATTATTGAAATAAAATTAATGATCTTGTAAGGACCTCAATATTCTTTAATTGTATGATACATCCTGTTTTTAGGAGTTGAGACTCTTGAATTAAATTCCTCTTGATTGAATTGTCTCCAAAACTTTTTTTTTTTAATCGCACGTGAGTGTATTTGATTACTAGTAAACTCATATACTTTTGACCATGTCAAAAGTTATTTTGTTATCGAATATCTTGTCGACGAAGTGTCTTTAAAGGTATTTAAAAACCATAAAGTCTTTATAACATGAGAACTTTGCAATGTGGTCAATCTGTTGATTGCTTCTTGTTCAAGAAATGACCTTTTAACTGTCATTTTTTTTTGGATACCGAACTGTAATTCGGTGTCCAGTTTGGTATTGAATTCAGTCAGGGAGCATAATTTCCATCTTCACGGGTTACTGAATTGTAATTCGGTAGGGAGCTCGGTATGTAGCTTGGGCAGAGGGTTTGTCTTTCAATGTGTATGTTACCGAATTGTGATTCCGTATACAATTCGGTAGTGAGCTCGAACAAAGGCATTTTGAGTCATGCATTAGAGTCACCGAACTATAGCTCGGTATGGAATTTGGTGTACAGTTCGGTATTCAATACGACACAGTTCGGTAGTGTTTTTAAAACTTGAAATTGAATATAATTGTGACATAGTTAAACCTCATTGATTAAAGATTGAAATTTTTGATTGTTGGATTGATTGGGGATCTCCTTAAGTCGAGTCGTTTGGACTAACTGGGGTTTGGCTCACGAGTCGATTTTCTTGATTGGTCGTCATGAGATAATTGAATTGATGGTCTTGATTGACTTAATCGAATTGATTGTCTTGATTAACTTAATCGAATTGATTGTCTTGATTGGCTCAATTGAATGGATTGTCTTGAATATCTTAATTGACTCGATTGTATTGATTGTCTTATTGATCACATTATTGATTGATGGATACATATGGTGAATGATAAGGAGAAATGAGATTAATCTTATTAACTGGTAAACCATAGAATAAACATGAATGTGTGACATGGCATGCCTCAATTGTTACACTAGCATGATTGATTGATAGGAATTGATTGTGTTTGACTTCTATGAGTTAAGGTGAGCTTAGAGATGCTCACATTAGAATCACATTGTGTGCTAAAACATTACATATTGAAAGAAAGGTAAGAGCATTTGCGTGTGCTTTTTTGGGACATGGAATGTGAACCAGGCGTGTGCCTGACCCTTTCTTCTTTTTCTTTTCCCCCCATAAATTGTGTTTTCAGGTTCGATCGAGTAAGGCATGTGGTATTTGAGCTCTCATGGTGAAGTCCATTATGTTGTAACCACCCATACATGTATTTTAGAATTTTATTGTGTTTGAATTATTATTTTAAAAGATATTTTATCCATTTGGAATTTGTTTAAATCTTGTCTATGTATGATTTATATCAAGTATCTTATATTTAAGAAAGTAATGTCTTTATTCATCTTCCGCATAAATATCATATAAACTGATTGACTTTTGAAATATTTGTAAATCGCAACTGCATCGTTAATGTGGTGGTCCGGGCACCTGTTACGGTCTCGGCTGGGGCAGGGGTTCAACGGTACAAGAAGGACTTGAACTTCTCACCTTCAATATATAAGTAAAGCACGTAACCATCAAGCCACTCTATTCTCCATCTTTGCCTCTAGCAATATCCATAAAAAGCGGTCTTATGTCTTATTCCTCTCTATTCTTTTCTCAGTCGTCATATAAGTCTTAACTTAATCAAATAAGTTATTGATTAGTAAAAACTATTGAACCATGCATATAAAAGGTGGAAATGAAAAAAATTAAACACTTACAAATAAGCTGGATCTTATTAGTGTGACGTCAATTCCTCTTGCGAAAAAGGTGTTCGTACGTGTAACTAGTCCATTATTGATTTCAGTTGTATTGAACCAACTGTCCGGATCTATGATCATTCTAAGAGATGCGGGCCACACAGTTCCTCTGGCTGGAATCATTTCTCTCTTTGAAAAAAATTTTAAATTAGCATAAAAAATAAATTAACCATTCTGCTTCCTAGTCCACAACACCGGAAAATATTTGAAATTTACATAAGCTTCGAGATTTTTCAAATCTGGAAGCTAAATTGGAAGTCTTCTTCTTAGTGTTATAGACTTGAAAATAGTTTAATTTCCTTCCCAATGTGAAAAACTAGAAAGCTTTTACTATTTGAAAAACACTGCATAATGGAATTCTTATTACAAATCAATGAAATCACTTACGTCATTTGGAATTAGGCGCAATAAAGTCTTCGAATCTATCTGGAGCTTCGCGGATAGTGGGTAACACTAAAGAAAAATGAGTATTAGTGACAAATTCCTCACTTTAAAAACAAAAATATTTATAATTATGTCACTTTTCGGTAACTAATCAGTCACTAAATTCTGTCACTAAATGCAGCCACTAATCCGTCATTAATGTTTGTCACTAATGTCATAATTATTGCATGACTAATAACACTATTAGTGATAGAATTTTTTTCACTATTTACAAATAAACAGCTATGGAATTTGTGATGGAATATATTCCGTCATGACTATCATTGATGACAAAATCTGTCACACAAAATTGTGTGTTATCAATAACGAGGATATTAGCAACGGTTTTTGTGACCACAAAATCCGTCACTGAAACTTGTAGTGATGGAATTTTGAGTATTAGTGACACAAAATTGCATCACTAAAACCCTTTTATCTTGTAGTGTACGTCGTTAAAACCCATGGTTGGAAGGATATTACTTACAACTACGTGATCCTTTGTTAGTGAACTTGACTTCGATGGAACTGGCTTCTTAGAATTTTTTGACTTCTTAGCCTTTCCACCTAATGCATCTTCTAGATTAGATCCATCACTGTCCACTTATATTTGTACCTCTTCCCATCCTCTATTTTCTTTCCTCTAAAACACACCAAAAATGCAAAAACAATAATACTATTAGAATATTTTTATAAAAGTAACATGTATACAATATTAGAGAAAACTTACCAACCCAATGGGACTGACTGCTACATCTCATTGACTAACACTGTCCATCGTCGTCACTCAGTATTCCTTTACTTGCATTGGATGGTACTTCATGTGATTTTGTAGTAGCAACAAATAATTTAATGAGAACATCCAACCTTACTTCCTCCTTTTTTCTTTTTTTATTCTTTTCCTGAACCTTCTCCCCTTCATGTATTCTTAAATTGCCGTTCACCTCTTCAATAATTTGACGCTTCTCCTTCTCCTTTTAAACCTATTCCTTATTGTCCTCCTCTTTTCATTCCTTACTCTTCTCCTCTTCCTTTTCTTTATTCTTCATTTCCTTTACATATCCTTGCTTATTAACCTAATTCTCATCTTCATCTTCTTTCTTCTTATTCTCATTATGTTCCTCTTCTTCTCATCCTCTTCTTCATTTTCCTCCTATTTTTCTAATTCCTTATTCTTCTTCTTCTTCTTATCTTTTACTTCTTTATTCTCATCCTTCTCTTTTTCTTTCTTTTTATCATCCCCGTCCTAATTTTTCTTCTCCTCATATTCTTCTTTTTATTCTCATCCTTCTATGCCTATTTTTCCTTTTCCTCCTCCCCTTTCTTTACCTCTTCTTTATTCTTCTCCTCATTCTCTATTTCTTCCATTTGAACATTAGTAGTATTATGGTGAATCTTAGGATGCTGACTAAGAATGAATCTATCCCCCTTATTTCTCTTTATCATCATCTTCTGTATCATCATTAGCTTCCCTCTCCTCATCATCCTCTTCTTCTTCATCTTGATCATCATTCCCACCCTCGTATTCTTCTTCATTTGAACTTGGCTCATTTCGTGACTTCCTTCTTATGTCCCTTTTTCTGCTCTTCACTTTCATTGCCGTCTTCATCATTATTTGTATTGAATTCTCATCCATAAGTTAGCATAACAATAATAAGAATAGCAAAAACCAAATTAATTTTTTAAAACAGGTGCTTCCCGGTATCACACACCGGGAAACCTTTGAAATTGCCTCACGCTTCCCAATCTTGAAGACTGGGAAGCACCTATTTATCAAATACACTGAATCACTCTGGCTGACGATTCCCGATTTGATCTAAATCAAATCAAGAATAAAATAAATAAATACCCAATTCAAAAAATTATGGTTACAATAAGTAAGAATAGAATCCCCAAATCACACCCAATTAAACCCAAAATATATACATCAAATACTTAGGGTTTCAAAGCCTAACTCAATTGAAACCAAAACCCCGATTTCGAAAACCCTAATTTATTCTAAAAATTCCCAAGTCAACATTAAAAGTGATTTCATTAATAAGAAAGTAAAAATTGTTACATGGAGCAAAGAAACAAATGAAAATAAAGTTTCAAATTCTTCAAAGTTAGAACTTAGAAGCTTACGAATAGGTTTCTAGTTGAGAGAAAAGAGAAAATAGGATTTCATAAGTTTTCTTAATGTGATAAAAGTTATTTCTAACCTAATTTTTTCTTTATATATTGTATGACAAATATTACCATAAAACCACAATTTCCATTTGACTTTAATTTGACCCAAATTGAGAAATAATTATAGTGAAAATCCCTTTAAATTTTCAAAATTGCCCAAAAAGTCAAATTAGTCAAAACACACGGTAAAACCGGAAAATCAACATTTTTAAAATACCCATTTTTCCCTTGAACGAAAAAATAAGTTAAAATTAAATAAAATACAAATAACGAAAATAAATTTTCAAAATACGAAAACGAATAGCCCTACTTACGGACGTGACATCCCAGATCAGATAAGCAATTTATAAACCCTAATATGGCTGCAGTTTATTCCAAAAAAGGGACGAGATATTACCTGCAATTGAAGTTGCATAGTAAGGACTAAAGCAAAACGAAAACAACAAATCTCCTCAATACCGACAGATTCTTTCTTTCTATCGACCGTTGTGCTGAAAAGTATGTCCATTATTGTGGAACAGGGTATTGGTTTGATTTGCTCCAAGGATAAAATTATCATTTAGCAAAATACATTATTTTTTCTTAAATTTTATTATTTTTAATACATGTTTTGTTATTTCAATGTCTTCAAAAGGTTAAATTGGAAATGTTGGCTCATATAGTCGAAACCAAGTTTTGGTTGGTTTTAAAATTCAATTCATTTTTTTATGGACTATTTCCTTAAATGAAACTATGAATAGTTTATTTTTTATATTTTCCCAAAATATAATGAAAAAGAGTTAAATTTGAGTAGGGACGAATGTGAAAAGAGCAGCAGGATTGAAAATAATTAGAGAAATGAAGAAGTAAATAAGAATGAAAACAATTAAGAGTCACGAAGATGAAAAGCAAATAATGGAGGGAATATCTTATAAAAGCCGTAATAAGCAGGTCACCTTTTTCTGTTTTACCCTCTTTAATAACAAAAATAACATGATGTTAACTTTTAAATTCAAAATGTTTACGTATTTGTGAAGGGCGTTGAGGTCAGGGGTGGCAAATGTAATAATACAGACTCTCACTTCCATCAACTCAATCATAAAGCCTTTTGTCATATCCCTTCCAAGTTTCTTTACACCAATCTACATTTGATGGAGAAAGTGGTGTTTGTGAACTATGGGAGAGAAGAGGACTAGGGTGCTGTCCTATTTCCCTATCTTCTATCCTTCATCTTTTATCCATATTTTTGCTTTTTTATTATATGTTTTTATAATTTTAATGACTACATATTACTTTTATTTTAATATTATTTAATTCAGTTAAATTTAACTATATATATATATATTAATATTTATTTAAATAAATATTATATTTTGTCTCTCTTATAATTTGTTATCTTCTCTCATGTGTTAGAATTCAATACATATTTTTTCAAGTAACTCTTTTATATCAGAGTGGTAAGGTTCATTTATCAATAATTAAATAATTTTCTTCTCTAATTTATTGTATTATCTTTCTCTTTTACTACATTTTATATCTTTATAACTTAATTCTACTTAATTAATTTTTGATTTCATAATAAATTTTTTTTATTCGTTCTTATGAATCCACCAAAATTTAAATTAAAAAAATAAATTTATAACTACTTAGTTTCATTTTCTAACTTTATATTTAAATGTTATCAATTTTAACAATATTGATTATGAATATATCATTTTTTTCAAATTTCATTCAATATAAATATATATAATATTATCAACTAATTCACTACATTATAAATTTATCATCAATATTATTAATATTTACCATGAATAAAATTCATATTAACCTTTAAGTTTCAATTTTATAACTACTTTTAATGTTTTAGTCTATTAACACTTTAACAATGTTAGATACATTTATAACCGGTACTAAATTAGGTTGTATTGTTGGTATTTCATATGTATATAATACATATCAAACACATATAATGTTTGCTCGATATTTGATATTTTCAATAAATATAGAAATAATAATAAATTGGGTAGTTAAAAAGTAGTAAAAAGAGAGTATGATGAAAAGTGTAAGAAAATTATATATATATATATATATATATATTCTTTCTGAATACCCTATAATCCTCCTCTTTATGTTTATGTTTAGTATTAATTGATATAATAAATATGTACTATATTTTATTTATCTTTTTCAATAGTTTGTTTATACTTTATTTGGACTCTTCATAAAAAGTGTCTATTGCTTTTAGATGACCTGGTTTTAGTTGTGTTTGAAAACCATGGTTCATTTGAATATAAAAAATTCAATTTCATAATAGAAAATTCTTGAATTTAATTGCGATTAGTGTTTGAGAATTTCTATAATTTGAATTTTAAAACTCGAATTAAAATATTTGTTTGAAAAAAATCAAATGATTTAATTTCATAATTTATATTACAATCATTTTCATAACAAATAATTGAAGTATTATAAAAAAAAATAAATAAAAAAAAAAACATACCTAGAAATTAGAATAAAAATAATAATAATAAATTGATTTTATTGGTGTAATTAATGAGGAGGGAGATGATGAATTTATTGAGTTACAAATTTTAAGGGTAAATTTGAAATTTAAGTTCATTAAAAATGCAAACTATGAATTGGGATGAAATCCATGGAAGTATCCAACACATAACATTATGAATTGGGATGAAATTCATGCAAGTATCCAACACATAACATTATATAAATTGAGAGTGCTTGGAATTTAAGAAATGATATATTGGTAGGCCAATTCAATTGAGTTGGTATGATTTTTATTTATTTTATTTTGAATTAATAAAAAATCATTTTTTTTACTATGATATTAGAATAAATGGTTGTCAATATATCAAATTAAATATATTAATGATTTTTTTATAGATATAATTTAAATTTGATAAAATTATAGTTCTTTGGTTTGAGAGATTGATTGATATATTATAGGTAAGATTGCAATTTTTTATTTTAAAAAAAAACTTTGAGTTAAATAGTCTAATAATGTTACATTAATTACAACAAATAATAAATAGTGTATTTAACATTTATATTTGATTTTAATTGCCTTTAAAAACTTTATCATTTTTAACACTTTCAAAATACTTATAAATATATGTTTATAAGTAATTAATTGGTAGACAATGATTAAAAAAAAATTAATTGGTAGACATTTTAACAAAATATGATTTTGTAATAATTTAATTTTTTTAAAACTAGATTTGAAGCCATTTATTTTGTAATTTTATAAAATAAAAGTGATTGGTACATTCATACAAGTAAATGTTAAGAAAGGTCAAATTGGTACCAGATTGTTATAATATAAATTTTTTTTAAAAATATTGACTTGGTTTTGTAGTTTTTATAATAACTTTAATCTTATAAATATATACACATTTATTAAATTATTGTGCTTCTCAAATTTATAATTATATTCATCATCCATCGAATATTTTCACATTTTTATTTTATAATGATAAAGATTTAACAACTTTGAAAATTTTTTTATTTAAATTCTAATTTAATTAGATTAAATTATTCATATATGCAATTGAGTAAAATGAATAAAATATAAATTTGATTTTAAGTAATGTCATTAAGTAAAATGAATAAAATATTAGTTGGATTTTAAGTATTGTCATATTGATCAATAAATATTATATATTAAAATAAATATTTTGTTTCAATAGTCATATTTATTAAAATTATATGATAATTATGAATAATTTTTATGAAAATAATAATTATCAACATCTTTAATATGACATTTTAATACAAAATAATATTAAATTAA
Source organism: Cardiospermum halicacabum (assembly GCA_031304145.1). Lineage (NCBI taxonomy): Eukaryota > Viridiplantae > Streptophyta > Magnoliopsida > Sapindales > Sapindaceae > Cardiospermum > Cardiospermum halicacabum. Next base: position 14,945,727 of record CM062393.1, read on the forward strand.
ATTTAATGATTCTTTAATATTTATTTATTTTTATTATTATTTTTAGATGTCACTTATGTATCATTTCCCCTTACTTAACTGATAATAACATTGAAGTCATTAACAAAAATCAATTACGATGCTCAATTTCTTTTATTATGTAATCATACTTATTAAACATTTTATCTCAAAATTTGGATTTATAATTTCTAATAATCAAATAAAACTTTTTATTATTAAAATTTTTATTTGAATAATTTATAAGTTATAAAAATTAATATAATGAAGAAAAATAATATTATAATTTTAAGATAAATAATTGCATAAAATATGTTTATATTTTTTTAATATAAAATTGAGTTTCAAGATACATTTTACTTTAGAATTTTTTTATTGATTTTTTAAAAATATTTTTTGCGCAATTAAAATTTATTATTAAAAAAACATGAAAACAAAAAAAAATTACATAAGTACATATTTTATTTGTTTATTTATTATTTTTTCAAATTAGAAAATATATTTATAATATAACATACTAACCATAAAAATTATAAAAATATGTATTTAATATTTCATATTAAATAATTTTTTTTACATAAATATTTTTAAAAAATTAAAAACCGCGCAGAGCGCGGGTAAGTTCAATAATTCTATTATATGAGAGTAGTTAAGTACATAACACCACCTCATTATTTAAGTAAATATAAAATAAAATAAAATAATTAATTAATAAATATTTAATAATTCTTTTTACCTAATTAAAATTAATAATTTACTTTTTACATTTACTTAAGTAATGTATTTTTATAGTGTGATAGAACGCCATTCCATATAATTAAATTTAAAAATAAATAAATAAATAACTATATGAATGACATAAAAATGAAAATGGACAAAATTATTATATTAAAAAATAAATTATTATTTTATTTTTATAAAAATGGATTAAAAATTATTATATTGAAAGAGAATTAATTATTGTGTCTTTATTATAGGTGGGATTTCTTTTATAAAAATACAATAAAATAAATAGAAAATCATATTGAAAAAATATATATTTGAAATTCTTTTTAATTTTAAAAAAATTAATTTAAATGGAAAGAGTTTTTTATTTATAAATTTAAATTTTTTATTTGCATAATAAGACTTGTATGCATATAAAATTATTTATATTGATCATAAATTGTATCCCAAATTTATAGATAAAATAATTTATAAACAATATACCTAAATTAAAATTTCAATTTTAATTATTTTTTAATAAAATTGAATATTTTTTATATCAAAATAAAAGTGATATTATTTGATTATATTATATCATTAATAAATTTTTATATAAACAATTCAAAATCGTTTTATATCAATTAAACATGGTTCATATGGTTTAAATATACACAACATATTGTTATCAATTTTTATCTCATTAGAAATAAAAATAATCACAAAGTAGATATTTTAAGTTTTATATATTATATATACACCATGCATTTCACATTGATGACAAAATTAATGTGACATGATACACCTACTTCAAAAGACTTTGGTCTTTCAAATCAAATACATTCAACTTTGTCTTAATATTTAGCTTGAGGACTTAATAATAAGAAAATGGATGCCATCAAAACTTTAAAAATGGTAAGATATGGGAGAAAATTAAATAAAAATTAAATTATGTGAAATATAATAACTTATTTATTAACACATGGATGAGTAAAAATCCCAAGAAATGGAGACTATAATATTAGAAATAAATTTGGATTCTTTACTCGTGAGAAGAAACTGCAGCATTCATATTTTTATCTAATTGCCAAATAAATAGATATATTCTTGACAGTGGAAAATAAATGAATTTTTTTCTTAATTTATATAGATTTTAATAAAATTGGATCTCAGTAGAATATTTCAAGAATTTATTTTATATTGTTATAAAACTTAATCTTTGAGTCTTGAATATATTATTTGAAAAATTCCTTTTTAGGGTGATGATATTTAAAAATAAATCAGTATCAACTCAATTTTATTTAAAATGAATAATATTCTGAAAATTTAATATATTAAACTTTTTTTATTATTTTACTATAAATTTTTACAAATATTATTAATAATTAATTATGAATAATTTTCATTTCTCTATCTATCCAAATATTAATCTAATTATTTTTTTTTAAAAAAAGTGATAAGAGTTGGTGTTTGTATTGATTGGGTAATATATTTAAAAAAAATAAAAATTATTTTAAAAGTGTAGAAAAAAAATACTTATCTCTATTTTTTAAATAGTGAAACATTAACCTAATATATATTATTTTCAATCAATATCACATACGGTTCTTTATATAAAACAATAATATAGTTAAGTTTATTTTAATGTATATTTTTTATATTAAATTATTATAATTTTTAATTATATATAATTAAAATATTTATTGTTAAAAAGTAAATATTAAATATAGTATTTGTAATAAATGTTATGTATAATAAACAAAGAAAATATTAATTAAATATTTTAATTTATGGTTTAAAATTACATTTTATCAGTTGTTTTTAATAATTTGTATAATGTATGTGAATATGTGTGGGTAATCTTACTTTTATTTAATTTATATATAACCATGCATATTATATTGATGATTTATGAAGAAGCTTAAAACCTAAAATGTGACCCTTTCACCAACTAGACAAGCTTTGGTTTTTGCATGACTTATGACAATATCATGCCTAACACCAAAATCCAAATTTTAATACTAATAACAACAACAAAAACTTAAGATAGTGGAGAAAATTAAATCAAGTTTAGGTAAGATGAAATTAGTATTTTTAAAATGTTCTTGTTTCAAGCGGCACCATTTAATAATTACGGTTTTCGGTTGGCACATATCAATTTTTAAAATAAAAATATTAATTTTAATATTTATATAATATCTGATTTAATCTAAAACATCTATATATATAAAAACAAGCAGAAAAGTTTCTGGAAAAAATTTAATCAGACAATAAATCAGTATTAATTAGACAAGAATTGTTTTGAAATTTTTTTTTTTTATAAAAATAATTATATTATATATATTAAATATAATATAAATTATTAAATTGTCATGATAAATATAAAATTAAAAAATAATTTATTTATTATAATAAATATAAAATAAAATTTAATATTATCAAACTCACCCAACAATAATTTTATGATAAATATAACTATTTTTATATTAAATAGATTAATTTGAAATAAGTTCAAATTAAAAAGATAAATATTTAATATTTATCTTAGTATGTGATGGAGTTTCATTCCATCTCAGTCTTTGCTCCTCCTATCCACTATTTATACTCATCAAACTTTATTTACTTCTAATTGTTAATTGTTTTTTTATGCTATATATTTTCGTCTTATTATTAGGTTTATACATCATTTTAATATATTTCTTTTGTTTCTCATAATTACAGGAAGCAACAATTTACATTCTCATGATCTTCTTCAATTCTGTAAATTAAATATTTCAAGAAATAATCTACTGAATAAATAATCTACTGAATAAATAATCTACTGTTCTGCCAAACAACACAACAATGTCTGCAATACTTCATCATCAATCGATCTAATTACACATTCAACGAGTCAACAACTATCAAAGTTTACAGATGTTCCAAGTAAGTATTTAAAGACTTTCTTTTTCGCGATTTTATTTACTTAACGGCGGAAGAAAGTTTTTTAGTGAGAATGGGAAGGTTTCAAATTTGTCATCGTTGGAGTTACATAAATAGTAATATAAATCGATTTAAATTGAAAACTATATTATTATTTATTTATAATTATGTATATATGTAATTTATATTTTTGTTAAATTGTATTGATAAGTAAAAAGATTTTTAAAAATAAATAATTTTAATTAAAAAAATATTGTTGTATAAATATAACTTTAAAATTAAGACTTCCATAATTATAAATAAACACAGCAGTACGGTATTGACTACAAAATTTCTCTATGGCATCTCCCTACACCGTTCCCCTGCCTTCAGTCTTCCCTGCCCCTGCACCAAAATTCCACATTCCAAGCCAAGTCCAAGCATCACTGAATGCTTCCTTTCCCGATCTCGGACACACAACATTGAAAGTGAGACAGTGTTTGCAAAGTCAGCCTGCATATACTTCGGATTAGACTTCTTGATCCGCAAAGACCTTCTGAGACTTGGCTGATTTTCAGTCAGTGATGTCTTCCATTGGTAGTGGTCTCTTCTCTCGACTATCTCGCAACTCTGTTCGTGAGCTATTGGGGGAAGGCTTTTCCTAGCTTATGGGCTTTGGACTTTGAACCTCGATTTAAATTGAAAATTATATTATTGTTTATTTATATTCATGTATACCTATAGTTCATATTTCAGTTAAATTGTATTGATGAGTAAAATGGTTTTTTTAAACAATAAATTTAATTTAGAAAAAAAAATATTGTTGTATATATTACTTTAATGGATGATAATATTAGTATAAATTTAAAATTAGGAGTTCCATAATTATAAATAAATAGTAATATATATCGATTTAAATTGAAAATTATATTATTATTTATTTATATTCATGTATATCTATAATTTACATTTTATATTTTATTAAATTGTATTGATGAGTAAAAAAATTTTTTTAAAAAAATAATTTTAATTTAGAAAAAAATATTGTTGTATATATTACTTAGTATAAATTTAAAATTGATATGGAGTAGTTTATAACTGGAACTCATTCGTCTTGATTTATAACCGGATTATTTTAATTCATATTTATTATGTAATTATTTTTATTTATTTATCAACCAATTATAATTTGCCATCTATGATTATAATTTACATTTTCTCCCTTCTTTTTATTTATCTTAAACAAAATAATTTCAAAATATAATTATCTAATATAGTATTATTTTAGATTAAATCTGAAAAGGAATTTATATTCAAATTTATTTATGTGATATAGTTGGATTTTCTAACAAACTTTAACTATATATATATATATATATCTTTTTAATATCATAAATTATATTATAGTATAATCCGATAGAGTTTTATAATTTTTTTTATCGTGATATAACTTTAAATTAAAGTTATCTCATATTTTCAAATTATCAGTATAAAAAATTAAAACTTAAAATATAATAAATATTTTTTTTAAAAAAATTATAAATTGAAAATTTAAATATATTAGAAGATAAGGTATTAAAATTATATATAAATAAAAACAATAAAGTTAAGAAAAATACAATAAATTTGAAAATTTTAATATTAATAAAATATATTAATTAGAGTATGTTTGGCATTAGATTTTCTATTAGCTGTTAGATCAGCGTTTCAGATAACGTTAACAGTTAGCTGTTACATTAGATTTTAAATTACCTGTAAGTTAGTTGTTGGATTGAACATTTGGTATTAATTTTAATTTTTAAATTAGCTGCTAGATACGAAATTACTAAAATTTATTATAGATATAAATATAATTTAGAAGGTAATGATATAATTAATTATAAAATAAAGGTTGATATATAATTTTTTTAATTAACTTTAAAATATTGTATAAAATATCAATTATTATTTTATTTAAAAAATATACCATGATCATATATTTTATTAATATTAAAAATAGAATCATGTTTACTTTCTAAAAGAAGATTGATTTTTTTTTTCTAAAATTGAAAACATCATTGCAGTGGAAGAAAGAAAAAAATTAAATTTTAGTTTTTTTTTAATTAATATTGAATTTAATAGATTAGTTTTAATTTTTAAAATTAAATTTGATATTTAAATTTAAAAAATAATGGTAAAATTGATTAAATATTTATTAAATTCAAAATATAAGAACAATTTGAAAAATAAACATAAATTTATTACAATATTTAAACTACAATTCAATTTGAAATTATTTATTTTCATATCATTATATTTTAAAATAAAATAATATAAAATATAAAATAGCTTTTATTTTTTCAGTTAAGGACAGAATTTTCGTTTATTTTTCTTAATGGATATCCATATTTGATCCTATTAAAAACATATAAGTAAATTAAGATGATAAATGATAAATTATTTTAATTTTTAAGTTAAATTTTATTTAAAATTTTATAGATAATTTTTTAAATAAAATTAGGGTGATTAATTCTTTAAAACTATTTGGGTTTCTTTTTTATTATTCTTTTCTTATTATTTCTATTTATTTGTTATAAAAATTTATAAATTCCTCATATACGTGAGTGACTTAAATATCAAAGTTGAACTATAACCACTCGGTTTAAATAATTTTTTTCACTATTTCTTTGAAAAAAAAAGGGTCTACCTAGGCTCATTAAAAACAAATAAAAGTATATACTGCTATTCCTGATATTATTTTTTCATTATTTACTATTTCATATAATTTTATTTTTAAAAAAAATTAATTAGGGGGTGACAATTTGGTCATGATACAACACGAACCAGTTTAAAGGTTAATGAGTTGACATTAGATAATTTGGATCAATACGATAAATCTATTGCAGTGGTCATTTAAAACCGTTCGAACCAAACCAACCAAAAACGGCTTCAAGCCTAAATAGAAATGGGTAAGCTGTATGACCTAATGAAACCCACTAGACCTTTGGCTTACCGGGTCACTAATGAAACCCCAAACATAAGACTCCTTACACCAAACAAATAACCAGGGCGAGGTCCAAGCCCAATCGCCCGCAAAGACGAATCCAACAAATATTTTACCAATCCTCATTGAAACCCGGATTTTGTAAAGGATTTGGCTGTGAGGATCATGGGATCGTCTCCATCTTTATAACAACAGTATTCAAACTGCATATAAATAGCTCATTCAAAGCAATTTTAAGAATCGATTCCCCACCTATTAAGATATATGAAGGGATAACACTCTAAAACTCCGACATTGTTTAGGCAACTTGACTCACTTAATCTACTCTGATAGCTCTCAACTCTCATATGATCCAACCTCTTTGTGATGATTCGAATGGACATAAAAGATAAGATTCTTTTATCTATTTGTTTATTCTATTTTTTATTTGTTTAAAGGACAATAGTAATTTGAGCATTAGAATGCCTAGCCAAACACCACACCGGTGTCCCTAAAGGTTCCGTATTTCATTTGGTTGTCTCTTCAAGAATCTTTTATCAGAGTGGCCTTAAACCGTTTCTTAGAAGTACAAACATTTCCAAGTTAAACTTAGTTGTAGTTTCGAGTTGCTATACCCATTAAACTATTAATTTATAATAATTTTAATTAAATAGATGGCAATAAAACCTTTGTTTGGAATGTTTATATATATATATATATATATATATATATATATATATATGTATATATATAATATTTTAGAATAATATTGCAAACTTATTTATATTTGATATTATATTTACAAGAAAAAATTATATAAAATGGACCAAACAAAGTTTAGATATTCAAAACTAAAAAAAATAACCCTTCATTTATTTGTTTGAGTCACCCAAATTTTGATTTTTTAAATTAGGCTTCACATAAAAGTGTCAATTTAGGCCGGGATATAGAGTAAATAGAAGTTACAAAATAACAAAAATAAAGCTATCCCTATTTATAATTATATTATTTAATTTATGAAAATCAATGTAATATTTCATAAAATTATATAATTTTTTAATAAATGGGTCAAATGGCTTGATACAAATCCACATAATAGTAAATATGTTAGTGTACATGATATGATGAGACGATTTGACACCGATAAATTTAATAATATTTTAATTTTGCTTTTTATGTAAACAATTTTTTTTTTACTATTATTTATCAAAATTTTATCTAATTTTTTATATTTATATATATAATTATAATTATATTTTATAAGTATAATAATTTTAATATTTAAATATTTATTATTCAATTTAAGGTGCGCATCAAGCACGGGTACCACCTAGTATATATAAAAGCAAAAATGTCTTAGGATAATATTCCGTGGAGACAACAATTTTGTTTTAACTAGACAATAATTGTTTTTAAATTTTTATTATTAAAATATTATATATATATATATATATCATATTTAAATCTTATATTATTTTATAAATTAAAATTAAGATAAATAATAAATAGATAACTTTTCAAATATTAAAATTCATAAATTTAGATCGTAAAGATAAATACATAAATTCATGCTTATCTATATTACATCTTGCAATTCCATTGCAAATCAATTTTCTCCCAACTATATATATATGGTCATTCATCTCAATTAATCTCTTCATATTTTTTTTCTCATAATCGTTGGAAACTTTCATTTGTTTTTTCCTCATAATTGCAGAAACTTTTATATATATATATATATATATATATATTTTTTTTTTTTCTTCTCATAATCGCAGGAAAATTAGGTATTGATAGTTCTACTCTCTACCAAAATCGTCGTGGTGGTTCTACTCCTGCTAATAATGATATGGTGCTATTGGTTACAATGAAGTAGCTGAAAAATTAGTTAGTTTGTGATTATACTTTCCATTTGTAGCATGGAGCAACTTTTCACACCTCTTGCTTTATTTTAATGTCATTAGGATACACTATTATGTAATTATATTTTTTATGGTGGGTGGAAAATTTGTACTATCATTTTTTTCGGCACCTCATCTCTTTATTTTGATAAATATAAGTGTAATTCAATATTTATCTTCATATATTTTTAGATTTAAAAATAATTATATATATAATTAATATTATCAACTCCATAAAAATTTATGATAAATAAAAAAACATATATAATATGTCCGCAAAATATTATAATATTATTATATTTATTCTATTAACTATTAATATAAATAATTCTAAACTCTATATAAAAATTAAATAAACACTAATTAATCTATATTTTATTTTAACAATTTTATAATAAAATTATAAAATTTTATAATTTTATAATTATAAAATTATAGGTGTTGATGAGATTGATGAAGAGGCCGTTCCCGAGGAGTTGCCTTCAATGTTGATGATCCATTCGTCTTTCCTGATTTTGTTCACCTCTAGCAAGGACTGTGATCTCTCAACACAAACTTCGTCTTGTTTGTCCTTAAGCTTTATGAGTCCTCCCAAGGAAGATGTTCTTCTTTGGTTGTTACCTGTTCCCAGTCTCAATTCCAGAATCGGTTCTTGTTCCATCTTTGTCTTTTCCTGCTCAATCCCAACCAACATAAAATCTAATTAATTCTTTCCGTGCAGCTTAGAAAGCAATTTGAATGGTGGTCATCCAACTTCCAAGTATAAATAATCATTGAATATATAATATTAAAAAATAAACAAATAAATATATTTTTTAATTAATAACACCATGAACAAAATAAGAAGAAATGAGAAAAATATTCAAAATCGAATAGAATGAAAACAAAATTGAAATTAGATCTATAAATTTTAAAAACTAAAATCGTAAAACCAAAAAAAAAAAAAATCTATTTAAAAAACGAAAGCAGTATATAGTGAGAAATAGTTACACAATGCTAAATACACAATTGAGCAAAGATGACCGGGAGATGCTGTGAGGAGAGTTCTAAAGCGAGAGACGAATTTGGAGGAGTTGAAGAAGTAGAGTAATTTCAGAACAGAGAGAAGTTAATAAGAAAAGGAATTGCAAATAACGACTAAAAGTAAAAACCAAACTTATAAGAAAGAGAATAGGAACTAAACGAGCGCTAGCTGTAGTTACGTTTCACCTTAACCTGATATTTGTACATTCAATTTTTTTTAATTGTTAATTTAAATTGTTCTATTTTATAAGTTGTTATATTAGTATATTTAAGAATTTTAATTTTCATTTCAATTTTTTTTCATAAATTTTTAAATAACAAAAGAAGGAAAAAAATACAAAATTTAGAAAGAGAAAAATAGTTATAATAATAATAATAATAATAGTAGGATGATACATAAAAAAAATTAGAATAAGAGAGAAGTTTTTGAAAAAATAAAAAATTAGGTATAAATATAATATTTTAATGGCTAAAACTCTAAAATTCAAGAATAAATAATAAAACATCCTTTAAAAAGTTCAGAAAATTATACCTATTTTATATCTCTCACACATTGGTTCAATTATCAAGTTTAAAAATATATTTTATTTATTTTTAATTTTAATTAATATTATATAATTAGAATTTGTAGAACTTCAATTAGTATTATGTAATTATAATTTATTAAAAAAAATAATATATATAAATCTTATACAATTTTATAAATTCAAAAATTTAAAATAATTTTATATTATATAGTAAATTTAAGAAAAAGTGAACAAATAAATTTAAAAAATAATTACAACAGCAACAAAAACAATTATATTCAAAATGTAGCTCAAAGATTTAAAACATATAGAAAAAATTTTCAAAAATAAATTAAAAAAAATAAAGAAATTAAACTGATAAAATTGTAAGGACTAGATTTTTAAATGAATACCAATTTAAAAGCGAAATAATTATTAGATATATATACAAGTAAAAGTAAATATACAATTGAACAGGATGAATTTCCCTGGAAAAAAAACTATTTAGATAGATATGATGATGAAAAAATGGGTAGTGTTGTGAAGGAGAGGAGTTCTAGAGTGAAAAACAATTTTTAGGATTTAGAAAGAATTAAGGGTAATTTCAAATATAGAACAAGGAGAAGAAGAAAAATATATAACGAAATGAAAATCAAACGGAAGAGAGAGAACAAAGATCATTGTGCGCGAGCTGAGAAAAATGACGTGATGGTGCATGATAGTTGTAATGGCTATATCTAAATGGGCCTATTACGAAAGCGGGACATGGGAGAGCAAAATGGCCCAGACAAGGTCCATCAAAATTAAGTCCAACGGGAGAAGAACATGATACTAGCGAGAAAGCCTCAGGGTGCGAAAAAGTTAAACACGAGTGTAGATTGCTCGCTCAGAAAGATTAGGAAAGATAACGAGAAATTAGTGAGTGAATCAAAGACTGTGAGAATGAAGAGGCGAAATCAGCAACAAACGTCAAGCCATTTACAACCGGTCCATGGAGAATGATCGGGACTACGAGCGGAAAGAGAGCCAACGTGTAAAAAAGAAGCCGAAAAGATAGAGGAGCAAGAAATTCAATGTTTATAAATTCAATCAATCGCCATTAGTGATAAGACCGGTAATGGAAGCACGAGAATGAGATATTAGTGTCCATAAATGTATTTAGTAGTAGTCAATTGCGATAAATATAAAGTGGGTGTAATCCCCATGTAAAACCCATAAATAGGAGGTGATAAATAAAGAAAGAGATACTAAATTGCTGTCAAAATCACTTCAGAAATTATTTCTACCATGCTCTAAAAAGGTCCCTCACAAATTAGGAATGTCTTTCATCAGGTCATTCCAACTCCAGATCTATATCCACTGCGATAGACATATTTCACATTTGCTTAGCAGTATATTAGATTTTTTTTAATTATTAATTTAATTTGTTTTTATAGTTAATTATAGTTTAAAATTATTGGGTTTAATTACCACGTTTTTAATTTTATTTTTAATTTTTAATTTTAATTAATATTACATAGTTATAATTTATTAAAAAATATTAATTAAAAAAATATATATTGATATATATATATATATAATTTTTTATTTTAATTAATATTATATAGTTATAATTTATTAAAAAATATTAATTAATAATATATATATTTATTGTAGAGGCCTAAACCCTTAGGCCTGGTTCGGAACCAAGGCTCAAGGCCCAAGAAGTTTAGCCGGCTGAGGCTCAGGCCCAAGCCTAATCCTTGCTAGAGGCCTTTCGATTCACGTTGCACCGAATTCACAAACTGGTTATACCTACTATTGAGAAAATCCCGTATTTTGGAAAGATCCTTCCGCAAGGATCTCGGTAAAGTTCGGCAACGACTCCCCTAAACTCTTATAAATAGGAGCTTGAACCTCATTGAAAGGGTGACAATCTCACTTATAGAAACTCCGGTGAATTCTCTATTCACTAGCATTCTCACCTCCGATCACACTCTGGTGTGCAATTCACGACTTTGGTCATCGTCCTAACACTAGTCTATCGAGCTTAGGCTCTTGGTGTCAATTCTTTCCACACGCCCAACATTTCGACAGGAACAATTGTGAATAGGAAGTCATTATCAACTCTATATTTCATTTTGATTACTTCCCTAAAGTACAGAACTTACTTGAGCGTCGGAGTGCCTACGACAGACACCATACTGATGTCCCTAAGGTCCGCTCGGACGTTTAATCTTTCTTTTGCAGGATCACTTTGCTTAGGAGTCGGTCTTCTATCTTCCGAGATAATCAGGTTCTGTTAGGCCGGATCGAACTGTTGTGTCCGAACCACTACAATTTGGCGCCCACCGTGGGGCCAGATGATAAGTTTCCTGCAAAACTGAACTCTTTCACTCTCGGTCCTTAAGTTTACTAATTCTTTCCCATGGCTAACAATTTGTCAATGGAACAACAATTGCAGACAATGATGAAGCACATGCGCCAGCTTGAAAAAGAAAATGTTAGAACCAGGGAAGCCAATCAAGAACTTACCTTTTGAGCTAACGACATGACCAATAACGTTAGCTCTTCAAGAGCCAATGCCAATGATCAAGCTATTTCTGAGGCAAATAGACTGCTCTTGTCAAATATTCAAGAAATCTAGAGGGAGATGGCGAAGGAAGTCGAGAATTTCAAGGCAATCATCATGACAATTCCTAATATTCCGGCACATTTTGAATGCTATGCTACGGATACCCATATCCTCTCCCCATTTGTGGATAGGATCGCTATGGTAGAAATACCAAAGACGAGCATCCTCCCTACTTCCACAAGTTCCGAGAGGATTCGGATCTGACAGAGCACCTGGCTGAGTACCGACAGGAAATGTCCCTGGTTAATCTTTCGAGTAAAACCTGCAAAGCCATCACATACAAAATGTCGGCAGTAGTCTGGGTGGTCCGGCCCCAACATGGTTCTTTAATCTTTCGAACAACTCAATCAATTCATTTTCCTAGCTTGTTGACGATTTTATTGTTAACTTCTCTAGCCGCATGCGCTTTAAGTTAACCACAAATCATCTATTTTTTGTGGAGAAGAAGGAGAGTGAAAGCCTCCGAGATTTTCTCTCTCGCTTCACCAACGAGTATATCAAGATTTTAGACGTCATTGAATCAACTGCTGCAACTGCATTCTGCAAGGGGCTGCCCCATTCTCTTGTCTGTATGAGCAACGACAAAATGTGAGTCTCGGACTCTAGAAGAATCCCTAGCGATAGCCATTCGGCAGATCAAGCTGGAAGAAGATCCTCTAAGGGCTACCATGGCGAGGAGTAAATTCAATGGCAAGCCTGAACAGCGTGACAATAAGGCACACAGGGGAAGGTTTGAGCTATACAAAAGGCACGACCCTTGCCCTAATTCAATCTTATTTGAAACTTTTGGCAGGAACAGTGAAAGCAATCCTAACCATAGAGGCAAAAGCCCTAGTGACAGTAATGAAAGATATGGGGTACTCTGTTAAATGACTTAAACAAATGTGGATCCCACACATCAAAGAGATTTTTTTTTAAATTTCACAATGATCACGACTATAAAACAGAGGACCGTGTGGCATTACAGTTTAAGGTAGCCTCCTTGCTGAAAAAAGGACGCTTGCACAAGTTCTTGTCCGAAAAAGGGAAGCGGACTCTCGAAAATTCTGAGGAGAAGCATCACAAATTGAAAGCGATTGAGATGCCTGACGAAGCCTTAGAAGTAGAACGAACAATTGGAGTTATCCACGAAGGCTCAATGGTGACTGGGATAATCCAAAGTTCCGCCAAAAGACATGCTCAGGAGCTCAGCATTGTCAATGAAGCTTCCGTTCGGCCAGGTAGAATCCCCTTAGCTTATGAATTATCATTTTCTGACTAAGATATGCAGAGAATTACAGATCCGCATCACGATGCGCAGGTCATCACACTTCAAGTTAAAAAAGGTTCTCGTTGATAAAGGAGCTCGACAAACATCATGTTCCTTCTGGCCCTTAAGGAAATGCATCTGGATAAGTTACTCATCATCTGATACACCACAACTCTCACCGGATTCAGCGGAAAATCCAAGCAAACTATAGGCGGGATTGTTCTGCTTGTTTTTGCAGGTGGTATCAATCTCATGACCAGGTTCCTCCTAATTGATGAACAATCATCTTACAACTTGATCATGAGGAGGGCTTAGATCCACGAGATGAAAGTTGTTCCTTCAAGCTTCCATCAAACCCTTCGATTCCCTACCAAATGAGGGATCAAGGAGATCAAAGAAGATCAAAAGGCATACAGAGAATGCTATCACACAAGCTTCAGGAAAGCCTTGGTGGCATAGCAATTACCGTTTAGAGCCTTTACCAAAGTCCAAATAGAAGATCCCCTACTAGAGCCACTAGAAGAAGTTCAGATAGACCCAAAACATTCCGATAAGAAGATCCAAATTGGCTCTGCGGTTAACCCCTAAACTTAGAGGTAAACTACTAATCCTCATTTCAGCTAACCTCGATTTGCTTTGCTTGGTCCTACACGAACATGATAGGTATCAACAAAGGCATCATCATCCACAAACTCGGAGTCAATCCTAAGGCTAAGCCCGTCAAGAAAAAGAGAAGAAAGTTTATTTCGAAAAGAAACAAAATTATTAATGAAGAAATTCAGAACCTTCTGAAAAATGGTATAGTCCTAGAGGTGAAATATCCATAATGGTTAGCCAACAAAGTAGTCGTTAGAAAGAAAAACAGAAAGTGGTGGGTATGCATTGATTATTCTTACCTGAACAAATCTTGTCAGAAAGACTTGTTCCTTCTCTCTCATATGGAAACAATGGTACATACGACTGCGAGTCACGAGCTCTTAAATTTTATGGATGCCTTCTCGGGGTACAACCAAATAAAAATGGATCCAGCAAATAAGGAGAAGACATCCTTCATAACCAAAAGGAGAACCTATTGCTACAATGTTATGCCTTTCAGACTTAAAAATGCTGGCGTAACCTACTAGCGCTTAGTCAATCGGATGTTTTTCAACCAAATTGGTAAAAAATTGGAGGTATATATAGATGATATGCTTGTGAAATCACTAAAGGCCGAACAACATATCGAGCATTTGTAAGAAGCCTTCAAATTCTAAGAAAGTACAACATGAAGTTGAATCCAACAAAATGCTTATTCGCTAGTTGGCTCCAACCAGTTCCTCAGATTCATGGTAACGAAAAGAGGAATAGAGGCAAATCCAAGTCAGCTGCATGATGTTATTAAAATACCAATTTTGGAAAATAAAAAGGACATCCAACGTCTAACCGAAAGAATCACTGCACTAAATCAATTTTTTCCAAGGTCATCTGAATACCTCAAACCTCTCTTCCAGTTACTACAAAAGGGCACGAGCTTTGATTGGCCAAAATCATGTTACAAAGCCCTATGCAAGGTTCAACTTCACCTATCAAAAGTACCAATCTTGGCCAAGTCGAAATTCGGAGAAACATTATACATATACCTATATGTTGCGGATTCAGCAGTCAGTGCTGTTTTGGTCCAAGAGAAAGTAAAAGCTCAACAACCAATCTACTTTACTAGCGAATCCCTTGCAGACGCCGAGACAAGGTATAGTAGTATGGAGAAACTTGTCCTAGCCTTAGTATCATCCTCTCAGAAACTCTGGCCTTACTTTTAGGCCTATCCAATCATGGTCATATCATCTTATCCAGTCAGAGCCATTCAGCATCAATCTGAAGTGTCTGGTCAGATGATGAAATGAGAAGTAGAGCTCAATCACTTAGACATAAGCTACAAACCTTGCGCTGCTATCAAATCCGAAGCACTAGCAAATTTTGTGGCGGACTTTGCAATCACACCTCAGATGTCTTCACTATGGAAAATAAATCTAACAAGTGGACTCTCGAAGTCGATGTGGCAAGTGATTTACAAGTTGGAGGTGGAGGAATAATGTTGATATCTCCGAACGGATAATTATTACAACATTCTCTATATTGCAATTTCCAAGCTACAAACAACGAATGACAATATGAAGCATTAATTACCATACTAAAGCTGGCCCAAAGCTTACACATTCAAAATCTATTGGTCAAATCTGACTCACAATTGATTGTCAGTCAGATAACTGGAGCATACCAAGCTAAAGACGATAGGATGATAGCCTACCAAGAATTAGTTCAAACACTTCAACGATCATACATAACAATAGCCCTTGAACAAATTCTAAAGGGGAAAAACAACTGTGCAAACGCTCTTTCCTCTTACAGTTCGACAGTCAAGGACCCAAGCACAAGATACGTTCTCCACAGACATATTAAAGCATCCGCCATATCAAAAGATCCATTCGGACCGAAAATCCTTCTAGTTAATGACCAGCAGCAAAGTTGGATCACACCAATCTTAGACTACATTTAGAATGAAAATTTACCCCAAGACAATACCCAAGCTTGGAAAATATAGACATCAGCAGCCGGATTCACGGTAATCGAATGAGTACTTTGTAGAAGATCCTTCAATGGTCCCTACCAATTAAGCCTTGATGAAGCTAATTCAGAGCGAGTCCTTGAAGAACTTCATAGTGGTCAAACATGTAATCATTCTAGGGGAAGAATGCTCGCCTTCAGATGCTTCTGAGTCGGTTACTATTGGCCTACCATGAAATTCGATGCCAAAGAGTTAGCCAAAAGATGTGAAAATTGCCAAAGATGTGGAAACTACATTCACGCCTCAACAGAACTTCTACATGGAATTTTCTTCCCATTATCATTCTCCAAATAGGGAATGGATATTGTTAGGCCACTTCCGCCCACTAACACAAAAGGTGAAAGGTTTATCCTTCTCGTCACTGACTATTACACCAAATAGGCTGAGGCTGAGGCATTCACTTATGTCACTGATCAAGCCGTCGGGAACTTCTTGTTGAAGCACATTCTCTGCCGGTTTGGGATTCCAAATGAAATTTTCACAGACAATGGTTATATATTCATATCCAAAATATTCAAGGAATTCTGCATCGCATGGAATATTAAACTGAATTTCTCGACTCTGAGGTATCCGAAAGCAAATGGTCAAGTCGAAGCCACTAACAAGACTCTAATGACTATATTCAAGAAAATGCTAGGGAAACATAAGGGAGCATGGGTTCAAGAACTGTCAGGCATCCTATGGTCTAACAGAACAACACCAAGGGTTCCGACTGGACAAGCTCTCTTCTTATTAGTCTTCGGGGTAAAAGCAATCCTTCCTTCCGATGTGGGATTCAGACAATACCCACTTCATGATCAGAATCATATCATGTTATACTTTGATCTCACTACAATCAATGAGTTATGTGAAAGTTCTAATGTAAAAATGGAAAAAATATAAGAGATCCATTGAACTTTGGAGATCTCAAGTTTTGGACTCCTGAAAAACAATGTGCACATTGGTAGCAATTCAATTTCTTTTAACCATATCTCAATATGGGGTGTTACAGACGGAGTCACCTCGGAAGTAACTAAGACTTCCTCAAACGCTTTCTCTAGATCAGCCATCTCTTCCTCGCCCCATCATCTTCCTTTTTTCCGAGCACTACCCTCAGTAGGACTTGAAATTGAAGTTCCCATAGCCTCAGCAATCTGAGCCCAGTAGTCATATCTCTGCTCAACTACCTCATTGGTCAAGGTACCAGCTAAGAACTTCCGGCACACCCTACCTTTAGCCTCGATCTCTGCTCGGGCTTCAATTTTCTTGGCCTTCTCTTCCGCCTCCTCCAAGCACTTCGCCATCTCCGACATCCGAGAAGACAAAGACTCCGCGGTCCCCTTCAACATAGAGACCTCATCCTCAACTTTATTTGTCTTCTCCCGCTCGGAGAAGAGCTCTTTTTCATTGTCCTAGCAATCAGTTTCAGATTGCCTAGCTCGGACATTGCGGCCTCCAACTTGGTCCTGATGTCATCACAGTCCTTATGAGCAGAGACATGATCAGCTCAGACCTTGGCAATAGTTGAAGAGTGGCGGTCCCACACCTGATCAAAAGTGTAGCTGATTCTGAACCATTTATAAAATAGAAATAATTATAAATCCCACTGGAAAATTCCAAGGTAGAAAATAATACCTTATGGCTAGCCAAAGCCCACTCCTCAACGAGTTCGAGCCGATTCACTTACAAATGTTTCTGGTCCTCCTCCAGGACCATTCCCTTCAAAGCTTCAAGGGCCACCTTGGGCTCCTTGAAAAAAGATATGCTGGCTAGCACGGTAAGGTTCTGAGGCCTCGCCTCGGAAGGTTTCTCGATCACTTGAACCTCAGGAGAATAAACCTGAGGCTTCTTTAGTGTGGGGTGAGCCGATTCGACCTCCCCCTGGACACGCTTCGATCTGTTACCCTTACCCTTGTTTGGCTTTCGAGCCGAGGCCACTATGGTCTTTTCTTTTTCTTTCTTCTCTTTTTCCCTCATTCCTTTTGGACGGATCGTCGCCTAACATCCTTCAAATATCCGATTCTATTGACTCTTTTGACATACCTGGTCGGAAAGTTCGACAGTTAGATCTAAACACTTCTCCAGTTAATCAAAAAATGCAGTATTAGTCTAAAAATTGCTTGAAGAGGCCCAAAATGGTCGGAAATCTCATTCAAGTTTCTCTATTAGTCAATGGTCTCTCTCAAAATCACTATCCAAAACTTCAAATCATCATCGACAGTTCATTCAACTCCTCATTGTCAGCGTTAAAACAAAAGATCAAGCCAAACAACAAAAATAAAACATCAATAACAAGACAATGAAAAGGGTCAGGAGATTTTTATCTTGGATTTTGTAGAGGTTTGTGGTGCGATGAACTGAAACCCAACGAGAAAAAAATTCCAAGTTTCAATTTTAGAGAGAGAAATAAGAAGAAAAAAAGTCAAAATGTTGAAGAGAGAGGGGACGAAACCTATTTATAGGTGTGGGTAGGTGAAAAGCCCATATTGTTCTGGAGAAACTTCTCCATGACTAATAAATGAAGTGACCTAGTGGAACTCAACCGCTTTAGTTTCTTATGACATTCATCTGTTCGGAACCTTCCTTGCGAATGAATGGGAGAATCTGTAGAGGCCTAAACCATCAGGTCCGGTTTGGAACCAAGGGTCAAGGCCTAAGAATTTTAGCAGGCTGAGGCCCAAGCCCAAGCCCAATTGTTCCGAGGGGCCCAAACCCAATTCTTCCGAGAGGCCTTTCGACCCACGTTACACCCAAGCTCACCAACTAGTTACCATTGAGAAAATCCTGAATTTTGTGGAGATCATTCCGCAAGGATCTCGGCAAAGCCCCGCAACAGCTCCCCCAAACTTCTACAAATAGGAGCCTAAATCTCTTTGAAGGGGGGATATTCTCACTAGCAGAAACTCTCTCGAATTCTCTATTCACTAGCATTCTCACCTTTGATCACACTCCGGCGTGCAATTCATGACTTCGGTCATCTTCCTAACACTGGTCTATCAAGCTTAGGCTCTTGGTGTAAGTTCTTTCCACACACTCTACATTTCGACAGGAACAACTGTGAATAGAAAGTCATTCAACTCTATCTTTCATTTTGATTACCTTCTTAAAGTATAGAACTAACTTGAGCGTCGGATTGCCTACGGCAGCCACCACAGCGGCGTCCCTAATGTCCACTCTAATATTTCTCTGTCTTTTTGTAAGATCCCTTTGGTTAGGAGTTGGTCCCCTATCTTCCGAGACAATACGGTTTCGTCAGGCCGAATCGGACTATTGTGTACGGACCACTATATATATATATATATATAAATGTTTTGCAAATTTATAAAATCAGAAATTTAAAAATATTTTTAAATTATATTATATATATATACATTAAAATTCAATAAAAAGTAAACAAATAAATTTAAAAAATAATAACAACAACAAAAACAATTATACTCAAATTACACCTAAAAGATTTGAAGCATTTAAAAAAATATTCAAAAATAAACAAAAAAATTAAGAAATTAAAATGATAAAATTTTAAGGATTAGAACTCTAAAATCAAAAGTGAAAAGAATACTGATGTAAAAGTGAAACAAAGATGAGATATATACAAGTAAGAGTAAATATAGAATTGAGTAAGGATGACTAAGGAGAGAGAGAAAGAACCATAGGTATGATGATGAGAAAATAGGTAGTGGTATGAAGGAGGAGAGTTCTAGAGTGAGAGACAACTTCGGGGATTTGGAAGAATTAAGGGTAATTTCAAATATGGAGAAGTAAATAAGGTCATCTCTAACCATTGTCTTCAAATCTTCAATTCCATTTTAGTAATTCCAATACAAATTTTGGAAGAAAGCAGTTTATGCTCCAACTCAATTCTTCAAATTTTAATAATTAATCAATTTTATGTTAAAATTAATTATTTTTTATATTAAATTAATATAAAGTAATACTTTAATAGAGATGTTTGTCAAATCATGTTGGTTGACTAATATAAAACCAGTAAGCGAGCTGTATTAAACGACAAGAGATAGTGCATAATAGCCACATTTAAACGACAAGAGATGGTGCATGATAGCCACATTTCAAATTAACTTAACATTTGTAGATTCGATTTTATTTTTTTTCAATTATTAGTTTATGAATAATGATTCATAACCAACTCTTTTTTACCTACTTTTCTAACCTACCTTACGTATTAAAAGATAATTGGATAAATAAATATTGCATTAATTATAATGAAATCTCTTAACCAATCATATATAGACATATATGTTAGGCAGTAAGAGTAGTCAAAAATTGGTAGGTTATGTAGTATTACTCTTAGTTTATTTTGTCTTTATTTTATAAGCTGTTATAGTAGTATATTTAAGAATTTTAATTTCTATCTTAATTATTACATTTTCATAAATATTTTATATAATGAACGAATGAAAAAAAAATACAAAGTTTAGAGAGATAATAATAATAATATTATTATTATTATTATGTCGGCACACATTTCCCCAGAGAAAATTATATCAATACTCCGAGATAGTGAAATTTAGGAATGATAATCTATGAATGAAGAATTATAACAGCAAGGAATTTTAGTCCACGTAGCTAATAGTCGAAGTATATCGACTAGTAAAGCAAATTAAGTTGAAAGTATAATTGTCACACCAATGTGTTAGTCTTTAGAGCAACAAATATTCTAAGACAAAGTTCTCATCTCTAAAGCAAAAAAAACCATTTTAAACATATGTGACTTTGGGGTCCTCCCAGTTGAAAGTAGATGATGTCAAAGTTATGATGAATACACAGATGAATAAGTGCAGGTTAGTGAAAACTCTAAAAGCTAAACAAAGTAAAATTTCTAATTGTATCGGAATGAGAAGAACGTGCTCTAAATAAAGGTCTTTAAAGAGAATACCTAGCAAAATTTTCCTTGTGTGCGGGGAATCCAAATATCATGGCATCAAATACAACCACCAGCTATAGAACCGCCTTTAGAAAAGATGGATTTTCTTACTTTAGCATATCCACAATAGCCCACGGTCTTTTATTACAAATGCACAATTCTCACCATTTACCCTCTTCTAATTTCTATACCTATCCATGGTAAATATGTGATATCTAGAAGTTGGATTGTCAAAAAGGTAACATGGAAAGCAAAAGGCACTATCATCTTCCACTAAGTACTCAATCCATGGAAAATTTTGAACTAAGATTGTTGAAACCGACGAACTTGTGTCCTAAAAAGAGTGAGTGGAAACTCCATATTGAGTTGAAATGGTCCCATATCAATGTAGGCTCGACGGACCTCATCTTGCTTGTCAACTGGGTATTGCCATATCAGAATACGCTTCTTTGGATCTTTCTCATAATAAGGAGTATTTGATTGATATGACATTAAATTATCTTCATTATCAATTCTAGATCTTTTAATCGTGGGCGAAGAAACTAAATTTGGAGTTTGAAGCTCGCTTGAGGCATTGGATCTAGTGGATGATGATCCTTCCTTCTTTCTATTGAAATAGTGAAATATATTCTTTTTTTGCATTGTTTCAACCTAGAATCAATAACTTTTAAAAATAAGTTAATATCATACAAATATGTAAAATTAATTTATAATAAATTGAATCAATTCCTACACTAATCAACAATAATTTCAATAATTTCTATGTTAAATAAAAAAAATAAAATAACTATAAATCTATTTCCCTAATACCCCCTAAGTTGAATCATAAATTGAATCAATTCCTAAAAAAAATTAAAATAAATATCGATTTCCATAATACATCCTAAGTTAAATAATAAATTGAATCAAATCATATACTAAACGACAATAATTTGTATGATAAATAAAAAATAAATATAAATATAAATCTATTTCCCTAATACACCCGATAAATACTAAATTTAATCAATTCCCATACTAACTAACAATAATTTGTATATTAAATAAAAAATAAAATAAATATAAATCTATTTTCCTAATACACCCTAAATGAATCAAACCCTACACTAACCAAAAATAATTTTTGTGTCAAATAATAAAATAAAAGAAATATAAATCTCTCTATCTAATACATCCTTAATTAACTAAATTTATTTTACAAGAAATCAACCATCTAAATTACTTTTAAAAAAATGAAATATAAAATAAATTATTGCACAACAATTAAATAAAATAAAGACATACCAATTGTAACACCCCATATTGAGACAGGATTAAAAGGAATTGAATTGCTACCCATATCACTAATGTGCACATTATTTTTCGGGAGCCCAAAACTTGAGAACTCCAAAGTTAAGCTTGCTTGGGTTGGAACAATCTTGAGATGGGTGACCTTCCTGGAAGTTTTCTCGGGAAGCATGTAAGTGAGGACAAAGCATGCTGGAAAGCGTAATGGTGGTTTATGGAGCTAGTGGTCAGCCTTAAAACCGATTGTGAATGACGTGACGCCCTGCCACCGCGCCTGGGGTCATCCGGGGGCAGGGGCCGAACATTATACCAATGGTGGTTGATTATGGTTGTGTGATGGCTTGTACGGTGATGATTAAGCTTCTGATTATTATGTGGGGACAAAAACAACACATATGAATGGAAGAAGACAAATGGAAGAGGAAGAAAAGTGGGAAGAAGAATAGTACCCGGTTGAAAGAGATGTATAAAAGTTAGGTGGAAAGGTGAGTATGATATTAATTGAAGGGGTTTTTGTAAATTTCAATTGGGGTTTAAATATAAATAAAGTAAAATTACTAGCCTAATTATTAAATATGACTAATTTTAGGTATTTATATAAATTAAATGTAATATATTGATTTTTTTTGTAATTTTCTAGGGTGGGCATCAGTAGGGCTGAGAATTCGGTTAACCGAAACCGAACCGGAAATTCGGTTTTTGGTTAACCGAACTTCAAATTTTGATAACCGAATACCAAACCGAAAATAATACGGTTAACCGAAAACCGAAACCGAATTTTTACGGTTAACCGAATTATTAACCGAAAACCGAATAATTAACCGAAAAATTACATTTTCTTCAAAATAATTAAATTTTTAAAATAAATTTTAAGATAAAATACCAAAATTTAAAATAAATTAACTGAAAACCAAATATATTGATAACATATCTACTTATTTCTTTAAAAAAAAGTAATTTTTTCCAATAAATATTAAAATAAAACCCTTAAAACTATATTTTTCGGTTAAAAATTCGGTTTTCGGTTAACCAAAATTTTCTAATACCGAAACCGAAAACCGAACCGCAATTTTCGGTTAACCGAACCGAACTAACCTAAAACCGAAAATATACATATTTTCGGTTAACCAAACCGAAATTTTTTTCGGTTATCGGTTCGGTTTCGGTAAAAACCGAAAACTGCTCTGCCCTAGGCATAAGCCCACCCTAGCCCACTATAAAGGTCCGTCCCTGTGCAGAACTGCTGCCTGCGGTGCCTTGTGACAAGTTTGGACTAAGAATCATATTATATTTATTATTCCTTATCCTTGTTTTCTTTTTGTAAGAGTTTTATTTTAATTAACATAATTAATTAGTGATATTTCAAGTTTCATTATTTGTGTTCATGGTGGAGATGGTGAATATTATGAGAATGTGTATGGAAAACAGAATATGGCCAAGTTTTTGTAAATAGAATTTGTTTCAAGAATCTCATTGAACAAATAAAATATTTGTTCTAATTTCAATTTTTATTGATCAGAATTCAGATGAATAGAATATATATATTCATACTTTTCAACATCATGTACATGATGTAAGCAATATTCATATTCTAAATTGATTAAATGATCATAAAGTAAACATTTCTTATACATAATTTCTAGAGAAGGCATACTAATATAATAATTAGAACGGTTATTTAAAGTTATTGTGAACATTACAATCAAAATAAAACTTTCGACAATGAGAATAACATTATATGCGATGTTGTATTACCGTAAAAAAATAATACTACACTACACAAAACAACCACATAATATCAAACATGTACTAACACTTAAGTCATGATATGTTAAATGTGTCAATGTTAAATATAAACCATAGTAACAACTATTCCTGACCCATCTGATATTCAATGAATAATTAAACCATATGCAATGAGTTTCTCCAGATTTTCTTTGTTATTGCATCAAGCAAAATAAAACATCCTACTGCTTTATAATTGCACCAAGTCCTGTTCATACTTTGAAAGATATAAATTTCAGCATATTTACAAATGAAAATTTTCAAAGAGAAAAACAAAAGATCATCATCAATTATGTGGTGGTAAATATATGAAATCAAATGAGAAGATAAAGATATAGATATTTGCATATCAAAATGATCATCTTTTATTACCGCAAAGATTGAGGTTTAATATAGAGATCACTACTTGTAGTGTCCAACCACCGTCCATATAGGGCTTGAGGCGCAGTGGCCAAAGCGTCACATTAACACATAACCAAATATATACATTCAAATACTATAGGCACATATCATGAGTCTTTACATCTATCCATTTAGAATTTTATAGTTTAAAGATCTCAAAAGACTTAACATAAGTGCTAAACCGAAATACATAAGATATCTAGTTTGAAAACATAACATCTCATCAAACGTAAAACATAATTCTTTCAAAAGTTACAGTTTTACAATTATTTTAAACATAGACACAATTATTCAACAACTTAAGGAAATATACTTTTCAAAACACATGCCAAGATAGATACCTAGACACTTACTGAGAATTATTAGCTAGGCAATTTATGAAAATTAGCTTTCCAACAACATTTGTCGATGTGCTTATTAAACAACTTGTTAAGCTATAAGCTCAGCATCCTAAGAAGAAAATAAGAATAAAGACATTTACTGAGGTACATGTCAAGGTACTGAGCAACAACTTATAAAAATATTGATTTTTCAGAAGCCCTTGCCAAGCTTCTGCTAAGTTACTTCCCAAATAAGTAGCTCGATAACATAACTAAATTCACTCTACTGACTTTTGCCAAGTTATATGTCCAATAAGAGCTCGATAACTTATAAAGAAAATACAACTCGAGATCCTTTTCCTAGTTGTTACCGAGACACATGCCAAGTTGGAAGTACAACAACTATTTAAAAATTTACTCAATAGCTACTTTTGAGCTTTTTGCCAAGTTAGAGCTTGATAACTTGTTCAAAAACTACTCTATTAGCTACTTACCAAACTTCTAATGAGACTATTATCGAGTTCCAAACTTGGCAATTTACAAAATTTGCACAATTTTAGGCTAACAAGTACAAAAATTGGAAAACAAATATACAATTCAGCTTAGCATCTCCCAAGGTAATTCAAACAACATCAATAAATCAAATTAGACCCATTTAAGTTAAACACATTTGTTATTAGCAATTACATCATCAAAACCACATGTTTGGCCAAATTAAGTCCATTAAAAATCATTATAAAAAAACAACTACAATACATTAAATTTTTACATTTACCCTCAAATCTAACTTATATAGTGAAAATGGGACATATAAGCTCGAAGTCAACATATAAGAGCAAAGGCTCACATATTAGTCCGAAGATTGGATTCATGGAAACTGATTGAATCCACTTATGGGTCGGATAACCACCTTAATGGATCTCTTATACTTATAGACCTTAAGGTCGATGGTGTTTTCGCACCCATATAAGAGTTGTCGCCTTAGTTCTTTTAAGTAGGCAGCTTAGCCAAATTTTATATATGTGAACATATGTTGAGATATCTCGAGTTCCCAAGGCATGTAATTTTATTCCTTATGATAAGATAAGCAAGGATATTTATCCTTTTAGTAACACAAACAACCCCATTTATTATCTCTTCTCTTCATTAGTGTTCTTGACCTCTTAGGAGTATTTTAGTTCTATATTAATATTGTAATTCATATAGCCACAAGGCATCAAATTCATATACATGCAACCCTATATTCTCATATGCATATCAATGTGAAAGTATATATCCTATAATCATCTATATATTAAAATTTCATCAATTGATCACATTAGAGTTAAAATGACCATACTAATAATTCCTTTCACATTACCTATGAATGCAACCATAATCAAGTTTGTCCAACTACCGTATCACATTTATCCAATTTACACAATAGTGAGCATTTATAACCAATTTATGCATCAAACATCCAATCAGCAACAATTAAATCTTTAGAGCATAAAATGCTAATGCTAATCTTTCCTCTGTAGACACAAAGTTAAGCTCCTTTGAGTGGGTTTCCATCAACAACCAAATTGCCTAACTAATTAATGTAGACTACAATTAACACATTAATCTATCCGTATTAAACTCATTTATTCTACTCCGGGGTTTTTACTCAAATGTTAATCTAGAGTCCATAACTACAAACTGGAAGCATATACACATATCTATAACCCTAGTAAATATGCTCAGTTGAAATTTCATAGTAAAATAAAAGAAACACTATTAGAGGGCTTTAGAAATCTTACCAAATGTTGAAGTAGAGTGAAAAAAATCCAAAGACTCCTTTATAACAATAGTTAGCACCTAAAGCTAGCTAATTAGGATGGATTTTATTAGTGATCATAGCTTAAGTGAGAGGAAAATATGTAGGTGTGAGTTTGAACATGAAATAGAGAGTGAGAGGGGAGATTGAGGGTTTTGAGTGTGTTGGGAGGTTTAGAAAGGATTTATAAGGATTATGAAGTTTTTAGTGGTGTGGGCTTATTAGTTAACACTAGTCAACTCACACTTAGTTTTAAATTCGTCAATGGATTTTAAAATTAGTTTCTGCACTCTGAAAATTTATTTA
The DNA here is from genome assembly GCA_031304145.1 of Cardiospermum halicacabum. Lineage (NCBI taxonomy): Eukaryota > Viridiplantae > Streptophyta > Magnoliopsida > Sapindales > Sapindaceae > Cardiospermum > Cardiospermum halicacabum. Next base: position 14,972,946 of record CM062393.1, read on the forward strand.
GGTTATAAAAATTTATTTTTGCCCAAAATCCTAATTTTTGAAATTAAAGCCCTATTTACAAAGTGCCCTTAAAAATACATTAATGAAATTACTTTTTACCCTATGCTTCCATCTATAGTCTCTAATTACCATTTTACTCATAGAGTGAATTTTCAATTTTTTCCTACATGAAAATTTTGAAAATTCAAACTTTGACAAAAAATAAGCGAAAAAAATTTTAGGCCCAAAAACCTGACGTTACATTATCTATTACATCACAATTTATAACTAACCAACTATGACACCATCAACTGAAGATGAGTATGCGAATGTCATAACACAACAATATAATCCTAATTCACCAAAAAAATAATACAATAATCTAATCCTAAGTCAATTAACATAATAACATAGAGAGGACAACATATAAAAATACAGCTAAATTCCATTTAACTAAAATGTTGTATCTTCTTCCATAATCTACATGTACTCTATATTTCAATACTTCAATTGATCTTCAAACATTTTCATCTTCGTATTTCTACACTCCATATAAAAGATCCAAATAACTCTCTTAGCTTATTCATCAAATTCAGGATCAACCCTGTAACACCCCATATTGAGACAGGTTAAAAGGAATTGAATTGCTACTCATATAACCAATGTGCACATTGGTTTCGGGAGCCCAAATCATGATAACTCCAAAGTTAAGAGTGCTTGGCTTTGAGCAATCTTGGGATGGGTGACCTTCTGGGAAGTTTCTTGGAAAGCATGCGAGTGAGGACAAAGCATGCTGGAAAGAGTAATGGTGATCTGTGGGGCTAGTGGTCAGCCTTAAGACTGATTGTGAATGACGTGGCGCCCTACCACCGCGCCTCGGGTTCATCCGGGGGCGGGGGGCGGACGTTACAAATGGTATCAGAGCAACCCTCTGACCGCGAGTGCGCCTGCGGACATAAGCGCCCTGGGCATTCGTCTAGCGGGGGTAAAGGTTCTGGGAATGATGTGGGCCAACCACAACGAGGACGTTGTGTCCTAAGGGAGGTGGATTGTAACACCCCATATTGAGACAGGTTAAAAGGAATTGAATTGCTACTCATATCACCAATATGCACATTGTTTTTCGGGAGCCCAAATCATGAGAACTCCAAAGTTAAGCGTGCTTGGCTTGGAGTAATCTTAGGATGAGTGACCTTCTGGGAAGTTTCTTGGAAAGCATGCGAGTGAGGACAAAACATGCTGGAAAGCGTAATGGTGGTCTGTAGGGCTAGTGGTCAGCCTTAAGACTGATTGTGAATGACGTGGCGCCCTACCACCGCGCCTCGGGTTCATCCGGGGGGGCAGACGTTACAAACCCTACCAATGAATCCATAGTGCATAGTCGAGTTTGAATAAGATGAACCAGAAACTCACTCATTCATGTGCACAAGTTAAGAATATTCTTTCTAGATTTTTTCTAATCCATACCATCAACAGAGTATTTTATTGGCACCAGCATTAAGATGGAGTCAATATCTTTGTCCATTGACTTTTTGCAATCATCAACAATTGAACATTAAAATCACTAAATTAAGGAATTAGGAAATAAGGTTTTCAATTCGAAATCGGTTTTCAATTTGAAATTAGTTTTTAAATAGAGATTTGAACTTGAAATTGCTCTATCAATAGTCAATTCATTAAAAATATTAGCTAATGTGCCCTTTTATGTTTAAGGTTTCATCATTGTTCCATATCCGTAAGAAGGGTTCAAAATAATCACTTTTAGGAAGTTTGAGTATTTATTTGAAACCACGCAAACTTTGAGTACCCAAGTGAATAATTGGTACAACTAAGAGTGCCTAAATATTAATTATCCGATTCAATAATGGTTAAGTTGGTAGGGTTATGGGTATGTTAGAGACTGTTGTTTGTTGTGATGAGTCTACGATGTTGGGAAAACTTGACTAGCTGTAATACCACTTGTTGAAGAAATCAGTGATCCATGGAAGATGAGATGAGTATTGGAAACCACTAAGTAAATAAAAATACACAATATAAGAAAATAGATATGGAAAATAAGACAAAAAGTTTTACGTGGAAACCTTAAATGGGAAACCACAGCCATTAGGGCGACGAGAGATTAATTCACTATATAATAATAATCATTAGTTACAACTAGAATACACTCCCTCACTTTCAAATCCAATTACATTAGTCAATAATCTCACACACAAGCTCTCCCCATATAGCTCTCACAGGATAATAGGACTTGATCCTAGAACTCAAGATCTCCATGGTTCCCAGGCACCAACCAGATACCTCCAAACCTGACCAGCCAGATCTACATTGTTCTCTTAAGATACTTAATAATAGATATAAACATCACATTTATAACACTAAGTTACTTAGTCACAAAGTAATCCTAAACTATAAAATAAAACTTTTTCTATTTGAGATTCTTAATGATTATTTTTCTAATTAGAATCCACTTTAGAAAATATCATTCCTAATCAACTATGATGCTTCCAAAATAGTATTCGAGTTTTCTTTAAATTACCAAACCAATTTTAAATAATGAAGTATATTCAAATTCTCGTCACAATTTCAAAATGTGAATGTATAAAACTTTCATTTTTTTTTTTTTTATCTTGCTTAGGATGTTTAGTAATATCGTACAGAAGATTAGGTGTTATTTTAAACCACTTTTTGTATTGTATAAGTATAAATATATGATTTTTAATTTGGAAGTCTACTTTTAGTTTTCCAAGTGCTTCACGATATTCGATCTGCTTCTTGGTATTAAAAAAAAAAAATTATTCCCTTTTCAGATGTGCATACCTGGTAGCAAGATTAACTTTTACTTGCTTCATGACCTAGTTTTATGCTCAGGAAGTAGAATTTTTTATTTATTTTTATTTTTATTAATTTTTTTTTTACTTTCGGGATTTCACATTAAAAATATCATTTTCACCCTAGAAAAGAATGATAAAGAAGCGATTCTAGGATGGAATAATTATGTTTATTATTTTAAATTTTTATTTTTATTTTTTATTTATTTTTTATTTTTATTTTTTATTTTTTATTTATTTTTTATTTTTTTAAGTGCATTTTGATTTGTACCAAACTATATGTATTGGTTTTTACCCAAACAATAACCTTTATTGTTGTTGTATTGATTCATCATTTTCTATCGTTACTTCATATCATTATTATTTGTTCAATCTCTATGACTTTCACATATTGTTTAAACAACTTATTCTTAATATAAAAACTATAATACCACCACAACAAACAAAACAAGAACATTAGGCCTTAGAAATTTTTAAATTTGAAATATATTCTATTTTACATTATATGAAAAAAAAATTAAATTCAAATATCAATTACTAAGAAATCAATTATCAAAACACAGAATGTCTCCCTGGACATCAGCAAAACATCTAGGATTGCATTTTTTTTTTTTTAGCAAAATGACTAAGGTAACATGTCCCACCACATGCCCCCTCTTTTCACAAAACACACACCATTGTTTTGCAACAAAACACCACCATCGTTATACTGCAAAACGCCACCCCCACACTCCCATACTTTTGCTTAAAATAAAGTAAATTGAGAAAAAGATCAAGAAAAGATTGTTGCAGGGACAAAAATCTATGAGATGGTTATAAACCCATCTTTGAGCCCCTCCACTTATATTTCAAAATAGGAACTATCCAAACTAAAACTTCCATTGACAAAATCAGCCAGCAATTTACTCCACTCTGCCTTCTAAATTATATTTTCTACTAAGGAGCCAAATTAACCAAAATTTCCATTGACAAATGCTGACTAGGTTATGCGACTCCATACGGCCTGTCCCTGACCTCCATATCTTGGGTATCTGAAACCCCTTGGCCTGCCACGCCGTATCTTGGTGTTGCCAAATGTCTGAAGCACCCAAGTTATATTAAGCTGAAAACATGGTTGACACTATTAGACGTTGATGTATACATCAAAACAGCATCTTACCTCAGCATCTAATTTTCTTTGTTCAGTTTGCTGAATTCTTCCTTTACTTGGCTTGTGTTTGAATGAGTAGCAAGAAAGTGAATCAAAAAAGTCATCCTTCACATAAGCAGGCTGTTTGTAGATTTTTAAGTTAGAGAAAGACAAGAAAATGTCATTTTCATAGCAAAGCAATGTAATTTCGTTTGTAAATCACACCTTCAGATCTTTAGCTTCTGTTTCTGCATCTTCATGTCGGATATTGTCGCTGTTACTGGTGTTTGCATCACCTGGTTGGTCCTTGTTGCTCCTACCAAGCTCACCCCATACTTCATCCTTATTGAATCTTTCGTTCATAGCCTCAAAATCAAAGTCCTCAGCGAACTTCGTCACTTGTCGGGATGTCTGAAGAATCAAAGAAACATTCATTAAAAAAATTAAAAGAGAAAAAAAAAATGTCTAGAGCTATACATTGCGAGAATTTATTGTATAATTTTTAAATGACGTCCATCAAGTGGTTGGAATATGTCCAACCAGTTTCAAAGAAGAATGTGGTTAATGCACAAAACAATATAACAAAAACATCTTTATGCTATGGCATTGAATATTCTAAGTAGTGACTCAAACTATTGTCATGTTATCCATGACGTTCTGGTTGAAAGATGGAATTGTGGGGATAACTTTAAATTCAGAAAACAAGTGAATTTGGGATTGAGACCTTTATTTGTTGTGTAAATTCATAGCAGAAAACTCCAAATGTCAAGTATGAAAATTGAAGGCATTAGAACCCCATAACCAAAATATTATTGTGTAGGGAAGAAGCATTTCATTACCCCATGAAACCTCCCATTATTGTGGCCCCTACCGTAACGAGGAGATGAAGCAGCTCTATTTACCTGGAGATGTAAAAAAGAAAACATGATGGCTGATAAAGTTAAAAAAAAATCTCCAAGTTAAATATCTTACAATAGAAATGAACATTGACTAGAACAATAAACAAGAAAAATTCTGATAACTGAAGGTTCATTAGGGGAAAAAAAGATTTACTCATTCACCATGCATTGCATTTTAAAATTAATATCTTGAATGAAGTAGCTTCCCTGAAACCAGAGGGATGCAAAAAATTTTATCTCCCAAAGAAATAATAATAATAATAATAATAATAATAATAATAATAATAAATGAATAAATTAAGAGGAACAAAAATCTCCCTTCTCTCTTACATGTCAATCTGAAGTAAGTGAACAAAGAACAATCTTGAAGAACATAAAGAAACTAAATAGCATACCCCATGTCTTCTTGGCTGAAAATTGACATCACGATTACCATAAGAGTATACAGCAGCTCCATCCAGCTGAAAAGGAATATATGGGACACATCAATTTATCTTAATAATTATAGGGACCTTAACATTAAAATATAAAATAAAATAAATAAAATGATAAAACTTTTTTTTTTTTTTTCGACTCAAGATATTCTGATGAGTATGTAAACCAGAACCATACAGCTAGATAGAGAAAGTACCAAAACTTTAGAGAAAATGTTCGATGAAATTAAATACAAATACAGGCAGCAATGGAAAGATATTAAGTAATTTCAAAGAAAATTTACGTCTCAAGCTGTCAAATAAAGGATGAGCCGAAGAAACTGAAATTTTGCATCGAACAGAAAATAAATCAATTACATACCCCATTTCTTTTTTCCTTTTCACGCATTCTGTTGTGGTATTGATCATGTAAAGGAGCTCCACTTGACTAAAAGGTAAAACAAAATGATAAAAATTAGATTTCCGTGAGCTTTCTACTGTGCTGGTAGACAAACAAACAAAAATAAATATATTTCTTTCTTCTCCTATCAAGCTACTCTGATCTACTGTTAATAAAATTTATTCATTACATTGTCATCCTGAATGTTGTTCAATCTTAACCAATCCATATATTATGGTTAAATCTCATTGGTTGACAAATGTAAATCAAAATGACCCAAACATAGTACAAGATGCACATAGAGAGATAATAAATTCATTTTTCTTGTGTATCAGTATGCATGTGCATCTGTAAAATGAGAGCACAAAAATGATAATTAAAACACTTAACTTGGACGAAATAGATATACAATAGTCCTATAGATCCATGACAGAGTATATATTAAACATGATGCCAAGACAACAATCCAGATCACCAAGTACTATGTGACATTTCTGTGTTTACATTTGGAAATATGTAAAAATGCATGCAATGTAGGGTAGTCAGAAAAGTATTTAAATGCATTTGTTTATGAGAGTTCAGAACTAGAATAGAAACAACTTTCAAGATATGAATAGCAAAATTCCTTCATCAAAGTTTCTTGCAATTACTATTCAACTTCAATCTTTAAAAATAATCTTTCATTTTACAAAGCACCTCCACATTTTGCATAAAATCACCTGTAAATATCATTTATTACTAACACAGTCGGTGCATAACACTAGATAAAAAAAGACATGTTAAAATGGGATACTCATGAACCTGAAAACAAACAAGGTCACACCTAATGTACCATTATTGTACTGTGACTAATGCATACATGACTGTCCAAACAAAAAATAAATCTCAAGAAGCATAACACACTTATGACCTAAAATTTATTCTGATACCTGAAAAAAAAGTTATACTCGTGAATTATGTCTTAAATAAGACAGTGAGCAAGGTTAACCACTTATTTTATATATATATCAAATGAAGCTCTGCACATAATGCTTTGATGATCTTTTCGCTCTCTTTTCTTCTCAACTTGCCTAGGACTTCTACTTTTAATGGTGAAAGTATGTAAATGAACATAAAATCTAGAACTAAATATTAGTACCAACATGGATGTGTATTTCACCAAACAGAGACCAGCGTCTTAAACCTTAAACATGTTAAACAAACCACAAAATGTGTTTTTCATAATACAACTTAACTGCTTTTAAGTCAAAAGAAATATTGCGCTCACATGTGTATTATCTTCACTTATATGGAATATATATTATTTCAAAATAAAGGAATAGACATTAATATGCGTACCTCTTTAGCAGATGTTAATGGTTTTTCGATTACAGCATCTTTTGGATTCTTTTTAGGAGATGTTAATGGAGTTATTGAAAGTGATGTTCCTCCTTTTGAGTCAGGTGACAATAACTCTGATGATGCTGATGAATCTTTCAAGCTTGGTGACAAAACTTCTGGGTCCGATGCATCTTTTATGTTTGCTGACAATGATTCTGGTGCTGATGCTTGAACTACCTCTATGTCTCTCTGAGTTTGCAAGGAACGAGATAAAGAGAGTTTACTAAGCCCAGGCTGCAAAAACTGGCCAGAGTTCCCCAGGGAAGGAGATGATGTTTTGATCATATGTTGATTACTGGTTTCAACAGTTGAGGACGTAGAGACAGATGTACTTTCATGTGATGATACATGACCAACTGAATTTGATCTCTCAGACGCCAAAGGTACCACTGCATCTGGACCTAAACCAGACAAAGTCAATGGGGACAACAGTGAACTAGTGGGTAATGTTACAGTGGGGTGAACAGTTGATTGATAATTTGTAATTAAATCTTTATGAACAGGTCTAGGTAAACGAGACAAGGAAACTGTATTATGCCCAGATGACAAAAGCTGGCCTGGGGTTACTAAAGAAGGCATTGAAGTCTCAGGGCGACTTGAGCTAGATGATCCAACAATAGAGGGAATCGACAAAAAAAGATTTTGATCAGGAGAATTGGAGCCACAAGGTAACTTGCTTTGGTCATCAACCAAGGGTACAGTAGTATTTCTGTCCCAACCTGAGGAAGGTAATGGAGACACCCACGATGAGAAATAACTTGATGATATTTTTGAAGGCTGATTATTTGCCATCAATTTAGGTATTTCTTCTGAACAGTTTGTTGGTAAAACTAAACAGGCGGCAGGAACGAACTGATTATGTGAGGCATTATTGAGAGATGAATGCAATGGACTAGATATATCATGAAAACTCTGTGTAGCATGTGATAAAGATGCATTTGAAACAGGATGATGAATCTGATGTTGCTGTGAAGGAGAAACCAGTGAGCCAGGTAGTGATTGAAGGAAAGATGGCTGTTGCAAGTGAGAGAACCCCATTGCAGCCCCATTAGACCCCTGCCTATATAATGGCAAAGAATGATCAATACCATTAGCATTTGAAGTAGAATATGAATTTAAATATTCCGAGTTTCTAGAGGTTTGAAATAGAGACAAGCTGCCTTGATATGTCAACCCAGGGCTTGCCTGAGCACCGGAACTGGCAACTGAAACAGACCCCGCATCAACAGGTGGCAAGTATGTAGATGCAGCTGCCAGATCTTGATAACTTGGCTGCAATGAGTTATTATATAAGATTAATCATATGCACCCCATGTCATATGTAATGAATTTCAAGCCTCTGTAGGGTTAATATCACATACTTGAATAATAGCAGGATCATTAGGCGCTGTGGTGGTATTCAGAACAGGGGCTGAAGATAAAACCTGCAAATCCTGGTATGGTATGTGGAAAAGGAAGTTAGAATCACAAATTTTAACAGGATTATTTAGAGATATTCATAAACAACAAGTGGTTCCATTTCTGGTACATGACATTTGATGGAATAACATTAAAGCATATCCTTCAATGTCAAAACTCAGAGTCATGGAACATCTCAAAGCATAAAAACTAAGTAAAAAGAAAACAAAAGAACAGAGAAAAAAAATCAACTAAACTATGAAGATATTCACAATTATGATACCTTAAGGTCATTTCCTCGGAAGTAGACATACTCATATACCGTTTCACTTGGACGTATCTGTGGACTGTCCTTTCTTCGTCCTTCCGTTCCAAAAGATGTTACTGTCAACACATAATCAAAGATAAAAATCCATCTGACATGTATTCATTAACATTAATCATATGCTCATAAGAAATCAATAGCCCCACAAATTATAGCGCCACAATGTACATAAAATGGCATGCTCAATACGATAAAATTCGAACGAACTCTCGTCTAATAATTGATTTTTCGTTTCAAGCAAATCAAAACGTTCAATCTCCACATATCTGAAGAATAAGAACAGAAGAAGAAAAGTACCGTTTTTGAGACCAATGGTGGAATCGTGAGGGTTGATGTGGAAGACGACGCCTTCATAACGGATTTCGGACTTTGAAATCAGGCTTATAAAACTCCCAATGTATGATTCCGCGGTCGAAACCATTGTTTTTCTTTTTTGTTGTTTGAAATTGTTGAGAGAGAGATCACACAATACAGTGATGTTAAATCAATGCATAACGTACAAAATCGCGATTCATGAATAATGTTCCTGTACACTTGTCAACTTTGATGGGCATGGACTGCGATTTCTAGGCCCAACCAAAAGTTTTTTTTTTTTTTTTTTTTTCTTCAATTTATTTTTTAACCTTTCTTCTCTCAAGACGGGAGATTACGTATCCCGATTGACGAAGCACTCCCTATTACATTCTCAGAGGGTAAAAACAGGTATGTTAAGAATTCCATTGAATTAGAAGCATTCTTAATTTGGAAGAGTTCCTATTTTGGATTAGGTTGGTTACTTATTTGAGAATGTTTTAATTTTTTTTTTATTTAGATTTTTTTTAATTTGCTAAATGTTTCTATATAAATTAGATTTTATATTAGTTATAAATATGAAATATAGTCTAGAATTTTGGGTGTTATAAATAATACTCCCTCTGTCTATGAGAAAGTGTCCCGTTTAATGTTTTTACATAGATTAAGAAAGCAATTATTTTGCTATATACACTACAAATTGACAAATAAACCCTTAATAAATACATATTTAAATTAGAATTATAAAAGAAAATATACACATAACAATTTTAAATTGCATTAAATGTGTTTTTAGAAAATTTTTCGCGTTCAAGTATACTTAAGAATTTGAGAAAATAATTCAACAAGAAATCTAAACGTTTCATCTGATAATAAAACTGAAATTGTATTTCACTTAAGCATCATTTCAGATTTAAAAAATAAAATAAAAGTTACAATATTTTTATTTGTTTATCTCATAGATTTAACCCGGAGAATAAATAAATCTAACATAAACTAATTAAATTTCAGAAACTAACTCACCATCTTTCACCAATTTTATCACCATCTTCATCTCTTCATCTTATTTTAAATTATGCGCTTTCATCAATTCATGTTATCTTCTTATTGATTTATTAAACACATGCACTTTTCATCTTCTATGTTTTACCATTTCATAAGTTTCATTTTTCCATAAAATAATTTGAAGTTGTTGCTCCAAAACAAAATCATCCAGATGAAAATTTTCAAATAAAAATTGTAATATAAACCAACAAATTTTCATTCAACAATTTCCCTCTAAAAATTCACTATATAAATGGAAAACATATATTCATCTTAATATGAATATATATATATATATATATATATATATATATATATATATATATATCTCAATGGATATTACTCTTCCAGACCTCAATACTCCAACATATATAGTTCCTGATTTGAATCTTTGCACAAGCTCTCCAACAAATGAAGAAGTTCCCTCGCACTTTTTTGTATAGATTTAAATTGTGAGTCATCATTAGAAGGTGACTCCATTGAGGAAGTTGAAGAACAACACCTAGAATCTGGTAAGTGCAGAGGAAATTCATAATTTATTATGTGACATTATTAGTCAATATATATATATATTTATATATTCCATTATAATCTTTGCATATATATGAAATATAGTAAATTAAAATCTAGTTCTGGTAATGTTTATAAGTCATCCAATAATTTAAAATAAATAATTTGATTTTTTGTTTGTTACTGTAGGTGTGACAATATAAAAGAATTTGGATGCTTTTGGTTCTTCAGTTTTTAAATTATGAAAACAAACTACACTACTAGTTTAATATTATTGTTATACTAAATATATTTTATTTTTTTACAGGAGAAATTATGGCAAATGATAAACACAAACAATTGACTTATAATGATAGGAAAGCACTGTATCATATGCTCCTACAAAAAAATATTGATGGAAAGTTGAAATATAGAGAAATAAAAAGAGTGACAGCAATATTTTCTTGTAGCAGTCGAACCATTTAACGTGTATGGAAGCAAGCACAAAGTGGTGACATAGTTCGTAAAGAAAAAAATTATGAAAGTAGACAAATTCAGTTAGACTCCTCACATTTCCATGAGGTACCTTTAAATCAACGTACTATTATTAGATCCACTGCTTTTGCTTTGAATATGAGTAAGTCAACAGTTCGTAGTTTTTTAAAGTCTGGAAAAATTCGTCGGCATTCTAATGCGATAAAACCAATGCTAAAAGAAGAAAATAAAATATCACGGTTGAAATTTTGCTTATCGATGCTTGATGCTCGTAGTCTACCACATGATCCTATTTTCAATGGAATGTTTAACATAATTCATATTGATGAGATGTGGTTTTATATGACTAAAAAGTCAGAAAAGTACTACTTGCTACCAAATGAAGAGGATCCAATGCGTACATGTAAAAGTAAGAACTTCATTGCAAAGATTATGTTTTTTGTTGCTTTGGTTCGTCCGTGATACGATAATGAAGGAAATGAAATATTTTCTGGACAATTAGAGGTATTTCTTTTTGTCACAGAAGAGCAAGCTAAAAGAAGTACAATCGAGTAGCAGGTACCCTAAAGATGAAACCAATAACTTCAGTGACAAGGGATATGATTCGATCATGCTTGATTGAGAAAATCATACCAAATATTAAGGAAAAATGGCCTAATGAGGACTCTGGATTTCCCATATTCATTCAACATGATAATGCAAGAACCATATCATTAATAACGATGATGAATTTCGTCAAGTGGCTAGTGAATGCGGTTTTGATATTCGTTTAATTTGTCCGCCTCCAAACTCTCAAGATATGAATGTGTTGGATCTTGGTTTTTTTAATTCTATACAATCTTTACATCAGAAAGAGTCACCAAAGACAGTCTCGAAGCTTGTTGATTCTGTCATAAAGTCATACGAAGCTTACACGACAAGTAAGTCGAATCGTATTTTCCTAACATTACAATTCTGTATGATAGAAATCATGAGAGCAAAAGGTTCTAATAAATATAAAATTCCTTTAACAGATCAATGTTAAAAAGGGAAGGTAGACTTCCAATTCAGATGGGATGCGATCGTGAATTAGTGGAGGAGGTTCAAAGTTATATTGGATGATTTTTTTTTTAATTTTATTATGAAGTTGAAATTTATATTACGAATCAATTAATTTAAATATAATATTTTATTTTTAATTGTCCAGTCATACTCAGGTAGGTAGATTTTAACTTGTCCAGTTTTAATAAAAAAAAAATATGTCAATAATAAAATCACCATCTAAATTTTATCTTCAGCCATGTAATACATTTATTTCAAAATCTAGAAAAAAATAATAATCCATATACTGGAGTTTAAAATAAAATATCATAAAAATTAATCCATGCACTAATGTTTGAAATAAAACACCAAAATAATCTCTAGATTAAAAAATTAAAAGAACCAGATACCATATCTGTGTATTGTATACAAATTTAAAATAACCAGAACAAATATAATAGTCTCCAACTTTTAACTTCAAAACTAAAAAAAATATATATATAACATGATAATACCCAAATAGTAACTTAAAAAAAAAATAAAACAAAACAAAAAAATTGATTATGTTACAGAGTACTGAAAGAACATGAAATATCTATAATAATAACAATCTCACATAAACATATTACTTTCCATGATTTTTTTTTTAATAAAATTTTGATAAATATATCTTCAACATCATATTGATCACCTCTTTTTTGTCTTTGTCTTCATGTTCAACTTCTGGAAACTTGTTCAAATCAAAACTGTTAATCACCTTTTTCTTTTCTTTGTCTTCATGTCAACTTTGGGAACCGTGTTCAAATCCAAACTGCAATCTGGATGCAAATTCAAGTCAAAATCTTTTTTGCGTGCATCTCCCTTTAATAAAATCTCACTTTTAACTGGCTGAGGATTATCTTCTTTCTTTTCCATTTCTATTATTCAAGTATAAAACTTTTAATCAACATATTAAGGGAATACAAGTATTACTGATGTCTCTTTACCTTCTATATTTAAGTTAATAAATTTAGTGATGTATGTAGACATGTTTGACATGTTGGAAATACACAATGAATTTAATATAAAATGTAAATAAATTTTATTTTAAAAATATAATTGTAATTAATCATAAGGGTAATATTGGAATACAATAATTAATTTTACTTGATTGGAGTAAAGGTGACACTTTCAGTGGGACAAATCACTTTTGCCACCAATGTGACACTTTCACTGGGACGGAGGGAGTATTATTTTAGAGAGTCTGTAAGTTGAGTTATTTATCCATTAATTGGTTCTATTAGTTGAATACAATTGTTTGGTATATTGATAGGATTGATTTGAGAGAAAAGTTATTTGATTCTTTTGAAATAAAAAGTTGTTGACTTCAATGAATTAAGCAATTTGCTAACCACGATGTATCATTTGTGCGTTTTTGTTTATTTGGGTCTTGATCATCGAATTTGTTACTAAAAATCTTAACAAACAAGTATCAGAGCTTTGGTTGAGATAATGTAAATGAGGTGAATGGCAATTACGCATCCAAATCTAGAAAATGGTACACAAGTAGTCAATTGAGGCAAAAAAATGGCAGGTACGATGAAGTTTGATGTGGATAAATTTAATAGCACTAACAACTTGACATTTGGAAGTCAGAAGTTAAAGATTTCTTATTCCGCAAGGGGACATTTATAGTCTTGGATAATATTAGACCTAATGATATGTCTAATAGGGATTAGATTTCTTGAATCGACAAGCTTACAGTACTATTTGATTATGTTTAGGAAAAGATAAAAAATATTATGTTATGAATAAAATTGTGACAACAACTCTTTGGAAGAAGTTAGAGGATAAGTATATGATGAATAATATAAAAAAAATGGTTCTACCTGAAGAAATAGCTCTTTCGCTTTCAGTATGTTTCTAATATGTCTATGATTGAGCATTTAGAAAATTTCAATAAGATATTGGCTGATCTGTTGTCAAGGATAATTTTTTTTTATTTGGACTATAGGTATAGTAGTTGAAACTTTGTTAGAAACCATAAATACCACATAAAATTAATAGTTAGAATTGAGTTTAGGAGATAGAAAGCATTCTAATAAGGTTTTTCTAGGTCAAAAAGATTATATAATGGTATTAAAGTATTTCTTTTAGATACTGGAAAGAAAATAGAATAAGTGTGTTTTAGCGAGCAATTGGGGTTGTGGTGTTATGTTGGTATCTAAAAAGCCAAATGAATTGAGTTTTATATGTGTTGGTAATTTATCAATTGTTGGAATGTGAGTAACTAGGGTTTAAATGAGAAGGCTTCGGAAGTTAATATAGGGGCAAGAGAAATGAGAATGCTCGTTTTAATAAATGGATCAAGCTTATTAACTTAGGTTGGTTAAGTAGTGGTGAATGACTTTCTAGTGACCTTTTCATATGTTTGATTCTAAAATAATATCATGAAAAATATTCTTTTCACCTGAGCAAAAGAGGCTTATGTGAAGAATCATATTCTTATAAAAATTTGCAATGAGTTAATTAGGGTTTCGCACAAAACAATAAGAAAAAAAAATCTCACACAGTCAATTAAACAAAAAACTAACCAATAAAGAAGTGATCACGTTAACATAGAATCCCAGGTAGTCATGGAAGGTAAAAACTAAGGAAGGTTGAGTGGGTTGGAAAGAATTAGGGTAAGAAGAATTTGGAAATATAATTTAAGTTGAAAACTCACCACTAGAAATTAGTTATTTTGCAGGTTAGCCCGCTGTTAATCCGGCCCGGTCCATCTAAATCAGCGGGTTAAACAGACCGGATTAAATGGATCCACTTATATGGCGGGTCAAATTTTAATTGATCCTAACCCGTTTAATTTGCGGGTTTAACGGGTCAACTCGCGGGTGTTAAGCCCATTTACCAGCTCTATAGTGAACTTTTTATACACATTCCAACCTTCGTAAAGGAAGACTCGTGTTTAAATGCAATTATGTTTGCTTTGCTACCACTGTGTAACATGTGATTATGTTTCGCTTTTCAATGATTGACTTTTCAATGTTTGGCTTTTCAATGTTTTATTTTCTTCAATACTTCATTTTTAATTGCTTCACTTTTAGTGTTGATTTGTTATAACCATGTTGTTATATGAAAATTGAAACTAATAGTTTTTTTTTTCCTTTTCATAAAATTTTGACTCGTAAGTTTTGTTTGATATTTTTTTATTAGATGTGGTTTAGTTTCATTTTACTATATTTTTAAGTTTATAATATTTTTACTGTAAATTTTTTTGAATAATTTGAATTGATTTTGTAATTGAATTCATGGCTACTAGAAGAGATTCAGTTTGGAAGTACGAAATAGAGTTTATTATAGATGGAAATAAGATGTTGATGTGCAAATATTGTGATTAAAAATTTCTAGGTGGGATTCATAGAATGAAGCAACATCTTGCTAGTATTAAAGTAGAAGTATCTTTGTATTCTTCTACTTTGATGATGTTAGGAATGAGTTTAGTATAGCTTGAGGAGACAAATAAATTAAAATAATAAAAGTAATTATATAAAAAGTTGTACAACATTGCATAGGAGTAGTAGAGAAGGAAGCTCAAATGATCAAATCCCTAAAAGAAAAATTCAAGGATCCACATATGGATATTTGGTTAATCTTGATGATGAGTTTCCTAAAAGATGGAGTGTGGATGTAAGAAGATGTAAATGAGAGACGGGAGAAGGTACATCGAACAATACTAGATGCTTTTTATGAGTTGGGAATTCCTATATGGATAACTGAAAAAAATAGTTTTAGATGTGCACTTCGTGAGGTTGCAAATTATGGTGTTGGTTATAAACCACCGTCTAGACATGAATTGAGTACATCATTGTTAGAGAAAGCAATGTTAGACAAACAATTGAGTATGGAAGAAATTAAAAAGACATGGTTCAAATAGGAGTCTCCATAGCATCAGATGGATGGAAGGATATGAAAGGAAGAATGTTGGTGAATTTTGTGGTAAACAACCCTTATGGAATTTTTTTTTAAATCAGTAGATGTAAGTGGTTTTGTAAGGGATTTTTTTTTTTAATATGTTGGATGATGTGGTCGAAGAGATTGGAGAAGAATTGGTCATCCAAGTAGTCATAGACAATCATGAAATTTACAAAAGGGTTGGGGAATTATTAATGGAAAAGAGAAAAAGGTTATGGTGGGCACCATGTGTAGCTCACTACATTGATTTAATACTTGAAAAAATTGGAAAATTGCCAACACATCACAATGCCTTGAGAAAGGCGTAGCAGGTATTCTTTTGTTAAATTTTTTATGACGACATTCGCATTTCTTAAATCTTTAACTTTTAACTTTTGGATTTAGTTACTACTTTTGTGTACAATTACTCTATGACGCTATCTTTGTTGAGGAAATATAGTGATAAAGATTTGATTCGTCCTACTGCAACTAGATTTACCACTGCATTTCTAACATTTGCAAAGGCTACTTGAGGTACACCCAAAATTAGACCAAATGTTTACTTCAACTGAGTGGAACGAATATAGTTTATCAAACAAGCTAGAAGGAAGAAAGATTAAAAGGATTATGGTGAGAGATGAAGGATTTTGGATGTTAATATCGTATACCTAAAAGACAGCTGAACCACTTGTTAAGATTTTAAGGATTGTAGATGCTAAATAGAATCGTGGAATGAGATTTATTTATGGAGCCATGGATGTAACAAAAGTGGAAATTCCCAAAAATTTAGGAAATAAGTTGACTGCTTATCGTGAAATTTAGAATATTAATGGAGAAATGACATTTTCAAATGCGTAGAGACTTGCATGCTGCAACTTATTATTTGAATCTGCACATCCAATCTCATATAAAATGACAATCCATCATAAGATTAGGATTGATTTTTCAAATTGCATGATGAAGTTTATTCCTTCCAGAGATGAACAACAAAAAGCAATGCAACAATAACAGAACTTTAGGAAAAGAATTAGGTTGTTCGGATTTTGCCCTACAAGTCAATATTCTATCTCTTGGTATTTACATTATGAAATTTATTTATTTATTTATTTCTTTTATTGAGGTTATAACCATATTTAATATGAAATTAGTTGATTGGTGAGCAATATGGAGAGGAGAAACCCCAAAGTTGATGGCATTTGCTGTGAAAATTTTGAGTTCGACTTGCTCCTCTTCAGCTTGTGAACGGAATTGGAGTGCTTTTAACTTGGTAAGAATCCATATAAATTTTAATAATGTACAATCGCTCAAAAGTTCTAAGTTGGACTATTTCTAATATAAACTATTTTTTGTTTTAAATTCATGCTAAAAGCAAGAATAGATCGACTGTATTGAGGTTGAATGACTTGGCTTATGTTATGTACAATTGAAACCTAAAGCGTAAGTACTTAGAGCAACAAATTAAAAGTAAAGAAATACACCATGAAGTGAATACCGATTCTGAAAATGAGTGGGTGGTGAATGAAGTAATTTGAACCTGACTATAAACATTATTACATCAAAGGATAACGCTGGTCAACCTTGTAGAAAATGACGTAAAAGAATATGCAAATCTGGTTTGTTTTATGAAATTAACTTCAATTAACAAAGTAAATTATGTTCACATCTTCCATTACATATTATTTTGATTTAGAAAAAAATAAAGTTGTCCTAAAAGAGGAAAGTCAACTTTTGGGAGATGATAGTGATACAGAGTTACTAAAAGAGTTAATGGAACATGAAACACCAAGATAGGAATCACAATTTTGTCCATTGGACTCGAAAGATTTTAACTAAGATTTTTTTTCAAAATATTTGAACTTAAGTTTATCTTTAGATAAATTTTAGTTATGAATGTTATTAAGAATAAATTATAAATGTATTATGGAGGATAATTTAGAACATCATTCACATACCAATTATTCTTATTATTATTACTTATTTAGTTTTTTAAATATTCTTAGTCATTTTCTGTATCACCGGTCCGTATCAAGTGTATTGATATGCCCGTATCACGTATTGAATTACGGCTATACCATATACCATATATGTACACTACATTATTGCTTTTAATTCTCATCCTCAAGAACCTATTAACAAGTAGTTATAAGAAGATTCAGAGCGACATCACTCCATTCTCATCATTTTCCAATCCAATCAGGTATAATTACAAACATTTACAATCAAATTATTTACCCCTTCTATGTTGGTAGAGCATGAACATCATTGACCAGTGAATGGAGATTAGAGACGAATAATGTGAAAGGAACGAAGTCTACTAGACGACATTGGAAACTGATGGCCAATAAATAAAGATCCATGACAAGTAGCAAAACTGACAAACTGAGATTGAAGTCATGTCATAACCTGTGGAAGATGGACAGAGTCAAATCGTGAGTCGTTGGCGATGGAAGTCAGAGAGGAGCTATAGCGGCACCACCAAATCACTTTAGTTGAAAATTATATTTCTTTTTTTCTTCCTCTAACACTTAGTTTTGTTTAAGTGAAATATGTATAAAGTGAGATGTGGTGGAGTAAAGTAATTAGTTGAAAATTATTTTTCTTTTTCTTTTCCTCTAATACTTTGTTTTGTTGAAGTGAAATATGTATAAAGTGAGATGTGGTATTTCGGAGTAAAATAATCATTCGGAATAATTTTAGAATTTTTATTTAGTGGGACTTCAATCATTTATTTATATTTTTAAAATTGTTTTTTAATAAAACTCTTTGTTGTAATTATTTATTTATTTATTTATTTTACCTTAATTTGGAATGATTTAGTGTGTTTTTTAAATGTTATTTTACATTTATATTTTAATGTTAATTTGTTAGGAGAATTTGATTTGAATCAAATAAATATTGAAGGTAAACTTTGAAAAGAAATAAATACTCCGGACATTGAAAAAATATATATTTAATATTTTAATAGAGGGAGCATGAATATGTACATGTATAAATATAGGTTACCTTTGTAACTTTGTTGGACATGAGTGTACTTTAATTTTTTTAAATTATTCTATTTATTTATTTTTTTTAAGAAAGAATGAGTTGTTTTTGTATATAAATATATTTTATTTAATTATTTATTAAATATATAATTATTAGATGCGATAAATGAATTTATTTTGTGTATCTTTAACACTCGAGATCGATCAGGCAGAGTCAAAGAGGAAGAATAAAAACCAACCATACCTAATTATTAATGGAAACTAATAACATCACCACCTCATCAATATACGCCCTAAGATACAAAGAAAGTCGATCGAAATCAAAACAAAGCCAAGAACAGAAAGACGGCACTAAACACAAAGTGAGAAGCAGTAGAAACAGCAGCACTGCGAGGAGCATCATCATCACCATGATCAGGATTAGAAGGTGACGGAGGAGCGGTTTGGTTGTGTGTCTGGTGAAGGTCCAACACTTTAACAATCATCTTAAGCCCTCGCTCACAATGTCCTCCAACTCCACTTATGAAATAAAACAGACCCGGTCTCTCCAGCTTCACCACCGTGTCTCCGTCGTTCGAGTAGTAAAACGGATGTGACGATCTGCATTTCTTGTACTCCTCTTTAGTCACTTCCATCACCGCGTCTTTGTTGTACTTGAAACCTGCATGCAATTCATCAGCCAAAACAATACATTAATACAAAAGGATATGTATACAGAAAGAAGCGTACGGAGGGTGTCCTGGAGGTTGAATCTGTGGTGGGAGGCCCAGTCGTTGTAGGATTCGATGGACTTGTTAGGAACAGTCCAACCGTACTTGTCACCCACAACGAATTCAGTGGCTGTGACGACACTCAGACCATACAAACATAAGAAGAGAGTGAACAAAGCCATTAGAATATATGATATGATGAGTTTTGAGTTGAGAGTTGGTATAAATATATTTAAAGTTGTTGAGGATCGAAGGAGTAGGAGAGATATGGGGAGAAAATGAGCTGATGTTTTGACTTGGTTTTTCAAAAAGAAATCAAGATACGTCCGTTGAGTTAAATCAGCCAAAGATACAAAACACTATCTATCATCATGTGTATTGCTGCTTTAAGATGTAACTTAGGCTAGGCGTATGCCATTTCCAATACAACGTGTTTTATGCTTATGATCAGACACTCCAACCCTTCCACCTCGAATGAATTTTAAAGAAAGAGGGATTATAAAAGTTATGCCGCCATGTCTATTTAGGGATTTTTTTATTTACCCGCTATTTAAATTTAATTCTAAAAAATATCCATTCTTTTTTAAAATAATTTAAAATTTTTATTGATCAAATAAAAATTTAAAATATTTTTTAAAATGAATGTAAATTTTTTTTTAAAAAATCCTTTTGTAAATTTGTTTTTACTTTTATTTCACTTTTTTTTAAAAAAAATTTATATATAACAATCTTTAGTTTTCCTATTTTTCACAAATCCAATTAACAATTGACAAATTTAAATGGTGAGTTTTTTGATGGACACGTAACTCTAATTTATAATAAGAAATAAATATAATATTTTCTTTAATATATTAAATATAAATTAAAATATTTATTTATCATTTTAAGATATTATTTTTTTTATATTTTTGATATATTATATAAAACAACATGTTCATTCCGTGAGCATTACTAGTTTCGTCTTTCAATAGAGGTATTTTTTAAATATTTTAATAATTTTATATTTACTTTTATCTTGTGTGATTAGTTTTTGTTTCGTTTTTAGGGTAATTTTAATCCTTCTAGAAGCTTCATGCAAATATTAGAATCAAGTGATTCATACAAATATGCAGTGACTACATCCATAATACACATTTCTAGTTTCTTAGAAACGGTAAGACTGATCAGAAATTGGAACGTAATAGTATCTGTTACTGAGGAATAAGTTTCATCATAATCAATTCCAGGTCATTGGGAGAAACCTTGAGCAGCCACATGTGCTTTGTATCTCATAATTTTATTCATTTCATTTCGTTTCTAAACGAAAACTCATTTGTAACCAACTGGTTGAACATCTTCTAGTGTTTTCAATATGGGTCAAAAAACTTTTCGTTTGTTCAGAGAGTTCAACTCTGCCTGGATTGCCTCTTCCCATTTTTTTTCCAATCATGTTTATTTATGCATTCTTCAATACTACGTGGCTTATGATCATCATATAAAGTATGTACTGCCACTATGTAGGAAAATAAATCATCAATTTTCATTTCATTTATATTCCATAATTTCTGATTAAAATTTACAGAAATTTCTTCATTTTTAATTCTAATATTTCTTTATCATTTCCTCCTTCGGGGAGATTATTTTTGGAGATCTCAACAATTTCTGAAATTTCATGTGATGTGCTTTTAGGATTCAGATCATTTTTCTTTCTTTTCCTTGAAACTGTATCTTTTGAACTAGGCGGTCTTCCACACTTCTGGCATAGGATAGGAGTTTCATTTGTTATTTTCTTTTGAGATTGTCCTTCTGAAACATTTACCCTTGCTGGTACATTAGCAACTTCTATATAAGACTTGGTTATTTTCGAAGTATCATTAAATGCATCTAGCATTCGGTTAGCTATCATTTGTAAATATGGGATCCTTTGAACTTCTAGTTCACATTGTGGAGTATGTGGATCCATATGCACTAATGTGGGAACTTTCCATACTAATTCAAGTTTCTCATCAGGAGAAATCTTTTCTTTTCCAAGTGATAGAAAATTACTTTAATCAAATTGACACTAAATGAATCTAGTTGTAAACAAATCTCCTATCAATGGTTCCAAATATCTAATAATTGATAGAGAATCAAAACTCACATATATTCCTAAATGTCTTTGGGGTCCCATTTTTGTTCTCTGAGTTGGAGTAATGGGTACATATACAACACATCCAAATGTTTACAAATGCGAGACGTTAGGAGGATACCCAAATACTAACTGTAATGGGGAATATTAATTATAATCTAGTAGGCGAATACAAATTAATGTAGCAGCATGTAATATAGCATGTCCCCAAATAGTTACTGGTAATCTCGAGCGCATTAATATAGTTCGCGCAATTATCTGAATGGGATGGCAATGGGCAGGATATGGGCGGATATGCTAGAAAGCATATCCTTATCCTCTAATTTTTTTTTCTATCCATATCCATCCCATATCCTTTTAAGTTAACAGGGTAAGGATGCGGGTATTTATCCGCGGATATGGATTTATCTATAGGTATACCCATATCCTCATAATATTTTCTTTTAAATGATATGATCAAAATTAATTCAAATTATAAACACAAAATTAATCTCAATTCAATCACGAAATTAATTCAAATTATAAATAAAATAAATTTAAAATAAAACAACAATCCTGACACTCTTTTAATTAAAATTTCAAATAAGATAGTCGGAAAATGTAAGTTTTATTAATGTTTGAAGTTCTTAGCCCAAGTTACCATCGGAAAAAAATAGCACAAATATTTTGTATTCAACTCGTGAATAATTTCTTCCGCTAATTTTCTAAGATTTATCATAGTCACAAGAATTCATATATAAAATAAAATAATTAAAAAAAATCTTTATATGGAAATTTGGAGCTATCGTGAAGTAATATGACTTCAACAAAATAAAGAAATTTCTTTTAAATTATATTTTATTTTATTTTGCGGGTAGAGGATATGGGTAAGGATATTTTACACTATCCATATCTTTATCCTTATCCTTGACGCGCATAGATTTTCTATCCATATCCGCCCACAAACTTTAATGGGTATATCCATATCCGCCCATAGTGGGCGGGTATCTACGGGTAAGCGGGTATGTGGGTAGAATTGTCATCCCAATGCGCTTAATCAATGATTCAGCTAATCCATTTTGGGTATGAACATGCGGTACTGGATGTTAAATATCAATCCCAGATACTTGAAAATATTCATCAAATGATTTCGATGTAAATTTACCAGCATTATCAAGTCTTATACTCTTAATAGGGTAATCTGGAAAATGAGCTCGTAATCGAGTAGTCTGTGTTAACAATTTAGCAAAAGCAACATTTCTAGTTGACAACAAGCATACATGGGACCATCTTGCAGATGCGTCTATCAAAACCATAAGATAACGAAATGGTCCACTAGGTGGATGAATGGGTCCACATATATCTCTTTGAGTTCTCTGTAAAAACAATGGAGATTCAAAATCTACTTTCGTAAATGATGGTTTCGTTATCAATTTCCCTTGGGAACATGGGACACATAAGTCTCTATCATTCAATAGGATTTGGTAATTTCTTAGTGGATGACCTTCTAAATTCGCTATTATTGTAACACCTGAATCCCCAGCCCGACGGAAGGGACGCGGATAACGGATGTCACATGCAGAACGGACGGACAGATACAGATAAACAGATATATAGAACAGATACACAAATAAGAATCAATACTAAAAGATATTTATTATCCAAAAGTGATCCAAAATAGGTAGTTCAACTACAAGTCCAAAATAAATGAAATCAATTTGAAATGGTCGAATTGACTAACTTGAAAACAAATCCCAAAACATAATGCAGCGGTTACAAAATACTGAATTAAGTTGAACAAAATATAATTAGGAAAAAAATGCTTGAAGAGATGCCAGATGATTCTTGATGCTGAGATGTGAATGATATTCTGCTATTCCACCTGACTGCCTAAACTTAGCAATTTTCATCCCAACTGTTACAAAACATACAAAACAAAAATATAAACAACGAAGGGTCAGACTATCGATGTCTGGTTAGTAAGCCAATGCCCAACAAGCACACACAGGATGCGTCTTATTTAACAGAATATGGTGTCACACACATATGCAGATTAGTTAAGAAACATGGGGTAACAAACAGGGCAAACAAGTTGATTAAGAACCTGAATTATTCTTGTTTTATTCCCCTTAATGTGATCTAGGATAAGTGATTACAAATTATTGCAAATACCGTCTGAAAGAGACTTAAAAGTTATCAAATTATTTCAAAGAGGAAGACCGAGACCGAACTGTGAATTCGGTATGCAGCCCGGCATGTTATTCGGTCAGAGAACATCACCGGAGTTACCGAGTTGCAATTCGGTAAGAAGTCCAGCACCAAGCTCGGTCAGAAGGCAATTGTTCGAATTCAACATATAACTAAGTGACAGCTCGGCACTAATTTCGGTAAGAAGCTCGGTCAGATAGTTTTAAAACCTCAGAGACACACCGAATTGTAATTCAGTATTCAAATCGGTAAAGAGTTCGGTAAGAGAGGTTGAATAGTCTCCTAAGGCTTATACCGAACTATATTTCAGTAACTAAGTCGGTAGGAAGTTCGGCCAGAGAATAAATCTATTGATCACAAGGCTGACCAAATTGGTATTTCGGTAACTAGCTCGGTAAGGAGCTCGGCCAGGGACCATTCTACTTCCTGAGTTCAATTTTAAGTGACAATCCCGTTACCAGTTCGGTTCCTAGTTCGGTTACAGATGATGGGTACGTTTTCAGCCTGATTCAATTTATGCTTCTCGCTATTCAAGCTGGAGCCACCTAATCGGATCTATTCCTAACGCTTACGGTCAATTAGGAGTCAAAATCAAAAACTACCCAAAAGTTAGAACCCAAAGTAACATGCAACAAACAGAAATCAACACAACTCATATCAGACATTCATAAGTAGAAACAGAAACATTTTTACAATAACTGAATTTAGATTATCCTCTTATTAAGTGGTGTTTAGCTTATCAGGCCTATCCTTAGTTTAATAACAGAAATCGGAAATGATGTCAAAGATCCCAGAAGTAATGTCATCGCATCCAGACATGAGCAAGGCTCCAGAAGTAATGTCATTGCATCCAGAAAATGGGTTGGCAATCAAGGCAATATACACTTTCGTACATCGATGTATATATCAAATTTTCCCTACAACATGCTGGTCTTATCGTATTAATCTAGTATAGGACTTTTAGCAGATTTCAGAATTTCACATTTCCAGTTTAACAGACAGATACCGACACCAATTTACAAGCCCATATTAAAGCAGCAGATTCAACTGAATTTAATCAGATAGTATGCAGATATAAAGGTAGCAGATATACCCAACTAATTCATATCAAATGCAGCAGCAGATTATAATAACCAATTTCAGATTTCAGCTTATAATAATTTTAATCAAATCACACACAGAAGAGTAGATAGAAACAAACAATCGTAAGGGCATAAACATGGCTACTAACCTTGTTCACTAAATCCAAATCCACCAAATTCACTCCGCTTGACGCTCCCGATTTGATGTAGATCAAATCAATTACAAAATACATAAATCCCCAATTCTAGAAGGTTAGAATTTACAAAATAATCAACAAATAGAATCCCTGTTAAAAACCCACAAGACCCAAATCACATGTATTAAAATCGAGGATTTCAAAACCCAAAATCAATGGAAAACTAAACTCCAAATCGCTAAACCCTAATTAATCCCAAAAATCCCTAAATCAAAGTAAAGATGATTTAAAACAAAAGAGCGTAGAAACCATTACCTAGAACAAGAAGAAACCAATGATCAATCAAATCCTCAATTGAAATCTTGAAAAACGAGTGCCTCAAGATCCGCGACTAAGGTTTTATTTTGAGAGAAAACTTAGAACACATAGAACTTGCTTTTTAGGTTTATATGTAGAATGATTTCAAAACCTTTATTTTTCTATATATATGGGTGGCAAATATCATCATAAACCCATAAGTTCCATTTGACTTTAAAATAACCTCAAACTAAGAAATAATTACAAAATAACTCAAAGTTTTCTTTTGTTTTCAAAATCATCCCAAAAGTCAATTTAGTCAAAATATATGGTCAAACCGAAAAGTCAACATTTTAAAATACCCATTTTACCCTAGAATGAAAAATAATTAAAATTTGAATAAAATTCAAATAACAAAAATAAATT
Organism: Cardiospermum halicacabum; assembly: GCA_031304145.1. Classification (NCBI taxonomy): domain Eukaryota; kingdom Viridiplantae; phylum Streptophyta; class Magnoliopsida; order Sapindales; family Sapindaceae; genus Cardiospermum; species Cardiospermum halicacabum. Next base: position 14,998,896 of record CM062393.1, read on the forward strand.
TCTAAAATATGAAAAATTAATAGCCTCAATTTACAGACGTGACAATTATTCTTCGCATCATTGTAGATCCTGGATGCCCAAATCGATCATGTCAAAGTTGGAATATTTTGGGATCTGAGAACTTCTAGTTCTCGACAGTATGGATTTCAATGTGCCTGATGGTTGTATAATATAATACAGATTGTGAAATAGGTAACTTTTCAATCACAAGCTTCTGGCCTGATTAGTTCGAAATAATACACAAATATTCAACACCCTTTTCATCAACTGTTTCAATATGATATCCATTCATTCTTATATCTCTGAAACTAAGCAAATTTCTATTGGATTTGTGAGAATATAAAGTATTTTCTATATTTAATTTAGTGTTATTTGGTAACAAGATCGAAGCTCTTCTGGAGCTTTCTATCAGATCTACTGGACCTAATATGGTATTCACCTTAACTTGAGTAGGTATTAGTTCCAAAAAAAATACTTTGGTTCTCTTATAATGGTATGAGTTGTAGCACTATTGGCTAAACATATATCTCCAGATATAACTAGTTCTTGATTCGAACTCATAAGCTTTAATAAAATGAAAATATAATATTAATTGAATGGAAATGTAATATATATTCATAACTATTTACAGATATTTACAATCAAAACCAAAATTACATTTCATTCTACTCCAAAACAAGGAAATACATTTCACTTATAGTTAACAGTTCCATTACCAATTAGGTGATCTATCATTCCATCAGGATCTTCAAAGAAATCAGTAGTTTCTAGATTTGATATGTCGACAGGACCAGTATCGTCATCGCCAAAAACATCAGCCATATTTGCCTCATTATTCTTCTCCTTTTTCCTGTTAGTGTCTCAGCTTAGGATAAGCTTCAACTACATGTTTAGGGGCGCGACAAGTCCATGAATAATAAGTGGGAGAACCACATCTATAACAGGGACCACAATTAAACTTTGGCAATTCCTGAATTTTTTCCCCTTTGCTGGAACTGGCATTGTAAGTATTCCACTTTTGGGGAGTATTTGGATTATTATATGGATATTCATAATCCCTATTGAAGTTATGACCTCGTCCCCGACCATTTTCAGATCCTCGACCATTACCACGACCATTCCCACATCCATTTTCATGCCCAGAACTACGGCCACGACCACGGTAACTACGACCACGTCCATGTTCTGGATTTTCATTATAATGTGCATTCACTTCTGGGAATGCTTGGGTGCCAACAGGGCAACTTTTACTATTTTTTAACAACTAGTTGTGTTTTTCAGCAATATCCAAAACTCTAATCAAATCATCATATTCTTGGAATTTTCTTTCCCGATACTGCTGTTGTAGAATCATTTGGGAAGGATGGAACGTGGTAAATGTTTTCTCTAACATTTCATGGTCAGTTTTTGTTTTCCCACACATTTTCAGCTTGTTCACAATCAGATACATCGCTAAGTTGTATTCACTCACGCTTTTGAAATTTTGAAATCTCAAATTGTTCCATTCATCTTGTGCTTCAGACACGATGATCTCAGTTTTGCAATTATATCTAAAAATCAGTGCTTGCCACAGATTTTCAGGATCGGTGACGGTCATATACTGATTTTGCAAATCATCACTCAGATGAGTTAGAATTATAATCAAAGCTTGATTTTTCTGCTGCTTAGTTGTTTCATTTTTCTTATCCAGAGTTTCATGCAGATTTAAGATTTCAACCTTGTTCCATAATCATTCAACCATCTCATATAGTTTGTTCCAGAAACCAACAATGACTCAAATTTGTATCGATTCATTTTCTGCAAAATAAGAACACTTTCTTTAAATTTCCAAATTTCCAGACTTCAATTATTCAACTTCAGGTGAATAATTGTAATTTCTCAATTTTCAGATTTACTATTCTCGTAACCAGAATCACAATTACCAAACACTTTTTGATCTGGAAGATCCGATTAAGCGGCAACCAGAGAGCATACTCGTGCTGATAACGTGTTGTAAAAATAAAAATAGACTCGGAGTATAAGAGAAGAAAACAATTCAATATAAAATGAAAAGATATTAGAATCAGAAAGTAACATAATAATCTTGATTAGATTTTATATGCTCCTTAAATATTATAAAATCGTGATATATTTAGAGGAATGTTGAAATAAAAGTAAATAAGAAGTGAACAATAAAACAATTACTGACATGAAGAAAACCAATTGCGTATATATCTTCATTTCTCAAATTGTTACACACATATATATATATATATATATATATAAATGAATAGTGAGGACATGTGTTAACTTGCAAGAGAAAGGACAGTGCTTCAGGACACTTGTACAAAGCGGAAATCCAACTAATTCCACTTCTCAAACATTCACAATAAATGGAGTATAATCCCTAATATTTTTAAGATACTTAAATATACACATGTATTTTTTTTTAAATCTAACTTTAAAAATAAATCTCAAAATAAATGTATAATATAATACAATATAATATAATATTAGACAATGATTGGTGGTTTCAAATTCTATGTCGCCATCTTTAACCATCTAAGTCTTTTTTTTTTTTAATGAAGTGTTCGTTGATTATTTAAATTAGATATATGATTTCATTTACATATCCATTATGTGCAAACTATTACACTCATGCGATATCAATCAATCCACTTACTACTCAACCTTTCATATAATAATAACATTATTGTTGTTATGATAGTGACATTACAAACCCTATTTCACCTTTTATGTGTTTGAGGTTGCTTACTTTTGGGGTAGTGAAATTTCAAATGTATCCCTCCATCATCCTAAATTTACATTTAGCCTTTGTTTGTTTTGAGGTTTGAAATGGGATTGTATTGTATTGGATTGGTAAATTTTTGTTTGTTTCTATTTTAAAGTTATGGTTCATGGGATTGTATTGTGTTGTATGGTGTTTTTTTCCTCAAATTTTAAAACCACCAAATTGGTGGGGAGGCGTGGTTTTTCTCATCTAAACTTTCAACATGCTCTCATTTATTTATAATACAATACCATACAAACCAATATATCCCAAATATGAAAAAAGTGAATTCTATATCACACAACACAATTCTATACAATACCATACATTAATGAACGATAGAATTTTCCATCCAAACATAGCGTTAAGAGAACAATCCGTGAATAAAAATATAGGAAGGAAAAGGGATATATTTAGGATTTCACCATCCAATAAGTGATTATTTGACCATCACAAGCACCCCCAAACACACCATTTATATGTTTCATAATATGTAAAATAAGATCAATAAAAAAGTTAAACACGAATTGATGGGATAATGGAGAAAATTAAACTAGGATGTATACATATATTAGACTTGATGGGTAGAACATTAACTATAAATTGGTACGAAGGAATGGAAGGAAATTAGCTGTCCAATCTTTATCCTCACGGTGGGTTTGTTTGTACACTTATATGATGAACAAGTGGTAATTTTAAAAATAAAAAATAAAAATTCTAAAATAATATTTTTGTATAAATAATTTTTTAATATAATTTCTTCTAGAGAATATATTAATTTTTAATATAAAAAAATAAGCAATTCTTTTTAATATTTTTAAATAAATAAATTACATAATTTGCATATTTATATTAGAGAGTATTACACTTATATAATATCGATAAATAACAACTCGATATTATGGTTATATTGTTTCATACAAGTTTTATTTAACTTCCCAATATATTCTCAATGTGATTCTACATATGAATATAATTTGTAAAATAAACAAAATGTGAAAAGTTAATTAATGGTGGATAAAATTAAACTACACTAAATAGAGTATGAACTATCATCATGTGGACAAATTTTGAAAATAAATAGAATATTGAGATCATTTTGAAATAGATTGATTTCATTCAAATACTCTGTTATTTATTTTAGGTCAGTAGGGGTCATATTTATTTTATTTTTTAAATAATTAAATAAATTTCTTTTTAAATTTAATAAATTAAATATTTTAAATAAAAAAAAATATTGACATTTTTTTTTTAGTAAAACTAGTATTTTACCACCTACCAGGCAGTCCTAATTTTTTTTTATTTTAAATTTAATTAATTTGAAAAGTAATAAACATATGATAGGATAAATTTAATATAAATTATATATTAAAATTTATATTTATAAATTATTTTAATAATATAATATTTAATTTTAATTATTTTTCATGTTAATTTTAATAAATTGTCATTTTAAATATTTGTATTTGAGCGATGATCCATTTTTTTTTTCATTTTATACTTAATAGTTGTTTTTTTCACCTAACATTTAATAGTATTTTTTTTCATTTAATATTTAATATACTTAATTTAAATGATAAGCAAAAAAGTTTTAATTCACTAGATTTATTACTTATCTTTTCATTAATAACCAATTTAAAATAAGTGATTATATTTAATTTTATCTTTTACCAAATTTTATTTTCTTAAAAAAATATTTTATAGATCAATATTTCATTTATTATTTTTAGTACATAATTACATATTATTTTAATTTATATAAAGTTTTATCTTTTATTTATTTTTTTTGGAAACTTAAATAAAAAAATATAAATAATAGAAACCAATTATCAAATATAAAATTTTATTTTATTTATTAAAATAAATAATTTATAATATTCTAATTAATATATATATAAAAGATAATAACATTTATTAATGTTCATGAAAATCCACAATTATATATTTATTATACACATATGCACACATATAACCGAGTTACATTTAATTATGATAAAATTTATTATTTTAATTGAAATTCATATCCGAGTATTTGTTATTTCTTTTGAAATTTATAGCTACATATAAACATAGAAATATAATGCTAATAATAGCATTTAATTATAGTAAATTTTATTATTTTTATTAATATTCACAATCTATAATTACATATAAACATAGAAATTGTAATAACATAGTAGCATTTAATTATAGATAAAAATTATTATTTATTAAAATTCACAATATTTTAATACATATAAACATAAAAATTATAATATAATAATATTTAATTATAGTAAAATTTATTTCTTTATTAAAATTCAAAATCATAAATATACCTACAATCCAACCCAAAAAAAAGAGGTTATATGTATAAAGTGATCATTAGCATTTCTCATTCAAATTTAACTAAAATATAATTTGTCTTAATATTTCACTTAATTTTCTTTTATAAAAACAAAAGAAAAAATACACAAAATTAGATATTATCAACTATTTTTTCTAAACCACCTTAAATTTTTTTATTAAAAAATTATAATACTCAATTTCTTTTTAGAAAAAAAAAATTGCAATGAGCTTTCCGGTATGTGCTACTGCCTGTTTTCTGGTGTATAATATCGAAAAGTCAAAATTTGCTTCTCGGTACTAAACACCAGAAAGCGAGCTTGAATTTTATCTGTTTTCTGTTGTGTAATATTAGGAAGTCCAATTTTTTTTCTCGGTATTACACACCAGGAAACAGATTTGAATTTTGTCTGTTTCTCGGTATGTAATACCAGAAAGCTGATGGATATATTTTTTCTTAAAAGTGAAGGATAAAATGGTCTACTTTTTGCATTTTTTTTAAAAAAAGTTTAGTTTTATAAAAATGTTAACATTGGTCTAAAATCATAATTTTTTAATAAAAAACTCAAAAGTGCAAATGGCCCTATAAAACAATAAATAATACTTCCTCCTTTTCCAAATACTTGCAACATTTTAGGTGGGCACGTTTTCCCATATTTAACTTTAAACGTAAATATCTTTAATAATATACAACTAAAAATTATATAAATTTCATATTTGAAAAATACACACCAAGACGAATAAAATAAGACCCCATTTGACTATATTTTTCCTTATACATAATAAATAACACATGAAAGAAGATTGATCAATAAATAGTATACACTATTCAAATGTTGCCACTAAATAGAAACGGAGGAAGTACAAATCACTGGAAATAAGTGTTTGGCTTATTAAATGTTAAGTTTGAAAAACAAACGACCCTTAACTTTAAAGAATACATTTAAGATACTTTATATTTTTAAAATTTTAAATGAATTCATACCAATATTTTATAAATTTTAAAAGGGAAAATTGCACCTAGTGTACCAATTAAAGTTTAAAAATTCAAAATTAATCCAAAAAAGTTTATGCTCCATTTTTAAGCCATTCAAAGTTTGTCATCCAAAACTAAACCAAAAAACCTAAAATGCCCCTCATTATATAACACAATTACCTTCATATTTTCTTTAATGGAATAAAAATATTTAGATAAAAAGTCCTATTGCCCTTATATAAACAACAACACATCTTCACACCTTCACAAATAAAATACAACTCACATATTCACTTCACAATAAAATTAATTCTCACACCTTCACAATACATTTCTAATACATTCATACCTTCACATACCCAATATTTCTTCACATATCCTCATCACACCTTCACATAATCCCTAACATCTTCACACACCCATATTACATTTTCACATCTTCACAAACATCTTTTATACCTTCATATATCCAGGTTGCCTCTTCACAAACATCGATGTTGTGACCGGCGACTGCCACCGGAGATCCGGTGACCGCTGCCGGAGCTCCGGTGACCGCTGCCGGAGCTCCGGTGACCGCTGCCGGAGCTCCGGGGACCACTATTTCATCAAAATTTTTAATTAAATATATATTTTTAAAAATATTCTATTTAATAGAAATAATCATTTATTAATGGGTAAAAAAGTAATAAAAATATATTATAGTATATTAATAAAATATAAAAAAATACTTATCTAATTTAAAAAGACTTAATATTTAAAATTTACAAATTAGATATCAGTGAAAGAACAAACGGCATCTAAAATTGTTCATTAACAAAACCTCATCATACCTTCACAAATATCCGTAAAATCTTTCACACACTCATATTGCCTCTTTACACCTTCACAAATATCCCTAACACCTCCACGCACCTATATTGTCTCTTCACAGATTCTCGTTACACCTTCACAAATAAAAAATACATCCTCACATATTCACACCTTCACATATCTAAAATTGCTCATTCATAAATATCTTCATCACACCTTCTACTCACATCAAATATCACCGTTTCATATAATACTTCGAAGTAATCCTCTTATTCCTAATGCACGAGTGTTTGAAGGGGACTCTGTGAAGGTGAAAAATTGTCTATGAAGTTCCTTAAATGATACCGGATGGATCCATAAAGGCTCCTTTTATATTTAGTCTGAGGTTAGTTATTGTTTTGATATTTATGGAAAAAAATCTAGGTTCAATATATTAATTTGGTTGAAATGCAACACTTAATTTTCCTAAAAATTTAGCTTATATGTCACGATTAACTTGGAGTTCCGAAATTCGACCGTCTCAAAATCGAGTTGTTTTTCTCATGTAGATGAGGATTATAAAAAAAATACAAGAGAGGAAAAAATCTCAGTTCTAGGATCAATCGAGGCCCGTATGGGGGAAGCTATAAGATCCGTGAAGATGAAGAAATTGTATGTGAAGCTACCTATACGGCACCAGATGGATGCGTGAAGAACCCCAATCTACTACATACATCAAACATGACCATATTATAGAATTCGTTTTTAGCAATCCTCTTGTTCCAAATGCACATGTTTTAGAAGGGCGATCCATGAAGGTGAAAAAATTGTCCATGAAGATCCTTAAATGATGTCAAATGGATTTGTGAAGATCCTTTTTGTGTTTGGTCTAGGGATAATTTTTGTTCCAATATTTATGGAAAAATTTAGGTGCGATTAATTGATTTGGTTGAAATGCAAGACTTTATTTCCCCCAAAAGTTTAGCTTATATGCAACTACCAACTTAGAGGTCCAAAATTTGAACATCTTGAAATCAACTCATTTTTCTTATGGGGATGAGATTTGTCAAGAAAAATATAATAGAGAAAAAAAATCTCGATTTTGGGGTCAATTGAAACCGTAAGGGAGAAGATATAAAATCCGTGAAGGTGAATAAGTTGTCCGTGAAGGTGCTTATACAAAACTCAATAAATCCGTGAAGGATCTTAACCTTCTACTCAAATCGAACATGACCATTTCATATAATATATCTAAAACAATTCTCTTATCCCTAACACACGAGTGTACAAAGGACAATCCGTGAAGGTGAAAAAATTATCCGTGAAAGTCTTCAAACGGCACCGGATGGATCCGTGAAGGCCCCTTTGTGTTTGGTCTGGAGATAAGTATTATTCTGATATATATGAAAAAACTTTAGGTTCGATGTATTAATTTGGTTGAAGTGCAAGACAAATTTCCCCAAAACTTTAGCTTACATGTCAGTACCAACTTAGATGTCCAAAAATTGAACATCTTGAAACCAACCCATTTTTCCCATGGGGATGAGACTTGTCAAGAAAAATGCAATAGAGGAAAAAAAATCTCGATTTTTGGGTCAATTGAAACCGTAAGGGGAAAACTATAAGATCCTTGAAGGTGAATAAATAGTCCGTGAAGGTGCTTATACAAAACTAAATAAATCAGTAAAGGATCCTAATCTTCTACTTACATCGAATATGACCATTTTATATAATACATCTAAAGTAATTCTCTTATCCCTAACACACGAGTATAGGAAGGACGATCCGTGATGGTGAAATAATTATCCGTGAAGGTCTCTAAACGGCATCAGATGGATCTGTGAAGGCCCCCTTTGTGTTTGGTCTGGAGATAATTATTATTTTGATATATATGAAAAAATTTTAGGTTCGATGTATTAATTTGGTTGAAATGCAAGACATAATTTCCCCAAAACTTTAGCTTACATGTCACCACTAACTTGGAAGTCCGAAATTTGACCGACTCGAAATCAACTTATTTCCTCTTGTGGGAATGAGAATTGTAAAAAAAAAACATTAAATTCGATGTATTAATTTGGTTGAAATGAAAGACTTAATTTCCTAAAAAATTGCTTCTTCGCCAACACCAACTTGGAGGTCTGAAATTTGACCATTTCAAAACTAACTCGTTTTCATCATGGGTATTGGAATTAAAAAAAATTAAGGGAGGAAAAAAATTCCAATTTTGGGGTCAACCAAGGCTCGTGTAGGGGGAGATGCGAGATCCGTGAAGGTGAAAAAACTGTCCGTGAAGGTGCCGATATTGACCGGATGGATTTGTGAAGGATCCTAATCTCTTACTCACATCGAACTTAATTATTTTATATAATATATTCGAATCAATTCTCTTATTCCTAACAATTAACTCAGCAGTAACACAATAAAAATCAAACTAATATGCTGTTGAGTAGTCTCAGAAAACATCTCAGGGTGAGACTTTTTCTGAGACTACTCGACAGCTTGCTAGTTTGATTTTTATTATATTACTGCTGAGTAGTCTCAGAAAACGTCTCAGCCTGAGACGTTTTCTAAGACGTTTTTTACTATAATTTTTTTTTTTTGCAATTTTTCCTCATTGGTTTCAATCTACACACTACCTACTCTTTAATTATGTATATTCTTATAACCAATTAAATGAAAACAAACCTTAACCACCTATTTCAACCTAATAGAGGAACAACTATTAACCCTAAACCAAGAATTTTTCCAAATCACCTATTCTACCATGAAATCCTAGAAACCTAAACCTCTAACAATCAACACAATTTTGTAGAGTAAGCTTTTATCATCCTAAGTTTTCGGAAGGGAAGAGAATGGAGGAAATGGGTTTGAGATGAGGGTTGTGTTGTGTTTTTCATTTTTTTTTTTTTAGAGAAGAGAGGGTTTAGAGAAGAAGAATGTGGAGGGATGTTTTAAAATGATGTTATTTAAATGGGCATTTGAGTCTTTTCATATGTAAGTGAGGGATGTTGTGGTCTTTTTACTATGAGAAATTAATTTTTTTATTTTTTATTTATTATTTATTTAAATGAAGGGTAAAAGGGTAAGTTTGGCTCATTTCATGAATATGAAAGTTTGTAAAGATTATTTTTGTTGACTTTTTAAAATTGGTCTACTTTTGATTTTTAACATTTTTTAAAATTGTCCATTTTAAAATAATAAAAGTGTATAATTTCTTTAATTTTTAATCTATTTATTTAACATATTTTTGTGTCCTTTTAATATATATATATATATATATTATCATTAATTCATTTTTTTTTCTTTGAGATGTTATTAAATTTTTTTTCTATTTAATTATCACCTCAAATTTAATTATTTTGTATCTCTTTCTATCTATATTATCTTAATTTTTATAATAAAATTATATTATTTTATTATCTTTTAATGACTATTTAAATTATTAATTATGACCTTTATCCTTTATACAAATAATTAAACTCAATCTAATAATAATATTAACTAACTATTTAAATATTTAATGAAATATTTATATAAATAATAATTAATAAAAGATATCTTCTTTAAAAAAATGTATTTTTAATTTTTTTAAAAAAATATAATTCAATTTAATTATTGAATAATTGAAAATGTAATTTTGAAAAATATTAATAATAACTCAATTTTTTATATAATGCTAAAATTTTATAAATATTATGGTGTTTATCATTCTCTCTATATATAAATTTTTAATTTCTCTAGTTAATTTTATTTTGAGAATGTATATAAAATAAGTAAAAAAGAAATAGAAAAATCAAAATGAAAAGGATAAATTTTATACCATATGTAAGTTAAAGTAACCATGAAAATACGTGGATTAAATAATAATTAATAAATGAATGATAGTATTAATCCACATGTAATTGATCTTACGAATAAAGTTGCTGGCGTGAATATAGTATTTAAAAATCGATATAACAAAATTGAAAAAACAAAATATGCGGACAAGAAGTGGCATTGCATTCAAAAAACTCCCCCATTTTTTCAAACGTTTCACTTTAAGCCCACGGTTTTGAAAAATTTTACAAAACCACTCCAAAATCAAAAACACTAGTGGTTTTGATACTTTTGTGAGTGATTTTGGTGCTGTATGAGTAATTTTTATTTTAAAGAATTTCCGAATCTCCTAGAATTTCAAAACCACTCATACAACACCAAAACCACTAGTGGTTTTGATTTTGGGGTGATTTTATGAAACTTTTCAAAATCGGGGGTTCAAAATGAAACATTTGAAAAAATGGTTTTTTTTTAAATAACCCCACTTTTTTAAATATAGTATTTATATTTTAAAATAGTTTAATTTTTTCAATAAACGAATTGATTTTAATCCAAATCATTAAGAGTATAGATCACTCCGTTAGAACCATGGTCTAATCTGATCCGGCAGTTAGTTAGCTCTATCCAAAATAAGATTTTGTTTAAAAATAATTATTTTGATAAAGAAAAATAATAGAGCAAATTACACTCATATCCCCTGTAGGATTGCAAACTACAAGTATATACACTTTTTGGGTTTATTAACAAATAAATCCTTCGACCCCACAATTTGTTAACTGTTTATGAAGAAGTTGACCCTTTTGACTTTAAAAAAAGTCTGTTTTGCCCTTTCAATCTAATATTTAACTTTTGGAAAATTGTTTGAACTAATTTTTTAATTAAATTAAATATAACACTCATCCCCACTAAAGGCCCGTATGTATTTCCTAACTTAACATTAAATGGCACTGAGCACTTATTTTAAGTGATTTAATGTTTTTTTTTTTTTGAAAAAAATCACGACTTTTGTAGACTTTTACAGACTTTTATAGACTTTAAAAAGTGAATGATTTTTGAAGACTTTATAAACTTTCATGGACTTTATAAATCCAGCAGTGACTTTCATAAACTTCTAAATTATACTTTTCATGATTTTTGTAGACTTTGATGGACTTTTATAAATGACTTTTGTAAACTTTCAATAACTTGTCTTTTAATGATTTTCATAGACTTTCATATATCAATTGGTTAATTTTGATAGAACTATCAAATACCTTTTAGGAATTGATGAAAGTTAATTGATATTGAAAGCAAAAAGTCTTTTGGCATAAAATTTTATTATTATTATTATTATTATTATTATTTTGTGTTAAGTGCAATGAGTATTTTTTAAAAAAAAATAATCTTACTAAAGATTTCATTACTATCACGTCATTTACGATTGGTGGCGTCAACCCTAAGTTCTAATAAGTTGTTACTTTAATCTTATGTCCATATTTTTGTATTTTTTTCCTCCCATTTTCTTTTCTTTTACTTTTTCTTTCGATTTTTGTGTATTTTTTTCATTGTATAAATTTACAGAGAAATTATTATTATGTTTACACTTTCTTATCAAATCTTTGATTATTTGTTAAATGTAATTGATAGAATGAGACAATCTATTTTTTTTAAAAAAAATATATATATATGATAGAAATAAAATCATTGCTTCAATAAAACAAAGAATATAACACTTGATAAAAGTGAACAAAAAATATTATAAAAAACTTACATATAGATGATTCCAAAATATTTCACAATTATAATTAAAGTAAAAAATAAAAGAATAACTAATGGGGTTGAAATTGAGTTTTTATCTGTTAATATTTTAAAGTTTTCAAAAGTCATTCAAAGTTTGTGAGGCTATAAGACCATTTTTTAACTTTAAATTTCTTTAATTGGTTAAAAAAGTCTACAAAAGTCTATAAAAATCTGTCAAGTTTAAAAGTTCTCAAAAGTCATGAAAATTATGTTACCCCAAAACTTTTGTAGACTCTATAAAAGTCATGATTAGATACTTCAAAACTTTTGAAGACTTTTAAAAGTCTATAAAAGTCATGATTAGATACTCCATGACTTTTATAGAGTCTTCAAAAGTCATGATTAGATATCTATAGATTTTTAATGACATTTAAAATCTCTGAATGTCATCAAAAGTCATCAAAAGTCATGATTAGATACACCCATGTAAGTGATATTTATCTGAATGATTCAGATAAATTTTTCCGCTTAAATCTGAATGGAGAATGTGTGAATTCATTTTCCTATATTAATTTACATTATTATCCTTTAATATCTTCTTGAAAATTGTGTTCTCCTTAACACAAATTTCAATATACGAATTAATTCTTTTTAACTATACATTTCTCGGTAAATTTATAGAGTGAAAAATTATACACAACTATCGAAAGAAAAAGTAAAAGAAAAGAAAAGGAAAATAATAACTTATTAGAACCTAGGATTGACGCCACTAATCATGGATGACGTGATAGTAATGGAATCTTTAGTAAGATTATTATTGAAAAAAATACTTATTGCTCTTAACACTCAAAAAATTAAAATAATTTTTTTTTTAATGTCAAAAGACTTTTTACTTTCAATATCAATGAACTTTTATCAATTCTTAAAAGGTATTTGAATGTTCTATCAAAATTAACCAATTGATATATGAAAGTCTATGAAAATCATTAAAAATCTGTAAAAGTTATTGAAAGTCTACAAAAGTCATTTAAAAAAATCCGTCAAAGTCAACAAAACTCATAAAAAGTATATTTTAGAAGTCTATGAAAGTCATTGTTGGATTTATAAAGTCTATGAAAGTTAATAAAAGCCTTAAAAACTATTCACTTTTTAAAGTCTACAAAAGTTTATTATTGTGAATTCCAATAAAAATAATAAATTTTATTATTTGTGCTAGGATTGATTATAGATATGAATTTATTCTACACTTGATTGTAAATTTCAATAAATAAAATAAATATTGTCATGTAAATGTTAATAAAAATAATAAATATTATCTTTCTAAATTTAACAAAAAAATAATAAATGTTGTTATATTTTCAATGAAAATAATAAATATTGACATTGTAAATTTAAATGAAAGTAATAAAAATTGTCAACTTAATTATAACGAAAAATTATAAATGTTTTTTAGATTTTCCAAGGGTGTTTTGTTATATTTTATATTTATACTAGTATATGTACCCGCGCATGCGCGAGAATGGTTATGTTAATACAGTATATTTTTCTTTAACCATTTGAAACCAATAGATATAAATATAAAACAATATCATAGATGAAAATGTAACTATGTAACCTCATATTTAACATCATCAATCGGAAAATAAAATGGTATTTGTTCTTAAATATGAATGTATGAGCATTTTGCAATGATTACATTACAATAATTAAATAGGAATGATAACCAAATCAGTTAATTTAAAAACAAATGCTACAAAAGTATTTCAACATAATAAAGAGAATAATAATTAAATATAATTTAATATTAATAAGTTTTTAAATTGCTATCTAAATAAATATTTTTATGGATTGACGTAAGACCAATTATATTCGATTTGAGAAATATAATAATTATAAAAAAAAATAACTAATTTTTATACTAGCATTTTAAATATATTCATAATAATAATTTCAGTTTAAAGAAACTACTAAATAAATTAATACAATTAAAAGTAACATTAGAATTCTAATGAGATTGTTAACATCATACAATTTTTTACTAATGTTCATTTTTATCAAATAGTGTTGTCACAAATTATTATTATTTTCTTAAAATAAATTAACTACATTGAACCCACACCAAAATGTTAAACAAAATATTAGAATAATTTTAATTGCAATTTAGAATCCAAATTAGTTATAAAATTATTCTTTTTTATTTTAAATTCGGATGAATTCATAAGAATGAATGAAGAAAAAATATGGAATAAAAAGTAATTAAATAGAATTAAGTTACAAAGATAAAAAAGATAAAATAAAAGACAAAATATTCATTTAATATGAAGTGAATCTTACCATTTTGGAGGTGGGTGTGGGTAAAAGATGTACTTTTTATATATATATATATATATATATACACACACACACACATATATATATATATATAAATTGTAAACAAATAATAAACAAACAAAAATACGGATTAAAATGAAAAATGATAGATTATGAGTCATCATCTTTGAATTTAAGAGATTTGAAAATTTGTATATCAAAATCATATCCGGATAAAAGAGTTATATTAAATAAAAAAAAATCATAAGAAAAATTAATTTTTAGTAAAAAAAAAAGTAGTCGAGAGATGGATAAATTATATTTTAATTTAAGAGAGATTTTTTATAGTATAAAAATAAAATGAAAAGACAAACTGTTTCATGAAAATATAACATCATCTCATTAGATGAAATTAAGAAAAATTTATTAGATAATATGGAGAGAAAGAGACACATTAAACACATTAACCGAAGGATCGAGACTTAATTAATAAAAAAGATAAACGAAACACAAAAATAAACATGCCAAAAGAATACAAAATGTTAACCAAATTCAAAAACTCTATCTTTTTACTAATTTTCCATCTAAAGCTCAATTCTCAAGTAAACGTGAACTTTTATAATGCATAAATCTAACGGTTTGATGAAAATCTAGCACATGATGAGAGATGATTTTCTCATTAGATACAAACCCTATATATATAAATTACTTTTATTTTATTTTAATAGTTATTATTCGAAAGTTGTGTAGATTTTATACCAATTAATTAATTTTATATTTTTATTATTGGATATTTAATATTTTTTTTAGGATATTATCTTTTTAATCAATTTTATTTATTTATGTCATTTAAATACAAAATCAAGTTAATTTATCTTTTTAATACCAATTTATCCTAGCATTAATTAAAACATTTTGAAATTTTGTAACTTTTCATTTCTTTTTAAATTTTGTATTTATTATCATTTACTATAAATAAATTAAAATCATTCTTTTATATTCTCTTATCAACATGTAATTATTATTATTATTAAATAATAATTTCAAGAGTTACAACTATGACCATAAAAATAACATAATACAAATAAAATTGAATAATATAATTTTCTAATAAATATGGCTACATAAAAATTATCGAACTAAATAGAAAATTAAAAAAAATGAATAGATATAAAATTATAGTTTAGAGTCGTATTATTCATAAAATTATTTAAATTGATTTTGACTTACTTACATCCTCTATCTCTCTCTCTCTCTCTATATATATATATATATATATATATGTATATATATATATAAAGTAACTTACAATAACAAATAAAATCGTTCCCATATGTTCACTTTGTAAAATAGAAGAAAAATATAACAATCTCAAAAATAAATAAAAAATACTATAAAAAAATTAAATATTAATTTTGATTAGGATGAAAACCTTACATTTTTAAGTTGGAGGGCTGTAAAAGATACAAATAACAAAAACTAAAAATCATCATAGAAATCACACATAATAAAATAGAACATAACACAAAATACAAGAAAGAAGAAAAGAAAATATATTAAAATAGATCAAAAATGAATCTTACAATTTTAAAATTGAAAAATACCTGAAAAGGAAAAATATTACAACAATTTTTAGCGTTTCAAAATAAATAAAACTGTGAACATAAGAATATACTAAAAAAAAGCATGCAATAACAAAAAATATTAGAGTAAAAGAATCAAGATGACTGAGAGACAACTTACATTTGATCGAAGATAATTTGAAGATTGAGGTGAATTATAGAATGAAGAGGTGAATGTAATTATGTATATTAGACTAATATTTTGAATAAATTAATAGTTTTTAAACGTGTTTGAGAAACTAAAAGTTTAAGATTTTGCATGTTAATTAAATAATTTAATGAAATACACATACTTTCGATGAGATTTTCGAGAAATAAAAGATGTAACTATTAAAACATAATGACATAAAGAGAAAGATGAGAGAAAACCAAAAGCCAAATAGTATTTATACTAATATATATAACAAATTAATGAGAAAATTTAAAAGAGAGAAATGGAAGAGAAAGAGAAGTGGAAAAGAAAGAGTTAAAGAATGAGAACATTAAATAAGATATGGAGAAGAACACTAAAGAATAATTATGCATGATTTAATTTTTAGTTGAACACCTGACGTACTATAATTGAAGACATTGTTGCTATGTGTATTCCATGTGTCGAATTTTCAAAGTAGGTGAAATATCTCATTTTACTTTATATATATATAGATTCTATAGTATTGTAAATTATTAACTGTAATTCATTAATGAATTTATAACAATTTATATATGATAATTATTATTATTATTATGGATATTTATTTGATTTAATTCCACAATTATTAAAATATTACAAATATAAACATCCATATGAATCATAATTATTTTAAGTTGATTAAAAATATTATACATTAAAAATTAAATAAAACTATTAAACTATCAAATATTTAAAAAATTGATAAAATGACAAATTGTAACTAACAAGCAATCACTTATTTTAAGTTGATTATCAAATTTTAAAAAATAATTAATTAATTTAACAATATTTCAATAGCTTAGTAATATATCATAATTAATTATTGTAAAATAAAAAATTATATCGAATAAATACTTTTTATTATATTTATTATATATTTTTACTTTTAAGTTTTAACTTATAAAATATACGTGAGTATTTTATATTTTAAAAAATATCATTATCAAAAGAATATAATAGGGGATGTTAAATGAATAAAATGGTCAAATTATAGGAAAATGACTTATTTTAAGTTAAGTAAAATATTAAAAGAATAAATAGATAGAAATTGTATTTTAAGAATAAAATGGTTAAAGTATAAAAAGATAATTTATTTTAAAACATCAAATATAGAAAAAATAAATAAACAGACATTTTAATTGAATTTTTTTTGCAATTAGTACCTAATTTAAGTAATACTAAGTCTTAAGCGGAGAAAAAACTAACACGTCCTAACTCATTTACCATTCTCACTTCGTCTCTATCACGACTTGTCACTCCAACATCATCTCTTCACTGCCGCATCCTTCTCTCCACTGCGGACCACAACTGCCTCAATAATTCAACATGTATTCACAACACCATAATGTTCAGGTCCCTCCAAACTTGTATATTAGTGCAAAGTCATCATTAATATATTTAAATTTTTTTCACTAATATGTTTCAAACTCTCATATCCATCTAAAACAACATAAGAACACACCATCATCAAATTAGTAGATATTAGAAGAAGAATCTGATGATAATGGTGACGAAATTTGAAAAGATTATGATGGTTCATTGAGAATCAAAATGACTGCAATACATAGATCTGACTTGAAAATGGCTGTGGTAATCATTTGAGTGGAGTCAACGACATTGATGGGTGGAAATCCGTAAACAGATTCCATAGCAGTGTTGGAAATTTAAAAAATAGATCGATAATGGCAATGGTGATATTTGAAGGAACGGTTGAGAAAGGTTCTTAGATCCATTTCGTAGGAAATAAGAATTTTGGAGCGAGGAATTTGTGATAGAGGGTTCTCAGATGGCGATGGAAGGATTGATGATAGGAATAGAAGAATTGAATTATTATTATTTATTTTATGTTTTAAGTATTTTAATTATTTATTTAGTATTTGAAATTATTAATTTTTTTTCGGCATCTACAGTAATATTATTAATGCTGATGAGATAGGGCAAGTAAATTACTTTAATACCATTTCCGCCATGTAAGTTAACATGATTGGATGGATTCAGTTTGAATTCCGGTGACCCCATAAATTTATTTGTTAATAAACTTAAAATTATTTTAGGATTTGCTTGGCAATTAGGCTGTTAGCGGTTGGCGGATTAGATGGCGGTTGACGGATTCAATTAGCAGTTTGATAAATTATTAGCGGTTAGCGGATTGATGATACAGTGTTTGGTAATTAAGTGTTTGGTAATTAACTATTTAATAATAATACTATTAGCGGATTTAATTATAAAATAACGTAAAAGAACATTTTAAAAAAATTATTCTTTTAATTTTTTGTAATGTATATTTTACACTATTACCTTCAAATAGATAATACAATGGGTTAAATATTTTAACATTTATTAATAATACTAACAAGTAATAATTTTAATAACATTTACTATTTTTACATGTATTATTAATTAAAATAATATACTAAAATACTTATTATAATAGTAAAAAAATATTATAAAAATTTTTAATTATAAAATATTATAATAAAAAATAATATTGAAAATATTATTATAATAGGTTTCAATTATTTTATTAACATATAATTTATATAATTATAATTAAAAATGAAAGTATTAAATATTATTATAATAGGTTTCAATTATTTTATTAATATATAATTAATATAATTATAATTAAATGTGAAGTAATTTGACTTTTTTTAACAAATTTGTAATTTTAAAACCTTTTAAAAACTCCTATTATCAGCGTTTTAGAAATTAGTGTTTCGGATCAAACCAGTTAATTAAGTTTCTATTAATCAAACTAACTGTTTTCAAATATTAGAAGTTTCATTTTGCTCAAATCTCTAAAATTCCTGAAAATACTAATCTCTAATTAAAAATACTGTTTAACAAACAGTCTCTTAATACAATTTCCGCTGATGGATTCCATTTGAATTCCGTTGGCGGAAAGTATTTATTAATAAATTCAAAAAATATCCGTCTGCACTTTATAACTCATAATTCTACAGGATGTGAGTGTAATTTGTTCAAAATAATATCAATAAATACACAAATATTTAAAAAAAATAAAATAAAAAAAACATTCTTAATATAAATATAAAATCGAAGCGTTGTTTAAAAGATTTTTACTGTAAAAAAGAAAAGAAAAAAAGAAAAAAGAGGGTGCGGGGAAGCAGACAATGGCTGGCGATTCAGAGAAGAGGTTCCACTCAATCATGGACAAGCTCTTTCACCCTCCCAACCCTATCCCGTCTTCCTCAAGGTTCTTTCTCTTCCCTGCTTTCGTTTTTCAACTCGTTTTTCTGTTCTATTGTTTGATTACCTAGAAAGACAAGGGGAAAATCATCTATAAAGAATGAAAATCTTGATTGAAGCTTATTTCGTCCAATTGAATCTTTATGTTTGGTTTTAAGTCATAGTGAAAAATTATGTAGATTTGGTTCAATTCAGTTGAAGTGATTGAAAATATTGATATTTGAAAATTTCGGTTATAGAGGAGTTAGTTGAATAAGCATTCATTGTATGTCTGAAGACTACCGAAAGCTTGATAATTGTTTTTATCCAGTCTCCAGTTTCTATTGTTGTGGGTGAGAGTTAGAATTAATTTGTTTGTTGTGTAATTAATTTAAAAATCAGCTGTTCTAGAGGTGAGCCCAGGAGTGGTGTGAAGAGGCGGAACGCTGATTCCGCATTGGCACTCGTAGATCCCAAATTATCTTCAAACTTGGTGGAGAACTGTCAGCTTTCTTCGATTGGATCAACAGAAGCTCCTCTGTGTAGACCTTGGGACCGTGGAGATCTTATGAGGAGGCTGGCCACTTTTAAGTCCATGACATGGTTCGCCAAGCCTAAGGTGTCTTTATATTTGTGATCGGATTGTTTACTATGTAATGCATGAAATTAATCTCCCTCTGTTTCCATATTTGATGTCATCTATTCATTTCTTATCATCTAATGCATGCTGGAAAACCTATGACTTTCTGGTTCTTTATATTATACATATTATTAACCTTTGTTACACTTTGATTATCTGAATTTACTGCACATCCGATTCTTTATATCCTGCGAACTGGTCACTTCAGTATTGAGTATTCCTTTATTTTTATTTATTTTTTTAAATTTATTAATTCTTTATAGTGAGAGTATTCTTTTAGTTGATATGTTCTATTAAGCTCCTGGGCCTTATGAGATCCTTTTCTCTTTTCTCTATCATTTTTGTTTTCCTTCTTTGCTATGTCTTAATGAGCTTGACTTAAAAGTGAACTGTAGTGTTACTTTACTTCTTAATGTTTTACTATAAGGATTCGGTTTTTGAATGAGTGTTATTTTGTTTCAGTTGTTTCTACTTTTAGGGTTTAATTCTCTTTGGCAAAATATTAATGTCCTTTTTTAGTTAAGGGAGATGCCCTTAGGAAACAGATGTAGATGCTGTGACATTATGAGAATAATTTAATTGTTTTTGCCATGCAATTTATACTCACATAGGTAGACCTCTTCTGTTGCTGTGACATTTGATTGTTCTAGTTGTTTAAGGAAGTTCTCTAGATTTTTTATGGTATTCTTTTATTTCGGAGGATCATATTATCTCTTAGTTTCTGCTAACTGCTGCTGTTACATGCCTTTTCCTGTCATTATCAGGTTGTAAGTGCTGTAAATTGTGCTAGGAGAGGTTGGGTCAATGTGGAAACAGATACTATAACTTGTGAATCTTGCAAATCTCGTCTCCTCTTTTCTACTCCATCATCTTGGTCACGTCATCAAGGCATTTTGTTTATACATTATTATTATTGTTATTGTTTAATTGTAAGAAAGCTTTCTTGTTTGATTTTTTCTAAATTGGAGTGGCTCCTGTATTTTACAGTTGAGAAGGCTGCCTTGGTATTCAGCTTAAAGCTGGATAATGGACACAAATTACTCTGCCCATGGCTTGATAATTCTTGTGATGAAACGCTTGCTCAATTTCCTCCCACACCACCCCCTGTTTTAGTTGACAAGTTTAGAGAACGGTCTTCTAAACTTGTAGAAATGTTAGCTCTTCCACTAGTTTCATCCTCATCTACTGAGAATATTAGAAACCCTCAGCTAGAAGAATTTCTTAAACAGTCTTTAGTCTTCGAACATGGCAATGGCTCTTTGGTAGCTTCTCAATCAGATGCTCTCGACAATGGAGCTGACCATCAATCTGTAAAGCTATATTATCAGGTAAGAGACATGATCCTATTTCTATATTGTGGGCTGTCGCCTCTCGCATGTGCTTATCATTTTATTCTTTTTGGAAAATGAATTTCAGCAATTTCTTTTGAAGGATTACTCCCTGCATCATCTGTAGACATTATCGATTTTGCTATGAGAGTATTGCATGGTTCTATCTTTTGAGAAGTTTTGCAAGTTAGTTTGAGATTCTAGTGAAATAAATGATTTTAGCTTTGTTTTTGAGATAGCATTATAATTTCTGTTTAGAAAAGCGGCGTGTAGGAATCCAAATGCCTAGAATTTTTTTTGGAATCAAAGGTAAAAAGCGGAATTCCGCCTAAGCCATGCCTAGTCCGCTTAGGCAGGGAGTAATTAGGCGATTCAGACAAGACCTAGGCAGATTGAATAATAAAAATCGATTATTATTATTATTATTATTTGTTTTTGGACAATTTTTCCAATAATGAATAGAAATAATTCCACCAACAATTTAAACATTTATTCCTCATTTTATTGAGTCAAAATTTTCCTATGGAACAATTTTCAAATCATAAATATATTTTCTTATTATTAAATAACCTTCAATATCAATTTCTTTCTAGTACAAAGTTGTAAATTCATTTTTCTAGATGTATATTTATTGACCTTGCTACTTCAAATCATTTTTGATTAAATTAACATTTCTCAACTGTAAATATGTTATATTAATTTTAGTAATAGCCCTGTTTTATAATTTTAGTTGGTTTTAAACTATTTAAGGTGTATTTTTTTTCCAAACATTTATAAGTATTATTAAATTTGCTAATACTTTATTGAAATGAATATTGATCAAATATTAAATCCGCTAGACCCCACTTTGGCGCGTGGTCTTGTCCACTGCCTCAATTTCATTTCCCATTTTTCTAAACAAGGATTATAACAGGTTTTAAGTTAACTTTTGGCATTTACATTAGTTTATGAGAGTTGTGCATGTTTAGGCTAAGTTTAATAAGCAATGCATTAACATTTAAATAGCTTTATTGAAAAGTTACTTCAGTTAGCTTTTGTCAGAAATTATTTAGAAATTCCACGATCACTTGTATCATAATCAAAATTATCTATAAGGATATATCCTTTCAGTAAACAACTAAGACTAGACACTTTATGCAGTTGCTACTTTATCTGTGTTTTCTATAGTGAGAATTACATCTATTTCAACTACTGCTTGAACTACTAGTCCCTAATAAAGTCTATGATCTTCCATTGCCAGTTTTAAAGCATACTAGAGATCTCACATTTTAGATAATCCATGTTCTGTTTATTCCTTAGAAATCAAGTGGTATAACAGTAGTATTTTTTCATATGCATATACCTTGAAAATCCTTGTTGACGAGGCTTAATTGTATTGTACCATTTTCAGGCTCTAAACCTGATAAGTTTGTGTGGGTGGGAACCAAGATCTCTCCCTTATGTGGTTGAACGTGAGGATTCCTTTGACCATAATGAGACTATGGAAGCACCCGAACACTCTGGGGACCTTAAATCCGTGGTGTTGGATTGTAGGCTTTGTGGTGCTAGCGTTGGATTATGGACGTTTCACAAAGTTTCCCGTCCAGTAGAGTTTTTTAGATTGGTAGGACCTACAGAAGTAGGTGGGAGAGGAAATGCTGAATCCCAAGCTTCAGGTTCTGAAAACCATGACAATGGGGAAGTAGTGAATACTGCCTCAAACATTGCACCTTTGAGTAAGGACAATTCATCTGGTTTAAACCTTACCATTGCTGGGGGCCCGCCACCAACAAAACAGAATTTTAAAGCTACAATTTCCATACCTATTGTTGGCCGTGCTTTGAGAGCTAGGTTCTCTAATGACTCTGATTTTAAAGGTTGGACATATAATCACCATGAAGAAATCCAGTCATCATCAGCTATCAATAAAATTTTGAGTTTGGGTGAAAAGGAATGTGAAGAAGGCAATGTCTTTCAACAAATTGCCCAGACAGATACAAGTTTGTTAAATAGCCAGCAGAGTGAAGACAGCCTTTGTTCTAATCCTGATGTATGTGGTCAAGGTAATACTAAAAAAGAAAAAATAAATAAAGAAAATTTTCTGAGCTAGTCCAATCTTCAAAAACTAGTTCTCATTATTCTCTTACTCGTGTGCAGCATTAACAATTCAAAATACTGGTGCAAGTCAAAATGATGGATTATCTGAAAACGCAAGAAATGTTGATTCGATTACTTCAGCAGAGGAGATAATTATTTCTAGTGCAAATAATGATATTTCTGCCGGGACTACACATCCTAGTTTCACCATTGTAAATGGCGATCAGAGCGACACCGAAAGATCCTTGGTGGTTGCTTCTAATAATGCAGAGACTAGGATTGCAGGTAAATTGATATCTTCTAACTATCTACAATGATTCTTTAAATGAAATCACTGTCCTTGAATTGAAACAATTCTTTGCATACTGATGATAAACAAATTAACTTGACAATACATCTTCCTGTGAATTATAAAATATATGACAAGGAACCAGTATATATGCATGATCTTTGAGAAGTATTGTGTCTTACAACTGGGACATAAAATCAACTTAAATTTAAATCATGTTGATATAGTTGTGAATGTAGAAACTTTTATCCAGCCGAAATTAGTTCATGCAAATTTGGACATGTTAGTGGTATATTGTGAAAAAAATTTTGTTCGGTGGATGTTTATACATGTGCAACTTTGTAATCTTTGAACTGATTGATCTTTATTTTTGTTCAATTCTCATAAACTTTTGACAGATATACTCTCGGAAATACGTTATCAATATCTTCATCTAGTCCACATGGGATTTTTGATTTGGTGACATCGATTGCCATTACTTATGCTTTTTGTGTATTTCAGGAAAGGATTTAGAATGCCAACTTGAGGATAATAGGATGAGATTTGATCCTATTAGGCAACACAGACATTTTTGCCCCTGGATTACTTCAACAAGCAGCGGACCACCTGGGTGGCAACAAACACTAACTGCATTACAACGCAAGAGAGACCCTTCTCAATCATCCCCAACAAATTCTTCTCCGTCTACCTCAATTATCAAGGTACTACAGCATCAGACATCTGCATTTAGGTTAATTAGTGCCTAATAAAGATGGAACTAAGTGAGTCAAGCAGAGTGAGAAGTATATTTCTCATATCAATAATGATGATGAATGTATGCCCAAAAAGGTCTAAAGATTTGATAATACTATTAATAATTCTAATATATATATAACTTCAACAAACTAGGTAGGATTTGCCTGCTGAGACCTTATGCTAATATTCTCTATCAACATGTGTATTTTGATGGTGAATGTATTGTCGTTATATAAATGAAATAACACATCAAACTAATTAATGCACTTTGATAGGTGGATGATCCCATTACATCTGTCAGGAAGCTTTTCACATCTCCGGTCACGAAAAGATTAAAATCTCAAGGATCAATGTAACAGGTGACTGGTCATTTTACTGGATATTTTACTGGAGCATTGTCACTGGAGTATTGATAAGTTTCCAGAATTTACTTCAGAGAAGACTCGCATCCTTACTCATCTAGTATGATATTTTTCTCCTTGCACATGCATTGCAATTTAAACACATGAAATTTTCTCTCATCTTGTAGGATATTCATCTGTTAGGATATTTTTCTCCTTGCACATGTATTGCAATTAAATCACATGAAATTTTCTCTCTTGTAGAATGAAAAAAGTTTTGGTAAAATTATATCCAATATATTGACAGCATAGCAATTGATTTTAGAATTTTTGCATTGAGTTTGGACCTTTATACATTTACTGTCTTTTGATGAATAGAATCATTTATTTGTCAAACAGAAGCGTTCTCTCATTATACAAAATTGCAAGAGTAGAAAAGAATGACAAATGTGTGTTACTTCATCAAACCACAGTTGGTGATAACCACCTTGGAATAGGGGCGGTTGAAGCCTCTTTCTGCCACCACAGCCCTCTTATCTCCTATTAATTTTGCCACCCTGCACACAAACAAGTGAGTGTTATATCTATCTTGTGGTAGTTCAAAATGCAGTCTCTCTTGCAGTTTGAAGTTGGAATAGAGGAAAGCTTGAAATGTAGAGATAAGAAGATTTCCTTTACTGGTAGGACTTAAGATTATTATTTTGTTAGATATGTGTTTTAGTTTCTTGAATCATTTATTGTGGTGGTCTATGTATAATGTATATACGTTTTCTGGGCTACTGACATTTTACATGACATATCCTTATTACTGACCTGAAATATGGAGAACTAGTATTCTCCTGGACAGTCTTCACCTGTCCAACCTTCTCCACAACCTCCATTCCTTCCAAGACTTTTCCAACAACCAAAGCTGAGGCATCCAGCTCTGGTGAATCCTCCGTAGCAATCACAAATTCTGTCCCATTTGGGTCCTTACCAACCTCCTCCTCATCAATCTCTAGCTTTCCCTTTCGCGCTACTAACTTAAGCTTAGGTGGTGGTTTTAAAGGATCTCTAACAATAATGCTGACAGTTCCGGCCAAGTTCTTTGTCCCAGGACACTGCACATAGTTTCTTTCCCATTCTTGTTTGAGACTCTCAGCTGCCAATGTGTTTCCTGTTTTGTTTGCAAGCTCTGCATCAACACCATATGATCTCACCCCTCCATGCTGCACATAGTTTGGCATGATCTTGATGAACTCTTTTCTTCTGTAACTAACTCCAGCAGCCCCACTAACAAGACTACTAAACCTAGCTGCCCCAGCTGGTGCATTGTCTTCATATAACCCAATGACAATACGACCCGCAGGTTTCCCATCTATTGAAATGTCGAGAAATGCTCGATTTGTCGGAACTATGTTGGTACAGTTAGGAGTTATGCTGTTGACATTCTCTTCTTGGTCACTCTTCTTGGTGTCTAGGGAATTCTCTTCTGCTCGTGCCTTGGAGGGGTTGATTTGTTCCAAAGTCTGAGTGGCCCAGAGGAGTAGTAGTGAAGAGTTGCTGAGGATTGAGAGCTCTCTGCGTGATAACTTGCAACTGTGTTTGAGGACTTGAACAGATGGAGAAGGAAAAGAGCTTTGGGGTTGGAGAGAGGTTGCTGAGGATGGTGGTGTTGGAGGGAGAATCGGGAGAGTAGATTGCAGAATCTTTTGATTGTGTAACATTGAGAAAATGCTTTTTGGGGTCAGTGAAGAGATTTTGAGGATAAGGAAGACAGGAGAACCGGTGTATGGAATGCTTGGAAATCTCTCATGTCTATGGTTCCCAATTCATGCTACAGATTCCAAGTGTTCATGTGGGCCATCTCTCATATGCCTACCACCACAATCAATCTCTCACATGTTTCATCTAATTGAAGGGTGGATAGTATTATGTTTAATTTTTGTGGGTATTATCTTAACCTTGAATACTGTGGGAGATGATCTGTTTAATCGCAAGGATTTGTCTTCTCTGAAATCAGCAATTAATTGGTTCTCTTTTGAAAGCAATTAATTGGTTCTCTTTTGAAATTTTACTTGATTGGGTGAGAGATCATCTGATTGCAAGTCAGTCCTTGATTTTATGGATGGAGTAGTTAAATACTACTCATTTGTGTGAAATCTGAATATAATACCAATATTGGTCACTTTACTAAATTAAAAAAATCAATTTAATTTAACACTAATATTCCCACTGCTTAAAAATTTCATGTAAATAAATATTATAAACTTAATTTCAATACATAAAATAGATTTAAAAGAGTTGTATCTTATCAAAGAAAATAAATTAATTTGTAGATTTGAATTTGTAATTAAAAATTTTATATTTTTAAATTCTTTAAGAAACTAAACATTTTTCTAAATTATTTTATATCTACTAAATTTAAATTTCCATGTGACCTAATAATAATAATAATAATAGTAATAATAATAATAATAATTACATTTTTTTTTCTAATTTGAATTAGATCTTATGTCATAAAGTAAGTTTCGTTTAGCACGTCTGTTTTTTTTTTCTTTTTTCTTTCTTAAATTATATTAGACTTAACAGCGTGTTTTCGAATTACGTCTTATATTATAAAGTAATTAGAGAATAAGTTCGCGCCAACGCTATATTTAAAAATTATATTTTTATTTTTTTATTTAAAATTAATATTTTATGATATTAAAAAAATAATTTAAAATTTTTATAATTATTTTATTTTTTTTTATTTTTAATTTTGGTATTAAGAAATTATAAATATAAAATTTATGTCATAAATACTATAGAAAAATCAACCATATATTCGGTCACTTTATGGATAATTAAATAAAACAACACTTAACACATCAAAATAAATAATATACAATATAATTATGCATAAAAGAAAGTACAACTGTATTTGATTATTTAATCTTTTATTATTTATTAATTTTTTTAATTTTTGTAATGATAATTAAAATGACACTATGACAATTAGTATGGTCAATAATTATATTATATAATTAAGACAAATAAAGAATAAATTGGTGTAAATGATTTGTGCAATAAATATTTTATTAATAAAAATAAATTAAAACAACCATTTGGTGGAATATTAAGTGACATGGAGATGATATATTGGAACAAAAATTAGAAATTTAAATAATAAAAAATGAAATATAGAAAATTATAAATATAAAAAAAATAAAAATATACTGATAGAGAGATTAGAATAATATTAATATTTATTATTGGCTGACTGTATGAAAAAACTATTAAAATAATATATGAAAAACTAATAAATAACCTGAAAAAAAAAATAATTAAACTAAATTGTAGTTTGCTTTAAAATAAATAATAATCAATAATAATAATAATAAAATAATTCTAAAATTAAAAAAAATTTAAAAATGATATATGAAATATGAAAGTGATCATTCAAAATAAATGCAAAAAGAGTAACAAAATAAATGCAAAAAGAGTAACAAACAGAAGACTTCATTCAATCAATCTAGTTATAACACTATCATACAACTTAAATAAAATTTAAAAGAGAAATCCAATTTCAATATAACATCATTTTTCTTTATTACTTTAACAAATGTTATTTATTGATAAATCACAATATGATAAAAAAAAAAAAAATTCTAAAACCAACAAATACCTTAAATCGATTATTGAATGAAAGCAACCTTTCATATTGACAGAATGATGAGGGATGCAAATGTAGAGATATTCTTAGAAATATATAGAGAGAGATATGTGACTTTTCAACTTTTCAATTTATTAGTGTAGGGAAATTTCCGGTTCTATCCCAATTCGATTCAACCAAAACAATTAGCCCAGACACAAACACAATATTTAACGTGGTTCGGCAAATTGCCTAATTCACGGAAAGATAACAACTTTACTATGAGAAATAAGAATTACAAGTCATTCAGACAACACTTTCTCTCCACACAAAATTGCTTTCTTTCTCAACCAAAATCTCTATTAGGCGAACAACTCCACCACGGCGAGACAACCCCAAATCAAAATCTCCTTAATGGCGAGACAACCCCAATCCAATGATCATTACACCACTAGGCAGGCATGATCCCAATCCAATGATCATTACCCCACTCGGCAGGCATGTCCCCAATCCAATGATCACTACCCCACTCGGCAGGCATGACCCCAATCCAATGATCACCACCCCCAAAGGGATGAGATTCCAATACGATGATCACCACCCCAAAGGGACGGGATACTTTCTTCTTCATGAGACAACTCTATTTATAGTGATCATCAAATATACTTTCCTAATTTGTTTCCTTTCCAACTAAGGAATACAATCAACCAAATTAGGAAAACCAAATCTTTCCAAAACAAGGAATCAAACCATTAGGAAATAGATTCAAACTCAAAATAGGAAAATCTTCCTAAAAGGAAATCCTTGTGATTCAAGACAATCCTAACAAATCTCCACCTTGACTTGAATTGCCTAAAACTTTTGAATCTATTTCCTTTGATCACTGTCAAACCAAATTTGTCTCCATAATTCAATTCATTCTCTATCAAATCCAAAATATTTCTCCACCTCGAATGAGAAACTACCAATTCCCAAATCCAGATTGTCACGTCCGTAATCTAGGGCTATTCGTCTGCTTAATTTTGAAAATTTTCTTAATTTTTTATTTATTTTCGTTATAAGGGTAAAATGGGCATTTTTGAATTATGTTGACTTTTCCGGTTTGACCAAATGATTTGACTTAGTTGACTTTTGGGTTTGTTTTGAGAACAAATTGATATTTGAGCGATTTTTGTAATTATTTTATAAATGGGGTTATTTTTAATTAATTTATAAACATGTGGGTTTATGACGATATTTGCCACCCATATAAAAGTGAAAAGAAGAGTTTTGATTCATTAGTCACACAAACCTAGAAATTGGCTTTCACGTGTTCATCACTTTTCTCTCAAAACCAAAAACCTCTCTACGGATTTCAAAGCCGCGATTTTCTAAGCTTTCAATTGGATTGTTGTGCTGCCTCGATTTTCTTCACACCTAGGTAATGTGTTCTTTAATTCTCTTGGATTTAAAGCATATTATTGATTTTGGGATTTTGGTTTAGATTAGGGTTTGACGAATTGATTTGGGGATATTGTTATTAACAGTATGGGTTTTGAAACCTTGTAGTCAATTTCATGATTTGGGTTATATGGGGTTTCAATTGATTTTTATTTGTTTTTGGTTATAAACCCTAATAATTGCGAATTGGGAATTTATGGATTATTCTTGATTTGGTGTAGACCAAGTTGGGGATCGTCAACCGGAGTAATTTCGGTGATATTTTGGATTAGTGAATAAGGTTAGTAGCCATGTTTACGCCCTCACTATTGTTTGATTTGTTTGTTTATTTGTTTGCAAATTGGTTAAACTAAAATAAGTTAAAATCTATGATTGAATACTTATATTGCTGCATTTGATATAATTTGCTTGGGAATATTGCTGCCCTATTATTTGATTATGTTCGGACATATGAAATTGTGTCCATATTCGTTGCTATCTGTCTGTTATTTGGAACCTGAATTTTGTAATCTGCTAAAGTCCTGTCCTAAGGTTAATACGATAAGACCAGCATGTTGTTAGGAAAAACTAGATGTATACATCGATGCGCGAAAGCGTATATGGCCTTGATTGCCAACCACTTTCTGGATGCGACGGCATCATTTCTGGAGCTTGGCTTATTTCTGGATGCGACGGCATCATCTCTGGGATCTTTGATCCATCTCTGAGGGTTTAACCCTATCTGTCTGTTTTGTTCCCGATTTTGTTATTAGACTAAGGACAGACCTGGTAAGTTAAACACCTAATTAATTTGGGTAATCTGAACTCTGTGATAATGATGTGATTCTGCTTCTGGTATGTGTTGGATATGTTGTGGTTTATTTCTGGCTGCTGCTAGTTGTTTTCTTTTGGGTTCTAACACTGGGTAGTGTTTATTGTGACTACTAATTGGATGTAAGTGCTTGGATTAGACCCTACTAGGTAGCTAGACTTTGTTTGTTGATCGAAATAACTTGAAATAGGCTTAAAAAGTGCCCAGGGTCCACAACCGGACTGTTTACCGGATTAGATACCGAACTGTCACTTAAAACTGGAAAACTGAACGTAGGATGGTCTCTGGACGAACTCCTTACCGAGCTGGTTACCGAAATACAATTCGGTCAGACTGGAGATCATTAGATTCACTCTCTGGACGAATTACTTACCGAATAGGTTACCGAATTATAGTTTGGTATGAACCTCCGAAGACTATTCAACCTCTCTGACCGAACTTTTCACCGAGTTAGGTACCGAATTACAATTCGGCATGTTTGAGAGAATTGAAACTCTTTGACCGAGCTTTATACCGGAATAGGTACCGAACTGTCACTTAAACTTTCCTTGGATTCGTATAATTGCTCTCTGACCGTATAGCTTACCGGAATATTTACCGAACTACAATTCGGTAAGTCTGGTAACGCTCTCTGACTGTATAACCTACCGGACTGCTTACCGAACTACTATTCGGTTACGGTCTTCCTTCTGAAAATAATTTGATAACTGTAAAGCCTTTTTCAGTCGGTAATTGTAATAATCTGTAATCATTTATCCTAGATCACTTAAAGGGGATTAATTTTGGGATAACTTGTTTGATAATCAACTTGTTTGTTTCTGTTTGTACCCTTTTGGTTGTTAACTAACTTGCATTTGTGGATGACATACTATTCTATTTAATAAGATGCATCTGTATGTGTTTGTTAGGCATTGGCTTACTAACCAGACATCGATAGTCTAATCCTTCGTTGTTTCTATTTTTGTTTTGTATGTTTTGAACCCTTTTTGGGAATGGAATTGTTGAGTTCAGACAGTTAGGTGGGATAGCAGGATATCACTAGCATCAAGCATTCACATGGCATCCTTTTCAGATTTGGATTTCATATCAATTTACTTTGCTGGATTTATTTCTGTATTTTGAACCCGCTGCACATGTTTTGGATTTGTTTTCAGATTAATTACACTTGAGATATTTTTATGTAATTGTCTTTCATTTCGAATTAGTAGTTCAACTACAATTTGGATTTGGATTTATTTTCGAACTATTTTAATTTGGATTTATAAGAACTGTCTTTCAGATTTGAATATGATTTGTATTTATCTGTCTCTATCTGTCATCTGTATGTTATGTTTCTGTCTTCCGCATGTGACATCCGATCTCCGCGTCCCCTTTTCCGTCGGGGCGGGGGTTCGGGTGTTACACAGATGTTTTCAGTTCTTGATCTCAATATCATACTTTACCATGCTTCCAAAATGCAACAGTCATATTCTGTTCAATATCTCTCCTTCTAGAAATCTCAAAAACTCATCTCCACCGTCCAAACTTAACCTTAATGTGTCTTCTACAATATATCCAAAATTCAGCCTAATCCAACGGTTCATTCAAGAAATATACCTTTTTCAATCTGACAGCGCAGGACAGATCCGTGAAACCCATGAAACCAATTGTTGATGTCATATCTCTTTATTCCAGTTTTTACACCAAAATCCGAACGGTCAAAAGTTAGCCATATATGTTTAGAATATTCGAATAAAATTTGAGCATCATCCAACGGTCGGTTAAGAAGAAATCTTCAATTCTTCCAAGCTGCCCAGAAAATTCTGCTGATCAAAATATTCACTAAATTTATCTCACTGATCTACATCATGGATACGAATTCCATTCGAGGTGTCCACTTCAAACTTGATCTTCAAACAAACCTCCACCAAAGATCTGATACCAAATTGTTGGGAAATTTTCGGTTCTATCCCAATTACTTCCTAGTCCTTAATTCGATTCAACCAAAACAATCAGCCCAGACACAAACACAATATTTAACGTGGTTCGGCAAATTGCCTAATCCACGGAAAGATAACAACTTTACTATGAGAAATAAGAATTACAAGTCATTTAGACAACACTCTCTCTCCACACAAAATTGCTTTCTTTCTCAACCAGAATCTCTTTTAGGCGAATAACTTCACCACGGCAAGACAGCCCCAAATCAAAATCTTCTTAATGGCGAGACAACCCCAATCCAATGATCATTACACCACTAGGCAGGCATGACCCCAATCCAATGATCATTACCCCACTCGGTAGGTATGACCCCAATCCAATGATCATTACCCCACTCGGCAGGCATGACCCAATCCAATGATCATTACCCCACTCGGCATGTAAGGCCCCAATCCAATGATCATTACCCCACTCGGCAGGCATGACCCCAATCCAATGATCACCACCCCCAAAGAGATGAGATTCCAATACGATGATCACCACCCAAAGGGACGGGATACTTTCTTTTTCATGAGACAACTCTATTTATAGTGATCATCAAATATACTTTCCTAATTTGTTTCCTTTCCAGCTAAGGAATACAATCAACCAAATTAGGAAAACCAAATCTTTCCAAAATAAGGAATCAAACCATTAGGAAATAGATTCAAACTCAAAATAGAAAAACCTTCCTAAAAGGAAATCCTTGTGATTCAAGACAATCCTAACAATTAGAATAATAAAATAACAAAGATGAAAAGACATAGTATAAATAAAATAACACAGAAAATGAAAAGATATAGTAATAACTGATAAGAAAGTTGAAGAGATGATGAGAAAGTTAAAGAGTCTAAATAAAATTATAATGGCAAATAAGTAAATAACTTGTCAATCAAACCTATTTTATAAATGAGAATTCTAGAAATCTAGATATGCACGTTAGCGTGTTTTGGAATTTATATATCTATATAAAGCAAAATGACAAAGTTTATATGCTTTGAAATCTTGACACATGGCAAATACGTGGCTATTGTTGCCCAATTATAATGTGCCACACGTAACGCGAAGTTGCCACCAAATAAATATTGGTTATTATCATTTATTCTCTCCTTTTATTATTATTTACTTTGCGATTCCTTCTTTCCTATTCCATAAGTTCTCTTCTTTTCTATTTATTCTTCAATCTTATTATTTTTATTGTATGACTTCTTATTTTCTCTATAGAAAAACCATTACTGTACTAAAATTGCAAAGATTGAAAAAACAAGAAGATCAGTGATTACCAATCGAGTATAGAGGTTTCGTGGACGATCTTGCCTAAATCATTATTGATATATCTATTCATAAAGATTTCAATACCTATGATCATTGATCGAAGGCCCGTATTGGCAGAAATGAGTTTCAGATCTGACCTACGCGCTTTGGAACTACTAAGTCGTCAAGCCTGATGAAGATAAAGTAGACTAATAAGCCCCTAAGCTTGGAAGTATTACCCAACATTTTTGTTGCTAGATAGGATCGATGACTATACGCAAAGGTTTACGTGGGTATTTCTCTCTTAAGTTCTTTTTCATTTAGCTTTTTAATTAACTAGTAAATTGACTCGCGCTTCGCGTGTAAAACTATTTTTTTAAAAATTAATTTGTATATATTATTTTTATTTTTATTTAATAATTATATATACTTAAATAAAATTTATAAATGTAATTACATTCATTTTTAAATAAAATATGAAATATATTATATATATATATATATATATAAATAAAGGAATGATTCATGCTATTAAGTTATAAGTTCAATATTATCGAGTGTTGGTATTTTATTTGTTTATTACAATACGGTTTGTGAATATATTTATATATAATATAATAAATTTATTTATTGATCACACTTTTTTATATTTTAAAAGGAATGGAAAGTCGAAAATAAAATATTTATTTTTTTAATTTTATATCTAAATAATAATTGTTTATGATAATTTAAAAGATTTATTTTTATAGTATATATATATATACAAATAAACTTGAATACAAAATTATTACTATAATCAATTTTATAGCTCAAAATTTCTAAATAAAAGTAATTTAAATTTTTTGAAATTTGAATATATAGCTCAGATTTCTAAAATTTAATATAATAATTTTATGATAATTTAAAGATTTTATAAATTTGAATTTCAATAATCAATAATTATTTTATAAATATTTTAAAAATTATTAACTTTCATAAAAATAGTAAATTTGAAATTTTTAAAAATACTGTCAAATATTTTCATTAATGGAAGAATATAAATAATCACGAGATATGATTTTTAAGAATGGTGGTAATGGATAAAATAATAATTATTATTTTTATTTATTTAACTTCATAAAACTATACATGTGTTTATATATATATATATATATATATATTATTTTCTATATTTATTTGCATATTTAAGGTGATAAAATTATTTAAAACTTGAAATTAAAGTTATCATTAAATCCATTTATAAAACAACAATTATTTATGGCAATAGATGTAACGTACATCAATGGACAAAATTAATTTATCACTTAATTACAACAACTATAATTTAAAAGAAATGAAAAGTTACCAAGTTTAAAATAATTGATTAATGCATTGGTATTATTCATTAAAACTAATACAACAATAACAATAAATAAATAAAATTTTTAAATATCTAATAAAATTTACAAAATAAAATGTTATACTTAAAAACAAACATATATCTATGATTGTTTATATTTCTTTTCTTTCTTTGTTTTAATACAATATATTACTTAATTAGCTAACATTAACATAAACTTATAAATCCAGAAAACATCCCAAATTGATATTTCAAATTTGACTAAGAGTTTTTACATTAATGAATATTATACTAATTTATATAAACAAAAAACAAAAAAATAAAAACAGTCAACTATAATGATTTTCTTCTCTTACAGTTAAAGAGAGTTATTGTATCTCCTCCATTTTGTTTTTCTCTATTTTTCAAAAAGTTTTGTTTTCTTCTATTTAAAATACCTGGAAAAAAAATATTAATTAGACAATAAAATCAAAATATATATATATATATATTAAAATATATAGAAACACAAATATTTGCGTAGACAAATGAGAGGGAGAAAAATAATTACCAATTTTTACAGCTCATTGTAATCCCAATCTGTTGTTTTGTTCAGAATGGATAAAGTATAAATAGAGAAAGATGTTCATGAATAATAAACGAATTAATATATGAAAAGTTGTTATAATGTATACAAGATATATAATTAATAAAATTTTAATGCTTTTAAACATTTTTTAGAATATTATCATAATATTCTTTTGAATTTAGAGTGATGAAAAAGTTAAGAGACTAAAACGAAAACTTGCAATTACTCGCAAAAAACGAAGTGAAGGGTTTCAAGAATTAATGGAAAAATAAAGTAAAAAAATTATAAAAAAGACTTAGAAAGAGTTATACTGAGAAATTCACCCTACTAATTCACCATGCTTTTTAGTAGATGTGTATCTGTCAAAAGTAAAAATCTTTAGATAAGAAATATATTTGTTCAAAGTGAATTTATACATCTTACTTGTGTAGTCTCCAATTGAAAATCCTCTTCTTGCATGAAATTCCATCATATAAAAGAACAACCACCTGATTTCCAATAACCATGAGCAAACAATATAAATTAAGATTAATATTTGAATTAAGTATAAATAATAAAGCTAGCAGCATCGCAACAAACAACATTAACAATTGACTAAAATTACTGTAGTTGTAAAATCCAAATAAGCAAAATAAAAAATCCCAACCACAGACCACAAAAACATTTAACTATCATATCTGTACAATTCCAAAAAACACTAATAAAAATAGCCGCAAATCAGATCAGATAAATAGATTTAGCAGAGGGATTGAACCAATTAGGATTCTTCATATCCACCTAAATGAAGCTCTACAACATACATCCATGTCCAGCCGACAACACAAATCAAAAAGTATTCTCTTCGAACTTTATCTCATAAAAAATACCATAAGAATTGTTGTTTGTAACTAAAATTGAATCCAAAAAGAAGAATGAGGAAATAAATAACAAAAAAGATGAGAAGAGAGAGGGTGAGAAATAGGAAGAGTGGAGGGAAATGAGAAGTTTCCTTTTTCAATTAATTAAATTATTAAATTACTAAATTATGAACCATTAATACTCGAAACCTCTATATTTGAAATTGAAGAGACAAAAAAGTGCAATAATTGTGAAAACCATACATAAAAATGGAGGTAATGGGTTTTAGGAAGTTAAAGGGAGGGAGAAAGTGGTAAAAGAGACTCTTAAAAGCTAAAAACACGTGTCATTGTTTCATTCGCACAATATGTTCAAATGTCAAAACATTCTATTTTAGAGGTTTTTCTACCCATTCGAGAACTCTCGGCTTGTCCACGTCAATTGGTGGGCCCGCTGAGAAGTTCTCCTTTATATAATATATAGATTGGTCAGAAATTGATACTGTTTGATTGATTTTTCCCTCTATAAAGTATGTTTTTGTTTGACTTTGGTGGATTAATTTTGGGTTTCTTGAGGTTTTTGTTTATCTACGGTTGAATCTCAATTGTTGATGAATTTTTTAATTGACAACTTTAGGGGAGGAAGACAAATAAATATGTAGCGTGTGAGAATCTATATACGGTATATATAAATCAGCAACTCTCGGGCCCACCAAGCTGATGTGGAGGATTGAGATTGAGTTTTCCGTAGAAAAACAACAAAAATGGTAAGTTTTGAAATCTGAAGATACTTTGCGAATAATATTATTACATTTGTCCTTGAATTAAAAAATATGTCAAATTAATATTTTGATATCTTTTTCTTTTTATAATTATCATCTTAAAATATCTTAAAAGATACTTTTAAGAATAAATGAAATCTTTATTATATGGTAGTTTTTATGTATTAAATTGACATTAAATATATCTTTTTGACATTTAAATATATTAAATATTAACCTTTTCATATATCATACATTAAATACATTTAACATATGTATATAAATAGATAATATATTAAATATTAACCTTTTCATATATCATACATTAAGGGCTCACATGGATCATCGTATAGGATAAACACAGAATAGTATAAGAAAAAAGATTAGGATAAAAGTTTTGTATAAGGATTAAGTTATCCATATACTGTATTTGGTCGGTTATCGTATAAGTAACATGATAGGATAACAAAGTACTAAACCTATATTTGATAAACCTCGATAAGTAATAGGATAACAGTACGGATTACCAAAATACCCAAAAATTTGACAAGTAATAAAATAATTATTTACGGATTAACAATAAATAAATAAAATATAATAAAAATATATTAATATATTTTTTAATAAAAAAGCATTAGGAATAATCCTAAAAAACCTATGAGGGTTTTAGAAATTTCTCCAAAATCTCCGTAATTTTTTTCCCAATGTCAATGAATGTCCAATTTACTATTATTTACTATTTTGACTTTTTTTCCTATAAATTTTCGAAGGGTAATTTGGTCATTCCAGTTTTAATTTTAAAAAAACATTAATTAAAAAATAAATTAAAAGTAGAAATTTAAAATATAAAAACTCTAAAAGGGTAATTTGGTCATTTTAATTTTCAAAAAAATTTCTAAAATCCTCCGGATATTTTTGGGATTATTCCAAAATTTTATGTAGAATTTTATTTTTATTTATTTTTTTTCTTTTATCAAAGGATAATTTAGTAATAACATGATGAACATCTAATACGAAAAGTACGTGATAAAGTTATCGGAGCATTTATCAATGATAAAGTTATCCTATATGTATCGTATAAAATTATAGTTCATATTATTTTATCCTATTCTAAATAGCAGTCAAATGCTTGATAAACATATAAATCGTATTATGTTATCCTATCCTATTTCTTATCTTATAAACCATGTGAGCCCTAAATACATTTAACATATGTATATAAATAGATAATTTTGTAAATGATTTATTTTTTCACTATATTATAT
Organism: Cardiospermum halicacabum; assembly: GCA_031304145.1. NCBI lineage: Eukaryota > Viridiplantae > Streptophyta > Magnoliopsida > Sapindales > Sapindaceae > Cardiospermum > Cardiospermum halicacabum. The sequence goes on from CM062393.1 coordinate 15,037,839, forward strand.
ATATATATATAAAGAACTCTGCGGGAGGTCTATGAAGGTGATATGACACGTCCACAGTTATTGCTAGGTTGAAAAATAGCTAAAACTATATTTTTTCTATTCCATTTGCATTTTACAAATAAAAATGCTACATATGACACTTTATTTTTATTCTCATTAATTATTCCATCTTCTCTCTCTTTCTCCATATATTTGGAACTCAATTCGCTTTCATCATTTCTTCTCCGCTAACGTTGGTCCCATTTTAGTTGCAACATTAGGGTTCTAGACACTATTTATCGACTAATTTTATTTTACATATTGTAATTTAGGTATATGAAAAAATATAGTCAAATGAGATCTTATTTTATTCGTTGTAATGTCTACTTTTCAAATATAAAATTACCATAATTTTTAGACGTGTACAATTCAAGATATTTACCGTTAAAATTATGCCTCGTAGGGGAGAACAGTTTTCGATTTTTACCGAAACCGAACATATAACCGAAAAAAATTTCGGTTCTGTTAACCGAAAATATGTATATTTTCGGTTTTCGGTTAACCAAAAATTGCGGTTCGGTTTTCGGTTTCGATATTGGAAAATTTCGGTTAACCGAAAATCGAATTTTTAACCGAAATTTCTAGTTTTAGGGATTTTATCTTAAAATTTATTTAAAAAAATTAATTATTTTTAAGAAATAAGTAGATATATTGTCAATATATTTGGTTTTAAGTTATTTTATTAAAAAATTTGGTGTTTTATCTTAAAATTTATTTAAAAAATTTAATTATTTTGAAAAAATATAATTTTTCAGTTAATTATTTGGTTTTCGGTTAACCGCAAAAGTTTGGTTTCGGTTTTCAGTTAACCGTTTTATTTTCGGTTCGGTATTCAGTTATTAAAATTTGAAGTTCGGTTAACCAAAAACCGAATTTTCGGTTCGGTTTCGGCTAACCGAATTCTCACCCCTAATGCCTCGGCAAATATGCAAAAAGAAAATGTTGCAAGATTTGTGGGACGGAGGGAGTATTTTCTTCTTCCTTCTAAATTAATGTTCTCTCTTCTCTCTTCATAATGTAGTTACCAATTAAATCTCATCATCTTCTCAACATTCTCCATTATTTTGATATATATATATCATATTGATTTAACCAATTAAATCTCATCATCTTCTTCAATATACTCGATTATTGTGATATAAATATATATTAATTTATCTTGATTTTAATACAATCATATCTTCAGTTCCAATTTTCACAGTGGTATTCTTGGAACCGGACTTAAATGGGTGTGTCACTATAGTAACCGTGGAGTTAATCATGTGACATCATACTCAACCAATAAGGTAATAAGAAATTCCAACTGTGAAGTCAAAATATTTGAGTTTTAGATTTACTAAGTTATCATATAAGAAATTCCAATTGCAAAGTTAATATTGAGTTTTAGATTTACTAAGTTATGATCTGGATTTGTTTTTTATAAATTTGTTTGGGGGAGTTTTTAGGCTTCAAAGAAACGTGTTAGCATGATATGTTCGCAATCATGGGATGATATTTCTGGTACAACAACAACGTAGTGGTGCATCGGCTATCGAGACTAGAATGAAGCTCTATATATCAAATTTGAAACATAGTAAATTTAACGATGACATTAATGTATATTTTTTCTTTATATTATCATGTTTATTATTATTATTATTATTATTATTATTTTATTGAATCTTGTTATGTTATTATTTGATATTGATAAGAAATTCAAATTGTCAATTCAATATTTGATTTTAGATTTAACAAACGGTTTCATTTAACATTTTAGTTTTTTTTTAATGTAACATCTTTTTCTGGATTTTTTACATGTTGAAGACGACTTGACAACATAATATATTTGTAAATCATGTAATAGCAGTTGTAATGCCCTGACAACATTAATGTATATTTTTTTATTTGTATAATTTTTTTGTTTAGTGAATCCTACTATTTAATTATTTCATATGGATTGATACTTACAATTATTATTATTATTTTTCTATTATGGTATTGTAAGGATGCTATATCAAAACTTAACAATAAAAAAATTGAAGATGGATAATCCCAACAAATTTATTGTAAGAAATAGGTAAACGTGATTTAAATTAGTTATGCAAGTTTGATTTTATGAAAAAGTTTAACTTGATTGATGAATAATTTTTTTTATAATTATTCTTATTTACACAATATTATATATATTATTTAATTTATTCATTATTGTTAAATATTAAAATTATATAGTCTGAAAATTTGCTCAAAATTCCACACTATTCCCTATATTCATTGTAAATAATAACCCGAATTTTAAATATATTAATATATTAATAAAATAATTTGATTAAGCACATCTATATTTCTTAGTTGTATACTTTACAATTTATTTTATAACAAAAAATAAATTCAAATTAACACCAAATTATTATCAACAAAAACTAATTTATAGTTTGATGGTTTAATTTATTGATAATAATTTAGTTGTTAAAAAAAAAAAACAATTATCATACTAACTTTTAATAGTTCTGTGTTTGTTTCATAATTTTTCTTACATCATCATTTAATTTTTTTTACAATATTAAAATTGATTTTCATTTCAACTTATTTAGTAATGATAATCATATTGACAAGTAAACAGTAAATTACACTAGGTTCAAAATGCTTTTGAGTGTATTAGATTAAAGTCATTGGGTGTATATATGATGATACGTTTTTAAATAATAATATTTTAAAATATATAAATCAAATTATAATTTTATGTTAAATTAATGATTCTACTAAATCCATTTGCATTTTTTCATGTTTTCTAAATTCTAAATCTTATTTTATTAGGATTTTAATTGATTTATATTACATATAATGTTTATTATTTTTTAGCTAATGTCTTTATGAATATTTAATTTTTCTCCTTAATTAAATTAAGACTATGTAATAACATTAACTATTCCCCTTAGACAATTCATATTTTTTAAATTTAATGAATTTAAATAAATATTTTAATTCATCTTTTCATATACTCAAACTTACCTCGAATAATAATTAATTAATTGAATTATGAAAGCTAAAATGTATTAATATATTTTTTTAATTATATAATATTAATTAATTTTTAATACAACGTGCATTAAAAAGTTTTGACACATTTATATTTTTCAAGCATGATATTTTTCTTTACAAATATGTCACTTTATATCGATTTAGAATAAATTACAACACTTTATATGAGGTTGAAGATGCTTTTTGGTGCATTGGAGTGTATACTAAATAGAGTTAAGGCATTGGATGCAACATTTGCATATTTTCAAATTTAATAAAGTGTAATAAAAATTTAATTTTCCTCTTTCTATATGTATTAAATAAAATTAAGACGGTATAGTATCATTAATAATTTACTAAAATCATTTAAATTAAACAAGTTTATTGAATTTGAATAAAAATTTAAATAAATATTTTCATTATTTTTAACTTACATTCTATGGCTAATTAAATGAATAATAAAGTTTATAAATAATATCTTTAATTAAAACAAAATACTCATTCTTGATTAGAATTAAAAAAAAAAAAAATGTATCCATCCATTTGTGCTATATATAGAATCGTTAAATAAAGTATCCAAACTAATAAAATTTAACTTATAATTAAATAAGATTAAAACTCCATGTTAACATTAATTATTCCACTAAATTCATTTACATTTCTCGAACAAATTAAATCTAAATAAAAGTTAAATTTTCATATTTTCATATACTAACTTACAAACACAAATCTCTTCGTAAACTTAATTTTTGAGTTATTTGTACAAATGTATTAAAACAAACGATTCTTAATATAATATCTTCCCTTTGCTGTGAATATATTAAGAGTTTTATTCATCTAATAATATGATATGATTAATATAATAACATATTTAATCCCGCGCATCGCGGGGTAACTATACTAGATCTTTTATATATAGATAGATTTCTAATACCTGCGTTTGTGTTTTAGACTGATGTTAAACCTAAGAGCTTCTTTTATTCCTTTTATAACTTAAACCTACGTAGTTCCTATAATTAATCTACAACTTATTTTTCTTTTTCTAATATTAATAGGTTTCTTTTAATAATAATAATAATTATTATTATAATTTTTTATTTTATTGGTGTTAGGATTTTCGGTAACCAATTCGATGATCAAGATAAAAAATAAACAAAACGCACAAACGATATATCGTGGTTAGCAAATTGCTTAATCCACGGAAGCCAACAACTTTTTATTTCGAAACAGTCTCACAAACAATCAGACAACTCTCTCTCAATAATCTACCAAACAATTGTATTCAATCAATCAAACCAATTGATGAACAGATAACTCTACTCACAGACACTCTGTGCCCTCAACCAATATTATCTGTCATACCCAAAACTCTAGAGTACATCCCATATTTATAGCTAACATCAAACCTAATTCATATGGGAGTATCTAACTCAATAAGAAAATAAAATCTAAACCAAACTAGAAATCAAACCAAAACAAGAAAACTAAATCCTTCTCAAATAAGAAATAAACCATTAGGAAAAAGACCCAAAACTCAAAATAGGAAGTCTTTCCTAAAAAGAAATCCTCGTGATTCAAGGCAATCCTAACAATTGGAGTAGGAGTATTGACTATAATGCTGAAATTTGTCACTTTTATAATTGATGTACACTTTAATATTATTTTTTAAGATACCTACTTATTTTTCCTAGATGATCTTATTATACTTAGTGAATTTTCGAGCTCGTCATTGTTCAAAACAACCCAAGTGTACGCTCTCTACTAAATATTGTGTACGCTCTCTACTAAATATTGTTAGGACGTGGAATATAAATTTTATAATTATAAAAACTACAAAGATATGTTATTAAATACTATAATTATTATATTAAAAGATTTATTTGCTCAATTGAAATATTAAAAGTTATTTTAATTTTTTAAAAATATTTTATATTAAATTAGAAAATTTTGTACTGTGAATATTTAAAATGAAAAACTCTATTTTGACTAGTGTTTGAAAAATCAAAAAACTAAGAATCGAGATTGTGAACCTCTAGACCGAAATCGAGATGAACTTTGAAATGGCGGAAGGCGGGACAAAATTGAGTTTAAGCGGTTTAATTAAAAATTATCAAAATAAAATATATTAATTTATTATAAAATGTAACTGAAAATTAGGTTACATTTACGTAAATATTTCAAATTCCACATAATATATAGTAATTTATTATAAAATGTACTTAAAATTTAGATTATATTTATAAAAATATTTCAAACTCCATATAATTTGTGGTCCATCACTAAAATAATGCACATTGTGTCTACAAATAAAATTTTAACAGACATTTAAATAGTTCTGAAGAAAATTTTTTAAACTTTCGGACAATTACCAAATCTTCTTATAAAATTTTATTGTTATTTAAATCTTTTTATTAAATTGAAGAAAAAAACTTAAAAGAATCATCTTTACTGAATTGTAAAATTATTTAATCGTTAAAAAAATCATATTGCTTAAAACATCTCCCTAAAAGACGGATGAAATTTTATTTCTGTTTCAAATTTAAAAAATGTTTTAATTTTTCATGAGAATTTATTTCACCTCATACAATTTAACACTTATTAATAATAATAATAATAATAATAATAATAATAATAATAATAATAATAATAATAATACCAATAATATATATATATTTTTTAATTTTTCATTCGCTTTCATATTTTTTTAATATAATAATTTTTATTTTTAAAATTTTTATTCCTCAAGGAAATTGGAACCCAATTTGTGCATTCTGTTCTGTTCCTGATGCTCTAACTTGTAAAACTACTGGAAAATCGAGTGCTAGGGTTTAAGCGAAAACCCCACACAAAAGTCAAAATCAAATTGGTTCCTCTTCCATGGCTACTCTCTCCTCCAGAATCCATCGTTCTCTGCTCTCACACCCCGTCTACGTCTCTCGCGTTTCCATGGCATTTTCAACCTCCAACTTCGACACTTCAACTCTCAACTCCGACACCAACAACAACAGCGAGTCCCTCCCTGACTCTGAATCCCAGACCTCTGCTGACCGTCCGCCTGTTTACGAGCGCAAACTCGAAAACGGCCTCGATATGGGCATTTATAAGGTTTTCTTCCCTTCCCTTCATTTCATGATAATATGTATTCTGTGGTTTTATTTATGCTCTAAAATTTTGTTGCAGGCAATATTGGTTGGGCAAGTGGGTCAAAATCCAATGCAGAAGATGCTAAGAAATGGAAGAAATGTGACATTATTCTCAGTGGCTACTGGTGGGATTCGTGATAATCGCAAGCCTATGGATGATGAAGATCCAAGGGATTATGCGAATCGCGCTTCTGTTCAGTGGCATCGGGTCTGTGTTTACCCTGAGAAGTTGGGCCAGACTGTCATGAAGCATGCCCGTACTGGGTGAGCTTTTCTGCTGCTATTTGAATGCCTTCATTTGAACTTATCTTTTATCTGCTTATTATGGCTTTTAAAGCTTATAATGAACTAGTCTAAGAGTACTGTTTCGACATCTTTTGTATGCTTTTCAATATGATGTTCAAAGTAGCGTCACATGGTCCACCCACTTAGCATATTAGGCTATAATGGTGGTGATATTGCAAATTTTCTAATTTAGTGTGATAAATCACTTGTTGGATTATATCTCATACATGCGCTTTAAAGTCAGTTTATCATCACATAGGTCATCACTTCTGTTCATGGATTTCCATCTAGTTGTTTTCTGTATATTAGATGACTTCCCGAAACAACTAATGTTGTTTACTGCAGAAAACAAGTCATTCTGTATCAATTTAAAGCTTGCAATGGTTGAATAGTCTTGAGTTTAATGTTGTTCCTTTCTTGCTACGAGTTATGACATCAGAGGTTTATTGTTTATGCAGAACAATTCTGTATATAGAGGGAAATCTTGAGCAAAAGGTTTTTACTGATCCAATGACTGGGGTTCGGCGAATACGAGAGGTTGCAGTCCGTGCAAATGGTAACAATCATTTGATACAATTATTTAGATAAATTTGCTTACTTTTTTTTGACAAAAGCATAATTATCTCACCATATAAGTCAGACTGCTCTTTTATACATTTTGATGAAGTCCAACTTTAAATATATATCATTCCCATTTGATAAGCTTCACTAGTACTTGTGATGTCATCAGAATTTGTTGAGCACCACTAGCCAACAGTGAACTGTTGTTGCTTACTGATCTTGTTAAAATCTTTTTGTTTGTGGATTTGCTAGGTCGCATTGTTTTTCTGGGAAATAATGATGACGGACTAGTTCCTAAGAAATCAAAATCTGGTTTCATAGGCTATCAGTAAATGGCAGATTGGGATCGGATCAGGTTTGTTTTGCTTGTAATCAATATCTGTTAGTTTTGATCATAACCAATCTATTTCTGTAGCTATCCTCGCAACTGATTTATAGTAACTTGCAGTTGATGTAATACATTTTTTCAGTTACCTAGGAGCCCAATGAGTATAGGGAAACTTTTAGCTGTGGTACTTTTGTATTGGTTGCTTTTTATGATATTATAAGGCGTTAAAGATATGAAATTGTTATTACACCATCCGTTGAACTTAAAAAGCTTTCATAATCTGGTTTCTCAGTTGATCGATGTGGAAGTGGGTGCTATTCCAAGGGATGGCAATTTGGGGGACAATACGGGTGGGGAGGCAAATTTCCTTCTATCTCGGTCGCACAAAGCTTATATCCATACTTTTGTGTGTACAAGGGATGAATAGGGTATAATTGACGAGTGTAATCTATTATTTCAATCCAAATAGAATTATATAGGTGAATTATTAGTATTTTTCAAGAAGATTTTTATAGTGATTTTTTAAAGCATATTTATAAGTTATAATAAAATATAAGTATATCTTTTGCCCCTAAAGTTTATTTCCATTTTTTTTTTCAAAAACAAATATAAGAAAAAGAAAAATGATATCTGTTGATGATGTGTTATCATATTAATACTTAAAAATTAGGTTTGAGTCTTACTACTAAATTTATATTCACCAATCAATTTATCATTTGATTGTAATTGTAACAATAGTTAATGTCACTTAATTTATCATTTAAATTTGAATTCTATTAGATACATGATCATTATTCAATTATTTTATTTGAATAAAATAATACTTTCAAGAAAAACAAAATTACAGTTTTAGTCTATTTTTTTAAATTTGAAAATTCTAAAATAAATCAATTAAATTTTGTTGTGTAAGAAAAATTACAGTTTTAGTCTATTTTAAATTTGAAAATTTAAAAATAAACCAATCAAATTCTTTTAAGTTTTTAAGTATTTTAAAGTTTGTTTTCGGAACTAAACCAAGTTATCTAAAATACCCCTTCATAATTCTAACAAGGGATAATGTATATATTTGGGGCTGCTTATGATTATAAAATAATCATTTTTGGGACGGTGAAAAGTCAAGTGTACCCTTCATCTATTCCAAATTTACATTCTACACATTATTGTTGTATATGTAAATTTAGGAGGAAGGAATGGGCATGCTTGAGATTTCACCACCCCATAAGTGATTATTTTACAATCACAAGCAGCCCCAAACATATACAATGTAATTGTGGGTACCTGAGTTGTGCAAAATTTTCAATTAGGTACTCCAACTTTGCGAGATTTCATATAGTTACTCCAACTTGCAAATTACAGGTCATTTAGATCATTCGGTTGACATGTCGCAATTTGTGAGCAGTACCTATATGAAACATTGTAAAGTTGGAGTACTTATATAAAATCTAATTTTCATTTCATGTTGGAGTACCTATATGAAACCTCCCAAAGTTAGAGTACCTATATAAGGATCTAATTTGCAAGTTGGAGTACCAATGTGAAACCTCGCAAACTTGAAGTACCTGAGTGAAAATTTTGCACAACTATAAGTACCCGCAATTACATTATCCCTTCTAACAATTCAATTTATATTTTTTCAATTCAATTAACTAAAATTAAGTGTTAAAATGTCAAATTTATCTTTCACAAATATCTTTTAATATTATTATTTAGAATTTTATATTTACCTCCTATTAACAATAAAAAATTAAAAAATAATTAAAAAATTAACATGGTTGAACTGCCGTCGCCGAAAACCTCTGTTGATCTCATTAGAGCTCTGGTGATCGCCGCCACACATATGATGCTTGAACAACCTTTATTATATACTTTGGAGCACCGTCGCAGCAAACCACGTCGGAGCGCTAAAGAAGTCTGAGGATGATTTCTGAGATAATTTTTTAGAAGTCTCAAAAAACGTCTCACATGCAAGATATTTTCTGAGACATTTGCGAGAAGTCTCAGAAAATGTCTCACACACAATACATGTTCTGAGATGTTTCGATTATTATCTCTTGAAACACCTCAGAAAATGTCTCACATGCAGGATGTTTTTTAGGCATTTCGACAGGAGAAAACATTCCTTAAAACTTAAAAAAATATGTTGGAACACCTTAAAAAATATCTCACACACAAGATGTTTCCTGAGCCATTATAATAGAAAACGTCAATATTGAAGCTTTGGTAACCGTCGCCAACCTCGTACGAGCTCCGTCGACTACCACCAACCTCAATGGCAATCATTGCTAACCATACTGTAGCTTTGGAAAACGCTGCCAAACTTGCCAAAGCTCCAATAAAAGGTTATTAATTTTGCCAAAGCTCCACCGACCGTCGCAAACTGTTGCTGACCTAGCTAGAGCTAGGTCCGCCAACCTCTTTAGTACTTCGATGAAGACCACCGACCATATAGGAGCACCAATGATGGTACTGTGAAGGACCAAAAAATATTTGTGAAAGGTTCAAGACAACATCGAATGGATTTGTGAATGTCTTCTACTTGTTATAAACAGTATATTTTACAATCATATAAATTTATGTGAATTTAGATCAAGGTCATTCTAAAATGATCTTCTTTCAAAGCAGTTTGTGAAAGAAAAAAAAAGTATTTGTTTAGGGACTTAAACAACCTCTAACAGATTTTTGAAGAGGTTCAGGAGATCCTGGATAGGTGTAATTGTTGTTGTCTTGTATTCCTATTGACAATTAATAATTCAAGAGTTTATAGGCTGAGAAATGATGAATTCAATCATTCAAAAGATTAGCTTCTACATTCAACCAAATAAGGGGTCAATTTTTTGACTTTATAGAAACAAGCTCATTTTCAACACAATGATAAAATTTATAATAATGGTGGATTTGCAAAGAAAAATCTAAATTTGGAGCTCAATCGGTATGGTAAAATGGTATAAAGCACAGTTTGTTAATATAAAAACAGTATTTGTTGGACGGATTTGTGAAGGACTTCTACTGGTTATAAATCGCATATTTTACCATTATTTGAATGCATGTGTATTCAGACTAAGAATCATTTCAAATTGGTCTTTCTTAATATCAGTTTGTGAAAATAATAAAAGCATTTGTGAAGGGACCTAAATGACCTCTAACATATTTGCGAAAAGGTTCAGGCGATCCAAATTAGGTGTAATTGTTGTATTGTACCTCCCTCAGCAGTTATATAGTGCAAAATCTGAAAGGATGAGAAAAATGAATTCAATCACACAATAAACTAACCTTTACGTGTAACCAAGCAATGAGTCAAAATTTTGGACTTTCTTGAAATGGGTTCATTTACGGAACAATTGTAGCAATTATAATGATGGTTGATTTACAAAAGAGAAATCTAAATTTGGAGCTTAATTAATGATGTAAAAGTTGTATAAAGTGCAGTTTATGAAGGGTAGAAAAGTATTTGTGAAGGGCTCCATGCAACCTTGGGCGAATTTGTGAAAACTTCTTACACATTATATATCATATTTTCATTTGTTATGTGAATTTCATGTTAATATTTGTGGTTAGTAGATTCAGAATTGGTCTTCCTTGGTACTGGTGTGTGAAGGGTAAAAAAGTATTTGTGAATGAGTCTACATGTTTTCTAATGGATTTGTGAAAGGATTTAGAGGATTTGGGACATGTTTAATTATTGTCGTGTACCCCATTAATAATTGCATAGTCCAAGAATTTCGCTACTAAATAGTTGAATTTTATTTAAATAAATTATTATTTATTTTATAAATTATATTTCTAATACTATTGAAATTCAAATTTTTAAGAAAATATTATTTTTAAATAGTATTTTGTAGATATAAAAATAAATGAAATGTTTTGAATTTTTATTTTTTTTAAATGAAAATGAAAATTTCAACAAAATATAATATAATGTTTATATATATATATATATATATAAATTAAAATAAGTTAGATCATTCAGAAATGTAAAAGAATATATTTAAGTTATTACCTAATAAAAAATTAATAACAATAATACTAAAAATGAAAATTGAAATGATGACGGCAATTGTAAAGATAAATATAACAAATTACAAACAATTAAAAATGTGTGAATGAATGAAGCCACTAATTAGATAAAATAGAAGTGTGGAGAATTGTGTTCATAAATTTGCTTCTTCCATTTCAACACAAATTTTAACATGTTAAAAGCAATCAATGCCATATGTGATTAATACACTAGAGTAGTCTTTACTTAAGAATAAAGTATAAAAGCAAATTCAATTTTTATTGATCGAGTTAAATGCCAACATTTCACTTGATGTCTCACACGATAAATATATTCTAGACATTTCGATAAACATGACTACTTGGATGAGTAAAGTCTTTTAATAAAATGTTTCAAAAAATGTTTCACAGATTAGACATTTCTTAAGACGTTTCATACTTTAAATTTGATGGATAAATTTTCTCAAATGTCGGATACATTTTGTTCAGGTAATGACTCGTGTCTTCTTTGCAATTGGTCAATTTGTGGCATGTGGTATTCTCGTAGTGTTTTCGCAATTTTTAATTTTAACAATAGACATGTAGCATTCAAGAATAAAAGTGAAATAGATAATGACAGACACATTATGTGGCTATAGTGAACATATCAGCAATAACATAGAGGTGGCTTGGTATTTGAAATTCTCTAGATACATAGAAAATTTAGTCCCTGCCAACTACAACTAGGCTAAACCAAAGCTAAGCACAACCACACAGCTTGGTATCTGGAGGAGGCTTTAGACATGGTCAATTTAAGTTTAAATGTGCCAAAATTGTCACTACAAGACATCAAGTAGCATTAGCTTACCATGTGTAACAACACCATAATGCTCTTCACATTTTATGATAAGACTTAGAACAACCGATGAACTCGAAGGAGGCAAAAACTTAGCATAAAGGTTGTGTCCTATTTTTAATATTTTACATATAAGGATAATATTACATACAATGGTGACCAAACATGTATATTGGGATACTCATCTAATTACAAACGGCTACCAAACATGTGTATTGTGGGATATTATGCCATAGACGTATCAAAAAATGTATCACGGACTAGACATTTTTTTAGAAGTTTTGTACTATTAATTTAACTGGAAATGTTTGTTTGATCAATAACTTGAGTTTCAACAAAATTTCTCGGCTTAGTTAAATTAAGATTCAATTCTTTGGAGAGCAAATTCTATCATCCAAATGAAGTAAGTTTAAGTGAAAGGGAAAATGGTGGAGAAATGAGAATGACGGAGAATACTAAAATGTGATGGAGTTTGATACGTTTCACCTAACCATCTTAGTCAAGTTAAACATAAAGAACCCATTCTTTAGAGTGTAAGTCTTGTTGAGAAAGATAAAAATGGAGGAGTAAAAGAGTGGAGGAGAATACTTGATCCTGAGTGAGTTTATATAGTGTAGAAGATGATTTGAGAGGAAGAATTTTTATATGGGTATTGTTATCTTTCCATATCTCATTTAGGGTGTAAAAGTAAATTCATTTGGGTAATTGAGTTTTCTTTTCTTTTATTTATTTATTTATTTATTTATTTATTATTTATTTATTATATTTTTTTTAACGAAGGGGCGAAAAAAAGGTAATTTGGTTTATTTTTTAAACTTAGAAGTTTGTAAAATTATTTTAGTGGGCTTTTTAAAGTTGGGCTATAAACTTAAATACAACTTTGAATATAATGAAAATTAAATCCTCCCAATATATGATTATAGAAAAAATATGAATAGAATAGCTAATTATTTAAAATTTATTTAAATAACTATTGAAATATGTTTACTTGATTTAAGTAATTAAATAATTTATTAAATATATAAATTATGAAAAAAATGTATGAATTAAGAGTTAATTGCACTGACCACCTTAAATGATTGCAATAAATGATTGAAAAAAAAACTCGAATACAATTTTCGGGTTAATTAACAAATAAATCATTGATTTAAAGAAAGCTTGGTTAATCAAGAGGTTGACTTTGTTGGCTCAATGAAAACACAATTGTACCCTTAAAAAGAATGATTATTTAATTACTTAAATTATTAATTAAATTAAAAAAAAACATTCAACCATAAAACAAATGGCCATATTCATCTAGAACTTAGGTGTATTGAGACTATTGAAGACGTGATGAATTCTAATGACATTCATTCCTTTTCTTCTAACCCAATATTTAACACAATCCTCCCTTATTTTAGCAAGTACTTTCCATTCTTATCTTTCTTCATTACTTTTGGATGTGTGAATATCTGCCGGTGGTGGAGTTGTTGTCGCTCATCGTCACTATAATTCAATTTCATGAGTATAATCCGGTCCATGGGCAATTCTTTTTGGAGTTGCTAAGGTAAAAAGCTATGCATATATTTGAAATTTCCAAATTCCTAAATAATGTGCTTTTAGATCGATAAAACGCTTTTTTGTACAATGGAGGCTCTTTTTTTATTTTGTTATGATTTTAATTGTGAAACATGATTTTGATTTTGATGAAAGATTTTGGTGTTTGGGATTAAGATTTCTTGTTGGTTTTGATGGGTTGAGAATTATGAAGGAAGAAATTTGAAGATGGTGTGTGCAATTGTAACCATTGAAGAAAAAAAAAACAATAGTGTTGAAACGTGGGTTGGTTTAGCTCTCATAGCCTAAGTCTAAAATTAGAAAAAGTCAATGTTTGGTCAACGTCTGGTTAAAGTCAAGCTTTTCGTGAACTCGGAATTTATTTGTTGATTAACCCAAAAAATGCATTTGAGTGTATTTCGTTTAGGGGTGTTAGTGCAATTAACTCATAATTCAATTAATAAGTTATTTTAAAATTATATTTTTAATTGATATTTAAATTATTATTTAAACTATTGCAAATTATTTTTACATATATATTTTAATAACCGCGTGAAGCGCAGAATTATTACTTAAGTAGGAATATAAAAACATATCAAACTAATTCATGTCCATAAAAACATTTAAACTTAGTATATCGAAGAGATGCTCAAGCAAGTAGATGAGCACATTAATTCTCTTGTCATCTGAACAGGATGACCTTACAATCTTCCACCACTAAAATAAACTAGAATTTTCAACAACTTGCGAATTAATAGAAAAAATAAAATGAAATGAAAGTGGCAATCAATAAAAACACATTATCAAGCAAGTAAAAATCATGCACATAATAAATAACTGATGTAAGATTAAAGCCTATGCAATAACGAGACTAGAACAACCTTCCTTTAACCTTGAAACGACCAATAAAAAAGTATTCTTGGCATTTTAACTACAAAATCGAAACTCACCAAGCCAACACTAAAGAAGACTGCACCATCTACATGTAGAAGCCAACCAGCATCTTGATTCACTTGCGTCGATTAATAGTTATGCTTGAGATGATATTCGATCAAAGTGCACCATTATTGCATGAGAATCGTTCAACATAGCAATAGCAATATTCACCATTCTACCCGGGCATGGCCATATATTAAAAAAAAATAGAGAATTCTTTATGTTTTAAATTTTCCACTCCAAGTCACCATTGTCTTAGCTTTAACTCTCCCTATTGTAGAAAAACATGAGCATAAACTTGCTGAAAAGATAAATCATGAGTAATAAAAACAAATCCCCCAAGTGCCAACACCTACTCTGCAACATTATAATATCGAAGCACATGCTCGACAATTTCATCCTTATGACAACATAAACATTGCAAAGATGTTTGAATATCTCTCCTAGCCAAATTCACCCTTGTAGATAACACATTGTGGGATGCCTACTAAAGATAATTACAAATTTTAGGAATGACATCAAGCTTCCACAAGCATTTCCAATATAGCCATTAACCCTAGTTGTAACGTCCGAATTTTGTGTTGAAACTTTTTCGATTGTCTTTAGTCAATTTTGATTTCGATTAATTTTGGAAATTCCAAATAGGAATAAATAAAAAATTCACTATAAGAACAAATGATAATTAGAGACGATAAACGGAAGCACAAGATCAAAATAAATTTTCTAAAAATGTTTACAAGGGTATTTCCCTAATTTGGGCTATAAATGCAAGAATTGAGATATTGGGTCAAGATAGATTTTTACAATCAAAAAGATTTTTGGAGTGTGGCAAAATAATTTTTAAACCAAATGATGATTTTAAAAACTGATCTTGAGTGAAATTGATTCTAGATTATTATCCGGGCCAATTAGTGAGCAAAAGACCATAAGGCCAAATTTTAAAACCCAAAACCCTACCATCTCTTACCACCTCTATACACACACTCTTACTCCAAACCAAATCCCTTTTAACCCTCTTTTCACTATTCATATAAGAGACAAAAACACAAAAACACAACGTTTCATCTCCTCACTTTCAAATACAAAACTCGCACAAATAACTAGTTCTAAGTCTATATAGTGCCTTAGAAGGATTCTTGAACTCTTTACTCTTCTATTCAAGCTTTGGTATGTCTTATAATAACTCCTTTTAATCGTATCCTCAATTTCACTCTTTTAATTTCATTAGTAACGTATTGATAGTATTTTAATGAGTAGAATATGCTTCTAGATTAGGTATTTGTGTTCTTGATGTCTTTAATGACCATTGCCATTAAACGTTAGGGTGTAGAGACTATTTTCAGTGTTAATTAAACTGTGCAGACATTGATTTTGTTGAGTATTTGGTTAGGCAACTTGAGTGTTGGAGGAGGCTAAACTAGGGAGGATAGCTAGTGACGTTGAAGGAAATGTTAGCATACCTGTTTTACACTCTATAGCATTGAATTTTGTGTGTTTTGGTTGTTGGATTTATTAATTGAATTAAATGCCCTATTTGGTCTTAATCAAATGGATGATATATGGTTGATGCATAAAACTTGATAATTGGAATACATAGTTGAAAAAAATGTGATACAGTCGATGACATACTAGAAGTTTGCTCATAAATGATGAAATGGTGATAAATTGTTATATGATGGAATTTTGGTTGCCCATAAATCACTTTGATGCATATATGTGAATTTTGGGATATATGTATATGGTGTTGATGCTATTTGGCTATATGTGAATAAAATGGTGTAATGAAATCTAAATTGCCTCTAAGTGGCCAAGAATGTAATGAAATAATTGAATAATGAAAATGATGTTGTTTGAACCATTAAAAGAATTTATGCCCTTAGTTTAACTTATTATAAGGGATTAAATGACACGCCTTATAAGAGATTAATGAAATCCGAGATATCTCAACATATGGTTATATATGTGAAACTTGGCTAAGTGACCTAATTATAGAACTAAGGTGTTAGCTCTTATATAGGTGTGCCGAAAACATTGGCCTTCGGGTCAAATGTGTATTAAGAACTCATGAATGTGGCTATCCAGCACACGATGGGGTATAACTGGTTTCCACTGACTCGGCCTTTGGACCTATATGTGGCCTATGCTCTTATATGTTGGCTTCAACCTTATAGATCCCATTTTCGCTATATAAGTGATAAGCTCAAGAATTTATTACATTTTAGGTTGATTTTGGTATGATTCCTTATGAGAATTATGTATATTTGAGACATTTTCGCTTGTTTTTCAGGTATTATAGTGTATCTTGGTACCAGAAGACATGAGTGAAGATTTTGAATTAAAAAGGGATAAAAAGAGGTGAAAATCAACAAGAATTGAAGAGATACCGAACTACAGGGAATAGGTACCGAATTCACAATTCTTGTATGAAGGAATTCTTCAAATTTAAGCCTCTAACCGAATTGAATACTGAACTTGTTACCGAATTACAATTCAGTATTAAAGACTGATGGAAACTCAGAGTCCATGCCTGAGTTCTATGCTGAATTGTATAGTGAATTGTAGTTTAATCAAATAGTGCAAGGAAATTAGAATCTCTACTAAGCTATCTACTGAACTCTCTACCGAATTATAACTCGGTTTGAAGTTGTAAGGAAATTTAGAGTCTCTTACTGAGCTATATACCGAAATCTCTACCGAATTATAAATTGGTTTGAAATGGCAAGCAAAATCAGAGTCCCCAATTGAGATCATTACTGAAATAGCTATCGAATTATAATTCGGTACAATTGAAAATTTTGGGGAAAAAGAGTTTTTGAAGTCATTTCGTGAGAGATTTGAATTATACTATAAATACTCATGTTGACCTCAAAGAACAGGGTCTTAACTAGTCTTAATTCATTTGTACACACATACTTGATTTGGAAAGAAATAGAAATCACTTTACTATTAATTTTCTCTGAAATTCAAGTTGATTTCAAGAGCAGAAAATTAGAATTTTAGCTAAATTCATCAAGACCCAAGCATTCAAACTCTAGATCCATCATTATCCTCACAAATTTCATCTTAACCTTCACTTTTACATTCAATTCTAGATTTTTAACATAAAATTCTTATTGAATTGTACTTATATTTGCCTAGCTATGGTAGGTTAAGTTTATAATGGTAATAGTTATAGATCTAGATAGATCTTATGATTCTTAAGCTTTCTTTGTGTTTTAATGGTGAACTCTTTAATATAGTATGATTGTGTGTTAATTATTGAATTCATTTGATGAAAATCAAGTGTGGATTTAATCTTAGAGGAAGTTAGACATAGCAAATTAATGGTTAGATTTAGAATTTTTGAGTGATTAAAAGGAAACTAGACATTGTAAATTTTGATCCTCTTAGTATGGGATTTTGTGATGTATTGATCTATCTACTTCATTTTATAAATATATAATTGTTGTAGATCTTATGTTAATGTTAGTGTTTGAGAAAACCCAATGTTAACACTTAATTAAAATATATTTTAGTGTGTTAGATGTTTGATGTAATGCTTAAGAAAAAGATCAAATATCTATCTAGTGAAATGATTATTTAACTGTGATTTCCTCATCATATTCTTGCTAAATTCTAAGTTTGTATTTAGTTTTTTTAGTTGAATTCAATTAATTATTCATTAGTATAAATTGATGATTACTCTCGACTTTAAGTACAATAGAACTCATTAACTCATTGAGAATAAGTTGAGTACAATCTCTAGGGTTGAAACTTTGAGTATAATGATGTTTTAAATGTATCAGTAAGTTAGAATTGAGAGCAAATGTTAAAAATCTAATGTCTTGTGGTTATGATGCTTGAAAATGACATAAAATGGATTTGAATTGGTGAATTATGTGAAATGATGTTAGAACTATTCATAACAAACTTGGATGCCTTATTCGCACTTATTTTGATTGGTTTAAATAAATTTCTTCGGAAATATTTTGGGAAGTGCTACTTTGTTTGTGTGATTTTGCTTTTAGGTTTCTGCTATTTTTCTATGCACACCTGTACAAATTTTATTAATTAACAAGTTTGGAACTCGACAACTCGAAAAATTCTATGAGTTACTAAGTTCGGAACTCGACAACAGCTCAACATGTAACTCAACATTTTCTGCTGTTTGGCCTGCGACTTGGTTCCTTTGACCAAGACGTTGGCCAAGACACGAAGAAGTCTTGGTACAATTTTTGGCGACATAGTCTCTATGACCAAGGTGTGGACCAAAGCACCGAATACAGCTTTTGGGTCCTAGTGAGTTTTGACTCAAGTGATTTGATCACTTAGTTGTTACTGATCAATGTTTTATAGAACATAAGTGCATTAGGGTGTCGATAACACGTCTAAATGTTAATAAGACACATCCTTATGTGAATGTTGGAGCATGAGATTGTTAATTAGACATTGATAGTCTGATGTTATTTTTCTTTTCTTTTTGTTTTGTTCTTCTTTACAAAATGTGAATAGGTGGTCAAGCTAGTCAAGACATATAGCAACACATTGAGCATCCTTGTTTTATTCTCGTTCTTTCAAACATTTCAGCTTCGATTTAGGCATCAAATGTAAACCTTATACACTGACTATTTTCTTAAAGTGTTTGATGTTACATAATGGTTACATTTATGAATCAGTCTTAGGATTTACTAACGATTTGTTGGAAATGGTTATTGATGTTTGAATTTCAAAGTATTGATATTGTTTATAAATATAATATTGATAATATTTTGCATATTTGTGATTGTTAATGTGACACTTTGGCCATCGTTCACGGCTCCGCTGTAGGCGAGAGTTGGGCGTTACAAAAGGATCTCATGAACTCATAATCTGATAGTTTATTTTGAATAATTTCAAATGGGGTTTTCCATCCCAACATCCATGCTCAAGATGTAGCATGCAATGTGTAATGCATCTGCCTAGAATTTCAAAGGCAAGTTGGCTTAGAATGGAAGAGATTTAGCCAAGTTTAAAAGGTCTTTATGTTTCCTCTCTAGTCTACGATAATACCGAGGAGTGTAAGGCATTGTTCTTTTATGGTTTATTCCATGCTCTTGTGGAGAATGAGATATGAACTCATTTCCGTTGTCAGATCTAAAGTTTTTTATGGTTACATCGTATTAGGTCTGGACAGTTCTCATGAAATTTGACAATATCTTAGTTGTTGAAGTATGATTCTCAATCAGTCAATAAAACAGTTTGATGATTAATTAAAAATGTTACTTTTAGCAATATTAATTAATAAGTTATTTCTCTATTTATGAGAGTAGTTTTCTTTTATTAATGTTTATTTATTCCCTTGTAACGTTTTTATATTTTGCCTATATCAAAGGCTTTTCTCATTCTAATAAAACATAGAACATTACATAAGTTTATCTATCCGATTATTACTTATTGTTTGTTCTTCAACATTGTGGTATTAGAGCCACGGGTAAGTGAATTTGCAGTTAATCAAATATTACTTATGTCTAGCAGTGACAATAATAGTGTCATGGGGGCTACGAAGCCATTTATTCCCAATTTTAAAGGAGAGAATTATGATTTATGGTTTATACAATTAAAGGCGTTACTTAAATCACAAGATGTTTGGGATTATGTATAGAATGGATACATTGAACCTGGTGCAGAGACAGTCCTTACAACAGAGGAACAAACTAGACTCAAAGAAATAAGGAAGAAAATACAAAAGTATTAGCTATTATTCAATAAGCTGTCCATGATAGCGTATTTTCACGCATTACACAACAATTACATCCAAAGAAGCATAGACTATACTGCAAAAAGAATTTCAAGGAGACTAAAAAATAATGGTGGTTTGACTTCAATCTCTCCGTAGAGATTATGAGATTATGAGAGTGTATCTGATTTTTTGGCTAAAGCTGCTGCTATCGTCAACCAAATGCGCACATATGGAGCCAAAATCGATGATCAAACAATTGTTGAAAAGGCACTTTGTAGTCTCAGTCCTAAATTTGATCATGTTGTCACTGTTATTGAGGAATCAAAGGATTTGACTATTTTTTTTTCTTTTCATGAACTTATGGGTTCTTCACAAGCCCTTGAAGTTAGAATCAATAGAAATATTGACAAAGTGGAAGACAAAACTTTTCAAGTGCAAGATAACAATAATAGCAAATGAGGTTGTGGTTGTGGAGGATCTAGAGATCGTTTTTCTTGGCAATTACGATCCCATTAGATGTAGTAGAGGCCGTAATGATGACAAGCGATAATACTTGCATAACACTCAGTCTTGTAATTGTGGGAATTATTGACATATGCGAGTAGATTGTTGGTCTGAAGAGGAGCAAGTAAATTTTACAATTGGATATGGGAGTAATGATACATATATAAAAGAAGAGAAACTATTTATGGCTCACAATACACTGGGTGCAGATAGTAAAAATCATATTGGATTCGTTGATAGTGGATGTTCAAATCACATGACTTGATTTAAACATCTTTTCTCAAACCTTGATGAAATAGATACACAAACAGTATACCTGGGAAATGGAAACACTCTTCTAATAAAAATTAAAGGGACTGTAAGCTTTAAATTAAGCTCAAGCAAAACTAAATGCTTACATAATGACTAATATGTGCCTATTTTGGGGTTTAACCTTATTAGTGTTGGGCAGTTAATGCCATGTGGTTACTTGGTACTATTTGATAATGAGGTGTGTTACATTAAAGATAAACAAATAGAGAGAACTTTGGTGAATATAAAAAAGACTTGAAACTAAATTTTTCCTCTTGATGTGTCTCAAATAGAGAACTTTATGCTTACAGTAAGAGAAGATGATGTATCCATATTATGGCATCTCCGATATCGAAATTTACATTTAAAGGGATTTAGTTACTTCGAGATAAAAATATGGTCACATGCTTCCCAAAGATTGATGACATTAAGTTATGTCAAGGATGTGTATATAGAAAGCAGACACATAAATCATTTCCTATAGGTAGAACTTGGAGAGCTTCATCTTGTTTACAACTGCTTTATGCTCACTTATGCGGTCCTATGCAAATAATGTCTCTTGGAGGAAGTAAGTACTTTATTTTAATAACAAATGATTATACTAGAATGTCTTGGGTGTACTTTCTTCACATTAAAGATCAGACTTTGAAAAATTCAAGAGTTTCAAGGTCTTAGTAGAGAACCATAGTGAGTATAATATCGAAGCTCTACGAATAGATAATGGAGGAGAATTTGTGTCTGATGAATTCAACTCCTTTTACGAAGAGCATGAAATACATATAAAATTGGCAATGCCATACTCCAGAACAAAATGGTGTTGCAGATTGGAAAAATTGTACTATTGTTGAGATGGCCAGGAGTATGTTATAGGGCAAGAACTTACCAAACACTTTATGGGCAGAAACAGTAGCTACAACTGTGTATCTTCTCAATATATCTCCTACCAGAGCAGTACAAAACCGAACTCCATTTGAAGCTTGGAATGGATACAAAACTTTATGAGTTACTTGCAATATTTAAGTTCTATTTGTTATGCTTTCATCATATCACAGAATAGAAATAAATTAGATCCTAAGTTTTATCGGTGTATATTTGAAGGATATAACATACAATCAAAAGCATACAAATTATTAGATCCTACAATATTAGAATCTTAACTAGGAGAGATGTTGTATTTGATGAGAGTTTGAGTTGGCGGGAAAATATTACACTAACATCCAGTTAAATTATTGAAAATGATAAATAGTAGGAAGAATACAACAACAATCTTCAACAAACAACTGTGACACCACTTGATATACCTTCATCGATATCAACTCCATAGTCTCAAGAAGAATCTGGTGGTTCCTTCACTGTAGGTAGGGGTGTCAATGAGTCGAGTCGAGTTTGAGTTCGAGTATTGCTAAGCTCGACTCGACTCGTTTCAAAAATTTAAAACTCAAACTCGAGCTCGAGCTCATCGAGCTTCAAAATATGAGCTCGAGCTCGAGCTTGAATAATACTCGGGTAGCTCGAGCTCGACTCGCTAATAAAAAAAATTAATTTTATAAATATAAAAATTAAATTTATTATTAAAACTCAATAATTATAGACTACATAATTAATATCCAATAAGAAATTCTAGTTCAAATTTCAAAAGAACATGTATTCGATTCTAGAATATATATATATGTTTAAGTCCAGTCCAAATTATATATATATATATATATATATATATGAAAGCTCGCGAGTGTAACGAGTCGAGTATTGCTAAACTCGAGCTCAACTCGTGAGATTAAAAGCGCGACTCGAGCTCGAATAAAACGAGTCGAGTTCGAGTTTTGTTCGAGTCAATCTCGAGTAGCTCACGAGTAGATTGTCTCATTGACACCCCTAACTGTTGGAGAATTATCTACTCCATATGTTCATAGAAAATATAGATCATTAGTGGATTTATATGAAAAATGTGGCTTTGCACTAGTTGTTGCTAATGCAATTAATTTTGAAGAAGTTTGTATATAGAAGAAATGGTTATGCACCATGGAATAGGAAATCACTGCTATTAACAAGAATCAAAATTAGATCTTATGTGATTTACCTATTGGTAAAAAGGCGATTGAACTTAAATGGGTGTTTAGAATAAAACATGGAGTAGATGGTAAGTGTAACGTCTGGCCCTCACCCCCGGATGAACCCGAAGCGTGGTCGTAGGGCGCCATATCATTACTTGATCGGTCTTAAGACTGGCCACTAGCCCCACAGACCACTACTACGCTTTCCAGCATGCTTTGTCCTCATTCACATGTTTTCCGGAAAAACTTTCCGGAAGGTCACCCATCCCAATATTGTTCCAAGCCAAGCACATTTAACTTTGGAGTTCTCAAGTTCTGAGATCTCGAAAAATAATGTGCACATTGGTGATATGGGTAGCAACTCAATTCCTTTTAACCCTGTGTCAATATGGGTGTTACAATCCACCCCCTTTACGACACAACGTCCTTGTTGTGGTTGACCCACCAGAATCTTTACCCTCACTAGACGAATGCCCTGAGCTCTTTTGTCCACTGGCGCACTCGCAGTTGCAGGGTTGCTCTAATACCATTTGTAACGTTCGGCCCCTGCCCTCGGATGAACTCGAAGTGCAGTGGCAGAGCACCACGTCATTACTTGATCGGTCTTAAGGCTAACTAGTAGCCCCACAGACCATCACTATACTTTCCAGCATGCTTTGTCCCCACTTTCATGCTTTTTGAAAAAACTTCCCGGAAGGTCACCTATCTCAAGATTGTTCCAAGCCAAGCATGCTTAACTTCAGAGTTCTCAAGTTCTGAGCTCCTGAAAAATAATATGCACATTGCTGATATGGGTAGCAATTCAATTGCTTTCAACCCTGTCTCAATATGGGGTGTTACAGTAATATTTAAAAGTACAAAATGAATAGTTGTGAAAGGATATGCACAACAAGCTGGGATTGACTTTGAAGAAACTTTCTCCCCTGTGGATTGACTTGAGATGCTTTGGATATTCTTATCGTTGGTAGCTCAACAGCATTAGCATATCTACCAATTTGATGTAAAGTCAGCCTTTCTCAATGACGATCTTAATGAAGAAGTTTATATTGTACAACCTGAAGGATTTGTAGAAAAAGGAATAGAATAACAAGTATATAAGTTGAAGAAAGCCTTTTACTGGCTTAAACAAGTGCCACGAACATGGTACAATCGCATTGATCAACATTTCTTGAAGAATAATTTTGAGAGGAGTGAAAAAGAGCTTACCTTATATGTGAAAAAGGTAGATGATAGAACTTTCATCATGATTTTCTTTTCTGTAGATGATATGATTTATGTGGTATCAACAAGAACATTATTAATGAATTTAAGGATCAGATGATGAATGAATTTGAGATGATTGACTTGGACTTATTACAATACTTTCTTGGTCTTAAAGTAAAGTAAGAAGATGATGGTATATTTCTCCCACAGGAGTTTTATGCCAAAGAACAGCTTCAAAAATTTGGTATGTTGTATTGCAAACCAATTATTACTCATTTAAATGTTAATGATAAATTTGTTAGTAGAGGTGGTGAAAGAGCAGCTAATCTCACCACACATAAAAGTCTTGTTTGCGGGTTAATTTACTTAACACATACACACCCAAATATTGCTTTCTCAGTTAACGCCATTTCTAGATTCATAGAAAATCCATCACAAATACATTTTGGAGCTGCAAAATGGATTTTGTGATATATTATCGGTAAAATAAATTATGGGATTTGGTATTCTACCAAATTTAATTAACATTATGATGGAAAACTATATGGTTTCTCGGATTCTGATTTTGCAAACTGTATTAATGATCGAAGAAGTGTGTCAGCCTATTTTTTCACTTTGGGCTCGGGAGCTATTGCATGGAGCTCTAAAAGGCAACCTATAGCAACTATGTCTAGTACTGAAGCAGAGTATGTGGAAGTAACTTTTGCAGCATGTCAGACTATTTGGTTTAGAGGCATTTTGAATGATTTGCAATAAGAACAAAATGTAGCAAATATTATTTCTTGCGACGAAAAATCGACTATTTTCATGACTAAAAATCCATCATTACATAGTCGAACAAAACATATAGATACACGACTACATTTTATCAGAGATTTGGTGGCCGATACTTATGATCAGTTGGCAGATATCTTGACAAAGTCATTGTCAAAGGAAAAAGTTCTATTTTCTCATAAGCTTGCCTAGAGTTTATGATTTCGAATCAAGACAAGGTCTTGAAGTGTGATTCTTAATCAATCAATGAAATAATTTGAAGATTAATTACAAACGTTACTTTCAACAATTTTAATTAATAAGTTACTTCTCTATTTATGAGAGTAGTTTTTTTTTATTAATATTTATTTTTTCCTTCTAACGTTCTTGATATGTTGCCTATATAAGAGGCTTTTATTATTCTAATAAACCACTATATAAGTTTATCTATATGATTATCACTTACTATTTGTTCTTTAACTTGGTGACTTGTAATTTGTGTTTTATGAAATAAATCCAAATTTCTCTACTTTTATCATCCACTAGAGTGACAAAATACAAATCTTTTGAGATAAAATGATGAGAATAGGGTATTCACATATCCATATGCACTAAGTCAAATATTCGATCAGCATAAAATGTGCCTCTAGAAAAAGGATTTCTTTATTGTTTTGATAAACGACAAATAGTATCTGGCTTTGTGTTTGCAAATTCTAAATCAAGATGAATATAAAAAATTATTTCAAGCTTTGATTAGAAATGTGACCCATTCTGTTATCCCAAAAGCTGTAGTTGTTTGGTTTAGATTATCTTGTAAGGCTGAAAGATGAT
The DNA here is from genome assembly GCA_031304145.1 of Cardiospermum halicacabum. Taxonomy (NCBI): domain Eukaryota; kingdom Viridiplantae; phylum Streptophyta; class Magnoliopsida; order Sapindales; family Sapindaceae; genus Cardiospermum; species Cardiospermum halicacabum. The sequence goes on from CM062393.1 coordinate 15,063,823, forward strand.
ATGACGAGTTGGAGTAAATGTCTAAGGAAGTAGATGACTTCATAATAGAAGAGTCAGCATAAGCATGTTTCTTATTCTCATTAAAATAGAAACTTCCTTCCGATTTCCCCGTAGCAACAACTTTGTTATATTTTGGATCTCGTAACAAAATAAGGAGAGTGAAAAGTGCACTCTAACTTATCATTTTTCAATTATTTTGTAAACAAAGATCATATTGAATTTAAAGTCTGCTATAAAAAGTGGTTTTGTCTAGATAAAATTTGACTGTATATTATACCAGCTTTGTTAACTTTCAGACTAGACCTTGTATCAATTATCCATGACTTATTTAAAACTGAACCATAAGCATTAAGGGCATACTATATGTGATTACCTGATGACTTCATCATATTTACCATATTCGAAAAATTGAGATTTATGTTATTCATGAACTTTGTGGTTTTCTGTTGAATCATGTTTGACATTTGGGTGCTTTGTGAATCTTTAGTGATTGATCAAGTTAATGAACTTGCATTACCTTTGATCTTGGTCATGTTTGCATATGACTTGTTTGTAAAAGTGGATGTTCTTTATTCCTTTGGTAGTTTATACTAATTTGGGTATCTAGTGAGTTTGAAACAGCCTTCCTTAATATGTCCTATAATTCCATGGTGACTATATTTCTTATCTGTCTTATTCATGTATATTTTTTATATGTTGCTGGATGATTTTCTCAAGACTTCATAAACAATATTGCAGAATTTCCTTCACCATTCAGTTGAATTTGTATATCCATTGTTTTTTTACCCTAGTGACCATTGAGGATGCCTTGTTTGCATTGGACAATGGTTCCATGAGTAAGATTTGGTTCTTAATGGGATCATATCTATAATTTATTCCCATAAAAAATTTCTTAAGTTGTTCTAAAAATATAGTATTTACTACTTCTTTGTTGTAGCACAATTGTGGTCGGGTTATGGGATTGACACTAAGCATAAACGTTCATCCCACGATATCTTAAGTTATGTGTGATAATCTACCACTGTCATGTTCCCTTTAGTCATGGAACTGATGTCTCTCTTAAGCTATTATATAGAGGCCCATTTCAGTCACCATAACTTTCCTTGATTTCATTCCATAGCTATATGGAAAAAAATAAATATAAGAAAGCTTATACTATTTCTCTAGAAATAGAGTTCAAAATCCATGAGGATATAGTCAACCCTTTTCCACTGTTCTAGATCATCAGATCCATTAGTTGGTTTGATACAACTTCTATCAATGAAGTCAAGCTTTGATTTGGCTCCTAGTACAATTTTTTTAGAAGTAGTCCAAGTATTAATTTTTTGTCAGTTAATGAGGTACTCGCCATAAAAATTCTAGGGTGGTTGGAATTTTGGAATGCAATGGATCTCCACTTTGGTAGACCTTTATAGTTAACTACTTGTCACCTTCAGGTGTTGTCATTTTGTTTGTCTATTGTAAGATATTATTCTGCTGATGTATGTTGAGTTAATTTGTTTGATAGCCAAATTTTGGTATCATGACTTTAATACCATGTGTAATATTAAGGTTCTTTGGTATTTTGGCCGCTTTAAATGAAGATAACAAGAAAGTAATTTCTTCACTTAATTTTTTGAGTTGAAAAACAAAAAATATATAAGAATAGATGACTACCTAAAATTAGAAAAAACTAAAAGTGCATGCTTGTTTTTTCAACTTAACACTTATTGCCATTTAATTTAAAATTAAGTGGTAATAAGTGTTAAGTGGAGAAAAATAGATAAACACTAACATGTAATTTAAAATAACTAAGACCATTATGATTAAAAAAAAAGAAAAGAAAAGAATCATGGACTTGGCCCACTCAATAGACTCATAATAATAGTAGGGATGACAATGAGGCGAGTTGGAGCGGGTTCTTGGCACACCTGAACTTGCCCCGATAGTTTTATATTTAATCCCAACCTGCACCAACTCGTCCAACCGGGTGCTTTCTATATTAAAAAAATTCAATCTATACGGAGCGAGTTAAAATCCGCCCCCCCCCCCATCCCAATATGCATTATTGTCAAAAAAAATAAAAAAAATACACAAATAACTAATAATAAACTACCTAGTTTGATTATATATTAAAAAAAAAAAAAAAAGTCTGCATCAACATTAAGAAATTCATAAATAATAGTAAGTTCCGTATAGTTAAAAAAAATTAAAAAGCATATGAAACATTAAAAATGTAGTTTGATTGGTTGATATTTTTATTTCATATTATAATAATATATAATTAATATATGTGTTATTTCCAAAAACCCTCCACTTTTTCAAACGTTTTACTTTAAACCACCGGTTTTAAAAAGTTTTGCAAAATCACCCCAAAGTCAAAACAACGAGTAGTTTACCGTTGGATAGGTGGTTTTGGACAATTATGATATTTTAATCATACTTAAATTTTTATTTAATAATTTTAATTATTTATTTTAAATAATTAATACATCATAATATTCCAAAACTACACATCTAAACCCCAAAACCACTTATCCAACAACAAAACCACCGGATGTTTTGATTTTGTAAAAATTTTCCAAATAGGTGGTTTAAAGTAAAAAGTTTGAAAAAGTGGGGGGTTTGTTTTTAAATCTCTCTCTCTCTCTCATTTTGTTTAAAAAATATTATTTAAAAAATAAAATAGTCCAATCCGATCTCATGTTACACACCAAACAAGAGATTATTTATATATTTATGTAAAAGAACTACAAAACACGTCTACGTGTCTGGCTAAAATTGTTTCTTTCATCATTTATGCCTTTAGCTTTTCTATTATTTACATGAATTACCATTGAAAAAACAAATAAAATGATGTGGCATGTCTAGAATTGCATCATTCTACTTATGTATTCGACATAATTTTTATAGTATTTGCATAATTTCCATTATAAAATATAAATTAAAATATTAAGTGCCTGTTTGGTTGGGCTTGTCTACTGACTGAAAGTGCTTTTTTAAACCTAAAAGCACATCTTTTTTTATTTTTGGTTGTTTGGCAGAAATTGCAGTAGAGCTTTTGAGGGTTTAAAAAAGCAGAAAATTATCTATTGAGAGAAGCACAAATTTGATGCTTCTTCGAGTAGATCTTTTTGAGCTTTTTTAAAAGATACAAAATATCTTTTATACCCTTATAATATATGATATATAACTCATGATTTCATACTTTATTTTACTTTCTTTACATGTAAATACTATTATTTTGAGATATATAAAATTACGATAATTTAAAATTTTAAATCGACAATCAAAATTTTTATATAAGTTTGTGAAATCTTTATATAAAACAAATTTGTAAGATTTTATAAAACTTTATCTTCTATTATTATTATTATTATATTTGTAACTTGAATTTTTTCTTTTCAATTGAGTTTAAAAATATATATAATATTCACATTTGAATTGGTTTCATGTAAAAAAAAAATCGAACAAAAAAATATATGGTAACTATATGTTTTTTTTTTACATGTAAATATTATTTCATATTTCGATACTCAACTCTCAATTTACATTTTAAATTTAAACCAAATTTTAAATTTAAAGCAAATTTTGTGAATTACTACATAATAACAATTAATGAATAAATATATTCCAATAGTAACAAATAAGTGAATATTTATATCTAATACCCTTTAAGTAATTATAACATCTTAAAATACTTTTAAAAGTGATATTTCCAAACAATTTAAAATTGATAAGTACTTTTTTAATTGATAACCAAACACCTAAACTTTTATTCTTCAAAGCTCTACTTCTAAAAGATCTATTATTAAAAGATCTACTATTAAAAGATCTATTTAAAGAAGCCGTACCAAACAGGCACTAAGTATATATTAATTAAGATAAAATAAATATAAATAAACATTGGTTAAATGTGAAAAGTCACCTTTATTACCTAAATAACTTTTGGTTTTCCACTTCCCATACATGTAACGACTTTGATTAACATCACTATATAAACCTATCAATTTTCAATTATATTCACATATTGAAAATTAAACTCTTATATTTCTTTTGTTAGTCTCTTTTATCTGTCTCATCTCATCCTCTTATCATTTCATCCTCTTATCATTTGTATTTCGTGGTGATGATGAGAATTCATATATAAGAATGAGTGTAAAGACGTATTGTTTTTGGATTATTCTCTACCACATTTAGCTCTTCTTCTTTTATTTTTATTTTTAAGGAATATGTGTATCTTGGATATTTTGAATTTGGATCCTTATGTTGATCTCCTATTTGGATTCAACTAAGTCGTATTCGCTCTTATTTTGCTATATATTGTGTTCAGATTTGATTTGTTTCTCATGTGTTATACTTAAATATTAGTTTCTCTTACTTGAATTCAATAAATCATCCATTTTTAATGAAAAGATAGACAAAATATGATAAAACGATAGTTTTAATATCTTATGGTAGGTATATAATTTCATAATGAATTAATTTTTTGTTATTCATTTAAATAAAATGCAAAAAAGTAACATGCATTCTATTATAATAATTTCTCACATTTAATCATTATTGCTCAGGTATTTTTAAAAATGATATTATTTGAAAAATATTAATTTTAAAAATACCAAATAACTAATTGATATCAATTTAAGTAATATAAGAAAAATGAAAAGATAAAACTCACCACATTCCTTACCAATTAAGTAGAAGCAACCTAAACATTATAAAACAAAAGATTGAGAATTGATTATATTTTGATTACTTTATCTTAAAAATCAATATCCCAATATTGAATATAGTCAATTTAAAGAATACTCAAATTCATTATATTTTTTTAATCCATAAATTAACAAATATATATTATGCTTTGACCATTATCTTAGGTTCTTCTTTAGATTTATAGTTAACTTAAAAATAATTTAAATAAAATTTAACCTCATGCAAAGCGCGGAAATATCGACCAATATCTATATAAAAGGATTCCATGTGGCATAGTTAGAATGCTCAGATTTATGTTCATAAAATTATTTACATATATGCCATTTTAAATGTTTACTATTATATTAATATTTTAAAAATGAATTTTCATTTATAAAGAAAAATATTTTTTCATTTTTATAAATATTAGTTTATACTCTCATCAAATCATGACTCTTTCACTTATATGTTGATATAAATAATTTTTACTATGTTAATAATTTGTTGCCTTTTCATTTTTCATTATATATAACATTCAAAACAATCCATCAACATCTTTATATAAACTCTTCAACTATATTTTCACATATATTGAAGACGCTATAGGAATTGGAGTTTAATATTGTGGAATTGTTTCCTTCGATGGGAGAGATTTTTTATATGAATTACGCGAATTAAAGTCAAATTGGAGAAAATACATCATCGCGCTAATGAATTGCTTTCAAATATTGTTGATCAATCTAAAATGGTAGAAATGATGTGAGAGATAAGAAGGATGAGGTCCTTATTTCTTTCGGATATTGAAGATAACAGTAATGAAAGTTTCAAATTCAGTAAGGTTGATGTCAAAGTTATGAACTGAGAAGTTGTAAAATTTATTATTTGATATTTTTAAATTTGAATTCACATGAAGATATTCTAATTCACATATTATTCTCATATCTTTTAGGTTATTTATAGTGTGAATATTAATCTCATATGGGATATGTAAATTATATTGTCATCCGCATTCTATTTTTTATTATTTATTTTTATAAATCTCACTATTAAATAATTTTATTTTAAAAAAATTATTATGTAGTTTTATTTTAAAATTGCATGAAAATATTCGCTAGTTTTATAATAATTCAATCTAGAACGATCCGATCTATTTCTTAAAAAGGTTAATCTCGAAAACCACTCAAAAATTTAAAACATTTTAGTTCTAACACCTAGTTTTGCAAAGTTTTAATAAACTACCCAAAACAAATATTAGTGGTTTCGGTGAGGCGTGAGTGATTTTGCAAATTTTAATAATTTTAATATTTCTTAATATTTAGATTTAATAAATTTACTAAAATTTGAATATTTTATTGAATAATTTAAATATTTTAATATTTTTATATTTTTAATTTCAAGTTTTACTAAACTTAAATAAATTACTTTATAATTTTAATATTTTTTTGTTTAATAAATTTTAAAATGTTAACATGTTAATGTAAAATTAAAAATTAAAAAAGAAATAAAACTACTAAAATTATTTAATAAAATTTTTAAAATTTAAAATTATTAAACCAAAAATTTAAAAATTATTTAAACTAAATAATTAGCAAAAGCACTCGGAATACAAAAACCATTCACATCTTACCAACATGGTTTGAGTGTGGTTTATTAGAACTTTGTACAACTAGGTGACTCAATTAAAATGTTTCAAACATCAAGTGATTTTCGAAACTAACCCTTTCTTAAAAATAATAAAATCCTCCTAATCTCGTCTAGCAGACCATTAAATTATTTTTTATAATAAAATAAAATAAAAATACGTATTTTTATATTTTATAATTTTATTCTTTTGACCCATTTTAAAAATTTTACACTTTTAGACTTTTTTTATAAAAAAAAAAAAGAAGTAAAAATCAGCTTTCAGGTGGACTAGGAAGCATCAAACCAGGAGGCAGACAAATATACTGTTTACTGGTGTTCTGTTTCCCGGTCCGGAAAGCAGAAAACTGCAAAACAGTAATATTTTGCCTGCTTCCCAATGTAGTTTTACTTCCCAGTTTGATTTGTTCAGGAAACACATCAAGACTGGGAAGCAGGAGGGGTGCTACAGTCATTTCGGTCTATTTTCTATAATTTTTTTAAAAAAAATTAATTTTATAAAATTTTAATTTTGATCGGTAACTATTTTAATAAAAAAATCCAAAAATACAATAAATTCAAAGTCAAAGTAAAATGGTCATAAAATTTATAAGTAATTTTTTTTTTTTTAATTGTATCTTGTCAATTAATTTAATAATTTTAATTTATTAAGATATTCTATTGGTTTTTTAATGATATCAGGAAAAGATATTATCAATGGATAGACATCCCAACTACTTTTATATACAGTATATTATATGTATTTTAACACACCATCCTCTGATATCTCAATTCGAACACAAAATGCTGACGGCAGACCAGAAGCAGAGCAATTCTGTACCACTCTTCAACCACACAATTCCTCTGCCTCAGAAGAAGCCGACAAAACTACTTGTAAGCGTCATGATTCAAGGCTGTGAAATCAAGATCGTAATGGCGAAGGAGACGACGGTTGCTGACCTGGTGGCGGCCGTGCTTTCAAAGTACATCAGAGACAGTTATTCACCTCCGTTGTCCCTCCTTAATCCGGCATGTTATGATCTGCATTACTCGCCGTTTGATTTGAAGTGTCTGGGGAGGCAGAGGAAATTGATTGAATTGGAATCCAGGAGTTTTTATCTTCATCCGAGGGAGAATAAGGCGGCGGCCAAGGAGAGGAATTGTTGCGATGCTGCGGTTGCCGTTGGTGGTTTGAATTGGTGGTGGAAGTAATGTGGTGGAGATGTTTTGGCTGTATATTAGGTTTTAGCATTTCAATGTAACTCACGACAGTTGGTGTTTGTTTGTTGTGTTGACTGTATCCGGTTTTTTGTCGTTTTCTGTGCAGTAGGTTTTGTGGTGTTTATGGATTATCAGAAGAGAAAGAAAAATAAAAATAATAAAAAAATTCTTTTATTGAACCGAACTTTAATGTATTTGATAATTATCAGATTAAATTCTAACAGAAAGATATATACAATACAATATTATTATTTAATCTAAACTTAATGAGGGTAAAATGAATTGCACCTATGGTCAGAGATTTATATTTTAGACTACTAATCAAACTTACACCTATGGTTACAATCCAATCTATAGGTAAATTATATACCTATATAAATAAATGATATACCATATGGATCCTTCCTGCCAAATTCGTAAAATTCCTACGAATTATTAAAATAACATAAAAAACATTATAATAATATAAATATAATAAACAGTAGCGACCACGGTGGAAGGATGCATCAAGCTCCATGTGTGAATGCAATTTGTAACACCAATCTATTTCTCAGGCAGATTACATTAGCGCATTACTATTTGTCAATTATATCAATGAATAAAGAATAACACGCGTTGATAATCTCCTGCATAGGATTTTTTTAAGTTTCAAATGTAAATGCTTACATGGGTTGTGCGGTGTTCGCACGAAATCACAGTAAATTATTATTATTATTATTATTATTATTATTATTATTATTATTATTATTTAACGAGAGAGAATATTCCGTGTGTAACCGTTGTGGCAGGGATTCGATCCATAAATTTTCGATTCTCTGTATTGAGCTTTAGGGCTCTATTGATAGAGTTCAAAAGAAATTATCTTATTTTCCAAATTAGAATCCTACTTATACTCTTTTTCTTGTTCAATTATCAATTATTTTTTCAATTTTAATATATTAAAATTTTAAATAATTAAGAAATAATAAATAAATAGGGGTATCAAAATGAGTCATGACTCGATGGGTTGACATGAACCCGCGAAAAATAAGTGGGTTGGGTTTAAGTTAAATGGGTTTTGACCTGTTTATGATACGACATGTTTAACCTGCTTAAAAACGAGTCGAGTCGGGTTTGACTAACAGGTTAACGTGTCGACCCGCATAATTGGGGTTAAAATAAAATTTATATAATTTTGAAGGGTTAAATAATATTTTTTTAATATATTATATATATTATCAAAAGAACAATACTCTAATTTTTTTTTTAGAAAATTAGAAACTATTCCGCCTCTCTACCCTCCTCTTTTGCCTTCAACCATCTGACACTGCTTCCTCTTCTCTACCTCTTGTCTCGTCATCAACCAATCATTACTCAAATATCACATCTGTTGTCCCTTATTCGTGGTTTCCTCAGATGAAACTCTCCATCTGTGGCTATCTACTGTTAGCGTTGTCAACCCTCATTGTCGATTTCTCGTGTTGTATGTTTCGTCTAACACTAATTGTCTCAGTCCTAATTCTTTTATCTTTAACTTCGGAGTCGGGGTCTCTCTTTGAATTAATATATTGTTCTTGATTTTATTAGCTTTAATCAAATTTGCAAGTGAGAATGTATAGATTTTGATTGATTAATTTAGTACTTGAATGTGGTGTATAGATTTTGATTGATTTTATGAAACTCAACAAGCTTCTTCAGCTCTAGAATCTCTTGATTAAGGTTAATTTCTTAAGATATTTTATCTGTATTCACTGTGTTTGTAGTCACTAAAGAATTTTCAATAAATTTGTTGCACAATTTTATTTGCAGTAAAAGCTTTCATCGCAGCTAAATTAAGTTTATGGTTATATAAAGTTATATTAATATTTGAACACTTTCATTTGGATTGTATTTGTAATTTAATTATTTTATTTTATTTAACACTTTTTATTTAAATTGATTATTGTATTAGAAAAAAATATAAATATAATAGGTTAAATGGGTTTATAGATTGACAAGTTAAATAGGTTAATGCATTAACACGTTAAATGGGTTAACGCATAAATAAGTTAAATGGATTAATGCACAAATAGGTTCAACGAGTTAACAGATAAACAGGTTAAACAGGTAATCGAATTACACGATTACAAATTTTAAGTTATTTAACCAAATTAATCGTGTCGACACGTTAATATGCGTATTAAACAGATTCGTGTCGGGTTGAGAAATTGCAACTCGTTTATTAAACGTGTCGAGTCGTGTTAGACATAAATGTAAACGAGTCGTGTCGGGTTCAGTCAAACCCGATTCGCTAATACGAATTGACACCCCTATAAATAAATCATATTTTATTAATATTTAATCATTAATGACCTATATTATTATTGAACAGCTGTATCTGGTTGGAGTCCTAACCTTTAAGGGAAGCCTGTTGGGCTTTGAATATTTTGTTTAAGCCTGCCATAAGGCCGTTGTAGGGCTTGAAAGCCATTCAGTCGAGTGTAATCAGATTATTATCATAGAGTATTTTCCTTCAAAGTTTGGGCTAAGCTTTCATCTTTAAGATTTCCACTTATTTTCATAATTCAGACCCAAAGGTCAGTAGTCAATTTTTACTTTGACCACTACATAAATTCTCCATTGCTACGTGCGACGAGTCGGACGTGGCAATGCAAAGTCAACAAATCTATAAACACTGAATTTCGATCGTTCACAAGACGTTTACTATCTTTCGTTCGAAAAGGTGCTCATCAAGATTTGTGGCTATGGTCAAGGTGGTTACTAGTGTTAAGCTGCTCGAATGAGTCTTAATAGAGAAGCTCCTTGAAGTTTCAACGAAGGATGAACTAGAGATCCTGAAGCCATTCCTCGAGCAGGGTGGCCCCAAATCATGTACTGCACTATCGTTCTGTTTTTATTTTTTGTGCCTATGTGACTTGAACTACTCTGATTGCTTTTTAGACCGTATTCAGTATGACTTACTTTGATCATTTTCGATCATATCCTATGCATGCACTAGATTATATATATGCTAAACGAATCCTCACATCATTTTCGTTCGTGGATATATTACTGTGCTTCCTATTACTAGTAGGTTTGTTCGTTTGGAGATCACTAAAAAATTGTGAATGTACAAGGATGTTGATTTGATCACATGCCTTTTAGATATTGAGTATATACATGAAGCCATGATTGAAGTTGGTACTAGCCTTTTGTAATCAACACTATTTTAGGCATTCGATTGAGGTTAACATATACGAATGGCGCAATTATTGGCTTTTGCTCCGAATCACAGAGGGTTTGTTATGAGGTTTCTCAATCCCCAGTCTTGTCCATGAGTTACGACCGCGTATTGTTCGACAATGACATTCTATAAGAACTTTGCAATTATAAATATATGAACACAGTCGAACTAACATAGTGTTGTGATGGGGAGCTTTATTCGAAGTTTACTTTGCTCAATCCTTATGCGAGCCCTATATTTTAGTTTGATGACTAAAATCATTATAGAATAATCAGGCTGAGTAGGCTCGTCGCTATTCGGATTCGGCCGAAACTGATCGACCTTTATATTGTAATAATAATTGGACATTATATTTGATGGGTTTGATCGAAAGATTAGCTTCGATTAATGCGATATTATTTCACTCGAAATACTCTAGTACCATCAATATTTAATTCGATGTAACTATAGTCGTAATTTGGTGCCCCTATTTTTAGTTCGAATCCCAGTGTGTTTCAAGAGTAATTTGAATCCCCAAGTTGTATGTTTTCAGTGCGATGCTTTCAGAATTGTGAATTTCTGTCGGCAATCCAAGATGTATGTTATTATTTGTGCTCCTACGAGGGTTCCGAATAAAATTGATTTCGATTGGAAGTTTATTTGTAATGTTGAGTATTTCAAGTATTTTCGTGCGTATCATTGTCAAGAGACTTAAATGGATTTTGGTGCCACTACCAGGGGACTTAAGTGCACTTGAAAGCAAATCGCTGCTGAGGGATTGAGTCTTCATCCCACTACCAGGGGCTTTACATGGATTTTTGTATCTACCCCTAAGAGACTTACGCGGTTCTTCATGCCACTACCAGGGGCTTTACGTGGGCTTATATTTCATCCGCTACCGGAGACTTACGCGAGTCTTTATGCCACTAACAGGGGCTTTACGTGGGCTTATATTTTGTCCACTGCCGGTGACTTACGCGGGTCTTCATTCCACTACCAAGGGCTTTACCTGGGCTTTTATTTCGTCCACTGCCGGAGACTTACGTGGATCTTCATGCCACTAAGTGTATAGCAAATTTGTGTTGTTATATCTTCCATTAGATTGAAGGAATGGAAATTCCATCTGGCTTCAACAAATTATAGCGCATCGAGTTATAAAAATGTTAAAACACCTAAAAGTGTACCAACTGAAAAATTGTCATCAAAGTAAAAATACCATACAACACTCTTTGTAAAAATCACAGTGTATCATAGGAGATTCATCACGTATACTTCATAAATAATTTGATAGTATAAATAAAATGAAATAATTTTAAAATGTTTAAATTTATGAAAAACATGTCAACTGAATACTTCATAAATAGTATGATAGTATAAATAAAATGAAGTGATTTAAAAATATTTAGATTTGTGAAATACATGTCAACTGATGCAGTTATATATATATATATATATTGTTGGTAGTGATAAATTCTAATTGTCATTATTCATTTTAATTTTATAAAAAGGGGGTAAAATGACCGATAACATATAACTGTCATTATTTAATTTTGACATGCTTTCTCTGTATATATAAATTAATAACTTCTTAGTTTAATAGAAATTCACGAACAAGTTCATTTTTCAGAATTGAAAACAAGATGAAAGACTTAAAAATTGAAAACACCTGAAGTTATAGCAATTGAGGAGATGAGGTTGTGAAGGTGTACCTTGTAATGGCGAGCAAAATAAGGAATCAATGATTTCAAACCTGTAACCGCAAACTTTTTGTAATACTGGATCGTTTAGATAGCTAGTGCCCATAGTCCATATGGGGTGTAATATCCTATTATGCCCAAAATTGAGGTCTAACTATGGTGATCTGACGACCAACTGGGATCCTGAGGAGTTGCTTCCAGATTTGGCTTCCAATTACATGATCTAGGCGAGTCAACAATTGTTGTTGTGTTCGTGGTCAACAAAAGTTTCTCCATTTATACTGCTTCTTCATAAGCTACTTCTCCAGTACAACAATCTTGATTATATTGACCCCATTTACTGTTTCTGATTCTGATTTATCTGAAAAGTTTTTGAGAATTTTGTGGACTTTAGTAGGTGACTTGATGACTAATATTTTTTTTCCATCCGTAGTGTTTTTCTGTGCATTTGAATGAAAACTTATCAAGTAGCATGGCCGATTTGATTTCGGATTTGGTGAAATCAATGGTTCGCATTAGAGAAGTGGAATTAATAAGAATTTGTTTCGGGTCATTGGTATTGGTGTGAGTGCTGATTTGACTTGATTTGATTAATGAGAGATTACCAGTGAATCTGACGACTATTTTTGCTGAGAAAAGTTACACTATCTCGATCACTAAATTGGGGTTGCTCTTCATTTTTATTTCCTAAAATTCACCTTTTTGACATAAACTAAAAACACAAGCGCTCTTATCTTTAATGTAGTCAGTGAAGGTCTCAAGCTCGGAACACTAAGAGTTCTTCAACATCAAGTGAAGCACTACACAAACGTTGACTTTTCTTTTCAGGAATCATAACAACATCATGTGAACTAATATTGCTTTCAATCTTCGTTCCATTATCAATCATCATTTCATTAAAACCATTTATTCACGGACTATACAAATAAAATCTACACTTTGAATCATCATCATGATACACCTGAAACTCATTCCTCCTCTTATATAATAACCTGGTAACAAAACCATCACAGTTCTTCACGCAACACAAGTACTAGGACTTAAATTCACTTTTCCCTCTCGTCACATCAATACAAAGTAGACCAAGACCATAACCATATATCCATGATATTTACCAATAAACAGATCCACTAGCGATAGTACTAGCAGGAGAAGTAATCTTCCATGATCCAGGATCCAAATCCGTAACAATCTTCCACTGTAGTTTAGTCGGTTTTGGCAATGATGGTTTCATCTCCGCCGAACAACGTTTAAATCAACTAAATCACTAGGCCCCATGATGGGCACCAAACTTTGATGGTAGCAGAAAATCACAGTCAAAGAATTTAAGATATCAAAGAGAGTTGATATTCTGTGTGTTGCAATTTTGGCAGAGTATCGACCAATAAATTTCCGATCCTTTGTATAGAGCTTTAGGGCTCTATTTATAAAGTTCAAAAGAAGTTATCTTCTTCTCGAAATTAGAATCCTAGTTGTACTCTTTTTCTTATTCAATTATCTTTCCAATTTTAATATATTTAAATCTTAAATAATTAGGAAATAATAAATAAATTATATTTTATTAATATTTAACCATTGATGACCTATATTATTATTGAACAGCTGTATCTAGTTGGATTCTTAACCTTCAAGGGAAACTTGTTGGGCTTTGAATATCCTGTCTAGGCCTGCCATAAGGCCGTTGTAGAGCTTGAAAGCCATTCGGTCGAGTGTAATCGGATTATTGTTGTGGTGTATTTTCCTTCAAAGTTTGGGCTATGGTCTTATCTTCAAGTTTCGGCTTATTTCATAATTCAGACCCAAAGGTCGGAAGTCCATTTTTACTTTGACCACTACAGGTTGCTTCTCATGGGCACTACTATTTAGAAATGTCAATTCGAATCTTACCTACGGGTTTCGGACCGGTCCCAACCCGGTCGGATTGGATTCTGTCCGGTATCAGGGTAAATTCGATCTAATTGAAGATCCATAGGAAAATTGGAGAGAGCGAGTTTGGATTTTACAAAAATCCACTTATTTATATATATATATATATATATATTCCAAAACCCACCCAATTTTTAAAATATTTTATTTCGAGCACTTGTTTTTATAAACATCTGCCAAACCACCACAAAAACGAAGACCACTAGTGGTTTTGGAGAGGCGTGGGTGGTTTTGAGTGGTTTGGTTAATGATTTAGTTTTAATAATTTTAAATAATTTTTAATTTTTTAAAATAATTTAGAAAATTTTTAAATATTTTATTAAATAATTTAAGTAATATTTTATTTTAGTTTGGTCTCAACTAAATAAAAAGTTTCATAGTTTAGAAATTTTTAATTTTTAATTCATTAATTTTAGTAATTTATAGTTTTAATTTCTAACTTTAATTTTTACCAAACTAAATACATTATGTTTTCAATAATTTTAATTTTTTTTGTTTATTATTTTTTTTCAAAAAAGTTGATAACTTCTTAATTTTATTTTTTAATTTCATTAAACTACAACTATTATCAATAATTTTTAAAAAATTTAATTCTTTTATTTTATTATTAGAATAATTTTAATGATTTTTATTTTTAACGTTTAGTTTTTAATTTTACCTTTACAACCAAAAAAAAATGCAATTTAAATAGTTTTTAATAAAATTTTGAGTTTTAATTTTATATTTATTTTTTCAAAATAAAATAACTATCCAACATATAAAAATTTATTATTATTTTTTAATATGAAAATTTTTTATTAATTAATATTTATTTTTAAAAACCTATAAAATCTTAATAAAATAATAACGTAAAAAATTCTAGTCAATTTTAAAACATACCTATAGTTGTAGATTTTAGTAAATTCAAAAATAAATTAAAAATAAAAAATATTGAAAATTATTTAACCGAATATTTAAAAATTATTAAATCTATTTAGTAATTTTTTAAATTTAATAAATTTTATAAATAAAAATTAAAACTAAAAGTTATTAAAAATTATTAAACCAAACATTTAAAAAAAAAAAAAACTAAACTGTATAATTAGTAAAACTACTACAAAAATATATCTACTGAAAAAATACAAAAACCACGTACACTCCATCAAAATCACTAGTGGTTTTGATGTGGGATGATTTAATAGAAATTTGCAAAATCAGATATAAAAGTAAAATGTTTCAAAAATTGAATTGTTTTTAGAATTAACCCTCCATATATATATATATATATATATATATATATATATATATATATATATATATATATATATATAATATATATATATATATATATATATACTCATTTCTCCTGCCAAACGTAATTTCTTGTGGAGCATAGTTCATGGTTTTCCGTGTCCCTCATTACTTCTTGACTTGTGTAACCCCTCGTGACCTGATGTCTAGTATTTTCAGTGGTACCATGGTTTCTTGTGTAACCCATTAGAATTGGTAATTTCTCATGTTTACAATAGTTTTTTTTTTTTTTTTTTTTTTCAATATCTCACGGTTTATTTGAAACACTTTAGAAAAAAAAAATGATATAGAAATAATCGAGATTATTTTTTAAATCAATGAAAAATATTTAAAATATATTTTGACACAATAAGTAACAAATTTTTTGAAAAATAAAAAATAAATCCCTATAAATCACGATATTAAACAATGAATCAATGACACAATAGACACCCAAAATCATGATATTAAACAATGAATCAATGACACAAATGACACCCAATCATACTCTCTTCTCTAGGGTTTATCCAAGATGACATTTAGAGACCATATCTACCTATTACCGCCACTAACCCGAATCATGAATAAATCTCTCTGGTCCTACTAACATGCATTGATTTCAATAAAACAACAAAAAACCTAAGTCATCATTGAAGAGGTTTAGGGAACCTAACTGGTGAACGTAAGTAGAACAAAAAGCTTAAATCCTCTTGAATAACAACAAATGGATCTTAGATAGTAGTTGGGAGAGTAATTTCGGGATAGTTTGGGGGTTGAATGTTACGAATGAGGTTTTGAGAGAGAGGAGGTGTGGTGAAGTGTGTTTGATCATCCTTTGCAGTAGAGGGGGATCTAGCGTATCAAATGGGACAAAATGTCCCCATTTTTCACCAAATATTTAAAATATTTATTTTTTAAAAATTGTACTATATTGAAATTTTGTTTATCTTATAAAAGTTGGAGTGAGAGAATAATGAAATTAGGTCAGAGAGAAATTAAATAGATGTTAAAACATCTTTTTCTTAACTGTTATACAAGTTTTATTTATTTATTTTTCATATAGGAGTTTTTCCACTTTACAAATTTAACCTTTATACAATGAATTTATGAATTCTCACTTAAGCGTTTTAAGAAATAATAAAACTTGATAGATTTTCTATTTAAATTTTATAATGGGAAGATGATCAATTTTATTTAATAATTTATATGTAAGAAAAATTGAAGATTTATAAAACATGAATTACAAATATATAAAAATCTAAATTTATTAGAAAAATGTCCCCCATTCTCAGAATTCTGGATCCGCCCCTGCCTTGTAGGGCTGGAGGGAATGTGAGGGGTTTATTTAGGGGGTGTAGAGAATAAATAGGGATTTTGAGAGTGATGGACTTGTGAGTGGGTTTTGGGTAGTACTGTCAAAATGGACTCAAAGTCCGCAGATTATCCGGGTCTGCCCGTAATTTGTACGGATATGGGACTTGGAAAACTAGTGTCAGTTTTGATCACGGGCTTTTTTATTCACTCCGTACGGATAACGGACTTTAGTGGACCGGAGCAGATATATCCGCTGATATCTGCTATTTTCAATATAAATTTTTTAAAAGTTAAAATTTTCTAACTTGCTCTACTTTAATAAAAACACATCAAGATTCACAACTAATAAACCCTAAACTTCACAGTGTCAATACTCATCTCTCTTAAACACCCATCGTTAATAACTAGTGTATGAATATGGACTTAGAAAATTGGTGTCAATCTATTCCAGTCCGCTTTAGAGTGTTTTTTTTAAAGTATTTGATAAATATTTTTTTAATTTTATAATATTTTGTGATAGTCTTTTGAGATTGTGCAAGTTACAAATTTTTAAACCATAACTATGTCGTTTATTTCATGTGACATCTATACTTCTTGCTAGTGTTTTAGTTTTAATCTTTTGTATTATGCTCAATTTTCTATTACTGTGGTAGTTAAATCAATATATGATGGAATATATATAAACTATAATATAACCGTACTTGAATAAGATGGATGTAAAATAGTTTATAAATTGAGTAACAAAGACCATATAAAATATACAACTCTTCAACAAGATGCATTAATAAAAAAAAGGATAATGTAATTATGGGTACCTATAGTTGTGCAAAATTTTCAATTAGGTACTTCAATGTTTTAGGGTTTCATATAGATACTTCAACTTGCTAATTAGATCCTTATATAGGTACTCCAACTTTGCGAGGTTTCATATAGGTACTCCAACTTGAAAATTAGATCTTATACATGTACTCTAACTTTACAATGTTTCATATAGGTATTGCTCACAAATTGCGCCACATCAGCCGAAGGATCTAAATGACCAGTAATTTGCAAGATGAGTATTTATATGAAACCTTGCAAAGTTGAATAACCTAAATGAAAATTTTGCACAACTATAGGTACCCACAATTAAAAATTAACGGATATGTCCGAGTCCTTCCGTGCGGATCCGCGGGCGGACCCGGACTTGAGAAATAAATTCATTTTAGAAAACGGACATGTCCGCACCGGTCCGTTTTTTAGAAAAAGTCCATACGGACCGAAGCGGACCGTACCGGACTATCCGTTTTGACAGTGCTAGTGATGGACTCTTGAGTGTGTTTTGGGTCTATCACGACCTTTTAGTTCTCTATTCCGCTCATCATGGGTTTGAAAATACTTTTCATGTAAAAAATATTTTACCACATACTTGAAGATTCAGTTTTGACAATAAAACTCATTTTTACCATTTTTTTTATTACCAAATAGAGCCCATTCTATGAAAATAGATGCGAAATTACTTTAATTAAATTAATTTGACTCTATGCTTCACTTCTGTAGTCTTTATTTACCATTTTGTCCTCCAAAGTGAATTTTCAATTTATTACTACGTGGAATATGAAAATTTGATTTTGTAAAATCTTTTTAAACAAGGATCAACAATCACACTTAGAAACCAAAAATTCCAAAAACCAATAATAATTAAAAAAATTCAAATTCATATTGATAGTACCACTCTTTGTTTATCTATCTGATTAAGTTTATTTCCATCAATTTTATCTCTATCAAACAAATTTCTCCTGAAAATCACACATAGACCCGATTAGAAAACACAACCAAGTGGAGAAATAATAAACAAATAAATTAAGATAAAAATCGGTGTACGAAATCCAACATTGAAAATAAATTTTTAAAAATTCACAAACCCAAACATAAAAAGTAATAATTAAATAAAACAACAAACCAACCTTAAATAACCTTCTCGCTAATAATCTCGAAGAGTAAGGTCTTAGCATCTGTCAATAAAAGAAAATTGACCTGCAAAAGCATAAAAAACCATCGTCTCTTTAGGAATTGTAAGGGCTTCGACCACATCAATTTCTTAACAGTCCTCCACTAGTTATAGAAGACCATATTCCAACAAAAATTCAATAAGACAGGTAAATCTTAATCAAATTATACAAAAATAAAAATGCTAACATACGATTAAGGGGAGGTTAAGAAGTTGGTCTAGAGTCAGTTTCGTTTTCAGATTTCCTTAAAGTGGAAAGGTCACGCTTATAGTTCCGATAACTATCAACCTCATAAGTTATTATGATTTTGGCTCAAATAGATGCAAGCACCAAATGAAAATCTTAGAAAAGCCATAGAGAACGTATACAGATTATTTTTTGATAATGGTTAGATCAAACAGAATTATATCTGAAATTATGGAAGAAGAGAAAAAATGAAAAATATAGAGAGTTGGTGTTTTATATATATATTTTTTAAATGTTCTTTAACATTTATAAATGAGAGTGAGAGAAAGAGGAGAGAATTTTATAGTATTTTATTATATTTATTAAATTTATGAACAATTAATACGTTGCACACGTTTCTATTTTATCTTCCACATATTATGAAATATCTCATTGCGAATTAAAATTCCTAACTCTTCCTAATAAATGAAAGAGGAAAAAAAGTGAGAAAAAGAGAGAAAAATTAATGTCATACAACATAAAATTCAAAATAGCTCATTTTCCATGTGTTTCAACCTTAAGTTGAATGCTCACACTGGCACACTAGATTCGTGGGTGATGTTGGAAATCTCGTTTAAGAGAATTCTATTCCGCAAGTATACGCTATCAAGTAATATAGAAAACTTTCGTTCAGGTATCAAATCCACAGGGACTACGCAAATTAAATCCATTATATAAACACCCTACTAATTAGATGTACAATTTAGATGATATGATTGAGAGTACGAAATGCTAAACAATTAAGTAATCAATAGCAAAAAACCCTAGGTCTACGATTCACCTACCCATTTCTCTAGTTACAATCACGTAAATGGATTTTCATTTATTCTCTAGATTCACATTTATCTCTAAGTTCTTTCAAACCATAGCAACCTATCAATTTAATTAATCCTATATTCTTAAGCAAACCAATTAGATTGATGCATTAATTATACTGTCATTGAATATACATATCAAAAACCTTATTTCTAGGCATTCATTCAACATATTCTTGAAACCATAATTCTGATCTATAACTCTTTTTCCAAGCAATCATAGATAATAGAATAAGATAATGATGGCCAGTCAATCATCTAGCATTAGGATCAAGCAACAACAAAATAAGCATCCATATCATTCATAACAAAATAAGTCATAAGAGTTACATGGGTGGTTACTTGGAAGACCTAAGAACAAACTTAGTTACACATTATCATAGAAAAAACCCTAGCTAGCATTGTTATTCCTAACATGGTAGATAAAAGTCACCCGTAATAATTTTCAGCGATCTCTCCATATGAAATCACACGATCTTCTGTATAATCCTCTTCACCTTCTCATCTCCCGATCCAAAAAGCATGCCTACTCTGACTTCTTGAACCCCTCTGAATAGTAATCAAAACTCGAAAATCATATTGACCTTAAAATCTAATCGAAATCACCAAAATACCTTCACAGTCGAGCGTGTTCGCCGGTAGGAAAGGCTAGCCCATCGGCAGCCAATGATAATAGCGAACGATGGCCAGGAGCACCGATTGATCTGCTGTCAATCTCTTAATGCTCGTCGACAACTGTTGGTGGCGGCGAACAAAGATCGGGAGAGCTGCGTTTGCTGGCCGTTAGTGTCTTCCTATTTGCCGACAATGGACGATGACAGCTAATGAAGGACGGGAGCGCCACCCTTCTTGCTACCAAATGGGTTCCGTTGGCTAGCAGCCAAAATTGATGGTGAACGCCCATGAATGGCACCATTTCCTTCACTTTTAGTTTTCGCTCCATTTTTCACTTCCATCTTCCATTCTCAACTCCTTTCTTTAGCCATGCATTCTAAGGTTCACTTCCGTTCACAATTGACTGTTTCTCTTTGAAAAATCACTGAAATTCTCTTCAGGCCCGGAAACTTGAAATAACTCGAAAACTTTGTCATTAGGTAACTGAGGATGCTCAGATGCTCCGTCTTCTAGATAATGCCTCAGATTCATTATAAAACCCCAAGATTTACAGAGAAATAATATGATAAGCCGCTGACTTATCAATGGGTAACTAAGGATGTTATATATATATAATTAAATAAATATATATTTTAAAATCGATGGTCAGTGGAGATGAATCCCGAA